>CAJQUN010000026.1:4549736-5087212 GCA_907163345.1 Haberlea rhodopensis | reverse complement strand
CCCTGTCACTAAAGCCCAGGGTATGAGGCCCTGGCAACAATTAAAAGCACAGGTCCGCCCTGCATGCTAAAGACCAGGTGTATGAGGCCCTGGCAACAATTAAAAGTGCAGGTCATCCCTGTCACTAAAGCCCAGGTGTATGAGGCCCTGGCACCAATTAAAAGTGCAGGTCATCTCTGCATCATAAAACCCGGGTGTAGGGGCGCAGGTCAAGAGGACATCATCAGCTTGCAAAAATTACTTCTTCAAGATCAGGTCGGATAGGTCCTTTTTGCATGGTTGAATCTTTGGAGATTAACAGGTTAGGCCCTGTTTTTAAGATTTAATTTTGTTAGATTTATTTGTCGTTATGGCACGAGGGCCCTGCGCGGCATTCAGTTCTACGCGGGGGGTTATTTATAAGTTGTATTTTTTGGATCAATCCAATGTAAAATCACGGGTTGGCTCGGCTGGTGTAAGGGGTCGGGACGTTGCGAGGGAAACCAATTCCTAACAAGTGATCAATTGCTTCAGATAAGACAATCAGTTCAAAATGACCTCGTTACACAGGGGTGCCTCCGAGCCACATAAAAAAAAAAAAAAAAAAAAGAAAAATTACAAAGGATAAATTAAGAGCAGGTCAGGCTATTTGATGAAGTCGGGGGGGATGCTGGCAATGATGGCGTTAAGGTCCAGGAAGTCGTCAGGGTCCTGGTCACTGGGCGGGAAGCCCTGGGTTTTGAACTGGCCCTTGCACCCCTCGAAGCCGAGATCCAGAAACTTAAAAGCCTTGGAGGCCAGCATGCGCGTAAACTCCTCCGACTTGATGAAGGCTTCGCGTCGGGCTGATTCACCTGCTACATAGGACTCCAACTCGGACTTAACCTTTTCAAGCTCAGCCCCGACATGAGAAAGTTCTCGCTCCTTCCCGGCCAGAGCAACACGGAGCTGTTCTGCATCCGCTCTAAGTCGGGTCATCGAGGCCCTGTAGGACTCCAGTTCGGCAGCATCCGCCTCGGATTTAGCTGTAGCATTCTCAGCTTCTGACTTGGCCTCCCGCGCCGCTTTTCTTCGCGTCTCTGGCTGATTGGCCGTAGTTTGCACCCCGACGAAGGCTCTCGCACATCATCACTAGGCCCTGCAGAGAATAGGGGGAGAGACTCAGTAACGAAAAAAAAAAAAAAAAAACTTACTGATAGGGCCCGGGATACGCCTTCCTCTGCTAGTGGTTTCCACCTCAGCTCGGACAGGACTTGCTGATCAGCGGAGGAGGTCAGACACTCGACAATCCGGGCGGACAGACCTGAGGGGGCAGAGTTGATAAGGCTGACTTCTCGGGTATATCCCACTGGTACCCCTGGTGAACCCGGGTCGGCGGAACGACGGATAGATGACTTGGAGGGGAAGCAGGTGGGGTGTCGATCTCATGAATAACCGGGGAGGTAGCCACCTCTTCCCGAGTCGGGATCCTGGCTGCGCCCCCATCCCTTTTTCTTTTCCTCAGGCCTGTCTCCAACCCAACCTCTTCGGCGCGAGGAGGGCTGGCCACTGGAGATGGGGGGTTTGGGGGAGCGACGGCCGCACTGGGATGATGGCTCGAAGGGCCCGCCCCGGCCGCTCCTTTTCCTTTTCCAGCTTTTTTCTGGGACGCCATGGAGACACAGCAGCTGCTGAAGAGACATATTATCTGCAAGACAAAGGATTCAGCTCAGACAAAAAAAAAAAAAAAAAAAAAAGAAAAAGCGGGGCCGGGTGGAGGAACGTACCACCAGGGACGTCTGGATAGGAGCTCAGCCCAAAGCGCCTGAGTACGTCCTCCCTGATTAGGGCAGCTGAATCAAAACGCCGACCCCAAGGGTTGAGATAACCGTTAACACGTCATCTTTATACTTTTTGGGCAGAGGTCGGGGGGTCGGCAGTGTATCGCGCCAGGCCATAGGGCAAGCCCAACGTCGAGGTGGTTTGACAAAAAGTAGCTTTGTTTCCATCCTTTACGGGAGCTCGGGATGTTATTTAGAAATTTATAAAAGGTTCGGGCACCAAAGTAAAACGCCCCGGGAGAGGGGGTTTTCTTAACTTGAAAAAAATAATTAAGAAGGGTAGGGGGAGAAAGGCAGACCCAAGGATCGGAAGAGGGCAATGACAGATACTAGGCTCTGGTAGGAATTGGGGGTCAGCTGGCTCAGAGAGACACAATGGTAGTGGGAGAACTCCTGGAAGGAAGGGGGATAGGAAAGCGGAGTCCGCTTTTAAGCTGCTCGATGAAAAAGGGAAAGTACTTGGGCGGGGGGAGGTGCGGACGTTCACCAGCCCTAGGGACCCGGATGTCGTGATCCGGCGGATAAACCAAGTACGGAGAAGGTGCTCGGCCTCGGGGGAAACACACGAGTCGAGGATCTCGTACCAAGGAAGCCCAGCCTGGGCCAGGCTCCTCGGGTCGAGAACCTCAAAGGTGGGGAGAGAAGGGTCAAATAGCCTAGGAGGGACTTGTCGGAGGGCGCCACCTCGGAATGTCTCCCTCGGGAGCATCCGACCTCCGACCCGAGGGACTGGGGAGATCAGACCCTTCGTCCTAATCGTCCCCCCCTAAAGAGGGCGCCAGAAGTGGAAGAGGTAGAGTGCGACATAAACAGAAAGGGAGGCAGAGCTGACTTACAGGGTTTTTTGGAGAGGCGATTGATCCGACCTAGAGCGCAAATGGAGAAAATGACTCGAAAGCCCCAATTTATAGAAGATGTGGCTCATGGGCCGAGGAAAGCCTGGCCCAAACCAACGACGCAGATGAAGGGAGCTGAACAGTCGGAGCGCCAGATAAGGGCACGTGGCCTGACAAACCGCTAGGGTTTGGTACAGGACAGCTGTCACCCCCGAGACCCGGAGTTGTCCAATCAAAAGACCGGGGATCAGGAACCAATAAAGTTCGCCACAAAGCCCATTAGTCGAGGCAAAGCGCTACACTAGCTCGACTAGGGGGGGGGATACTGATGATAATCCCTAGTTCTGGAGGCCCAGTAGGGTCTATGAGGTCCGAACTTTATTTGGGCCCGGTCAGTGCGGGGCCCATTTTAGTCAACAAGGGACGTCGTCCACTGCTGATCCCGGGGCTGTCCTCATAGCCACTGTCTAGCTCTAACGCCCGACCCGAGTTTATTACGGGCGCGATCACCTCGTCCAGCTGCCACTATCGTTCCAGAGCCGGGGCGGCGAGGGAATCATCAAGAGGGTCGGGCAGGTCCCTCCATGTGACAGTGCCACCCAAGCAGAGGCACTGTCTCATCGGCAGATCAGGACGGGCTCTATTTAGCAGATATCCGGGCTGGGGAGGCGGTTTCCTCCTCAATATGACAGGACGGGAAGTCATGGGACAGAATAGGCGAGCTGGGGCCGTTTAGGGTGGTCCTGCATACCGATGCTAGGGGTGGCAGGAGTCGACACCTATTAGAGAGCAAAAGCTAGTGCCTGCTAACCAAATCAGAGGGGGTGGTCAGGCACTGTGAGTAAGAAAAGCATATTACCGGACACAGAGAATCACCAGAGCAAGAGGGTCGTACGAAGTAGGTAGCAGGCGCAGATGGTCCCCCCATCTGTGGTCCCCCCCCCCCCTCAGTTTCAGACATTGTCTCCAAAGCCCCCAGGCAAGGCGGGGACCACTGACTACCCTCCCCCCTATAAAGAGGAGAATTGTTAGCAAGAAGAGTCTCTCTCGATTCACCAGTTTGATCGCCGGAGATTCTTAACCAGTTAAGACTTTACAGGCTCCGACCTAACCAGTGATTTCACGAAATAGCTCATCCATTTTCCCCTATAAATTCATTTGTTATCAAGCGAACCAAAAAAGGAGGTAACAAATTCAGATGGTGCCCCATCTGTGGTCCCCCCCCCTCAGTTTCAGACATTGTCTCCAAAGCCCCAGGCAGGCGGGACCACTGACTACCCTCCCCCTATAAAGAGGAGAATTGTTAGCAAGAAGAGTCTCTCTCGATTCACCAGTTTGATCGCCGGAGATTCTTAACCAGTTAAGACTTTACCAGGCTCCGACCTAACCAGTGATTTCACGAAATAGCTCATCCATTTTCCCCTATAAATTCATTTGTTATCAAAGCGAACCAAAAAAGGAGGTAACACTCATATTGAGATTTAGGTGGTATACGCTGTTTCTGATATATGCACAGGCTAGCAATGAAACTTTGATTTCCAAAATTGACTACTCCAACATTGGCATAATCCATATATCTTTGAGCTGTAACTATCATGGAATCAGAACTTCCCCTTCATTTACTTGTATCCATGTGGGGAAGAAAAAAAGTAGGTACATAACTTCAAAATTTCTTCTTGTTGAAGCATATGGCTCATACTGAAAGCGGCCAGATGCCGGAGGACCTATGGCTCTTTGTTGTTATGGAGCAATCTATCTTCATACATTACACCATTAAGGTAAGTGTTCTTAGTGGCAGCATTCAACCATGTTATTCAAAATAGGCAGATTAAATTGTCAAACTATATGGTGATAACATGTGACCGAAACCATATGGGGGGTTAATTAAATCTGACCGAAACCACATGGCGTAAATTGTCATACATAAAATTCTGTCAATTTTTTTTTCTATTTTTATGTGTAAATTACCCTCCATGTTATTCAAAATAGGTAGATTACCGCCCTTATATTATTTTTATTAGGTGCACTTTATTCCCTCAATGGTGCAATTGTCATTTTAACATATAGTTTCAGAGTTCAAACATAAGGGTATGACATGTGTAACACAAATCATACACGGAGAGAATATTTTGCACATATTTTCGGGTAAACTATCTATTTTCAAACCACATGAGTAAACTGTCTATTTCAAATAACGTTCATGCCAAAAACCAATAAAAATGGGTAAAATGTAACATTTTATGTAATATTTGGAATCATATTATCATTTGATACTTGGCAAATATAACAAAAGATTCATATCATAGACAAACTAAATAAAATTTAGATACAACTATGGTAGCTCACTTTTTTCCAATGTTTTCTCAATATTTTCTGCCATCCCTTGAAGACTAAACTCCAGATAATTAACCATATCCTCGAAACTCATCCCTTCAACCGGATCAGCCAAGAACGACCATTCGATCAAGCAGCCATGCAGCTCATCCCCACCGTCCATTGGGATTACTTTTATCGTTGACTCATAACCCTTAATTCCCATGTTATTCTCCAAAACTTCATACCGCAAACACCTGGCGATTGGATCAATGGTAACCAACTTCTCATGGCACCACTTCAGAACCCCTCCGCCACCACAACTGGCGGCGCAGTATCGAACAAGGCCAGGCTCGCCGTTCGACCCTTCAATCTTGTAGCATCTGTCGATGGTTGGTACCCATTTGTTGAGGCTGCAGAAATCCTCTACGAATGGCCACACCTCTTCTACGGTGGACTTGCTTAACTTTGCTGTGGATTTGGCTTCCCATTTGGGAGGAATACTTTCTTCTGACATTAAAATTTTGCAGAAACAATAATATTTTCTTGGATGGAGGAATGGGAGAGATGTGTAAGAAAGACTAGCAAACTATTTTCCGTTAATGTATACAGCATAGGGTAATTAATTAGGTATTTAATTCAGTTGACTAACTTAGAGGAGTAAACTTTAGAACGGGACTAGGACTATTATGAAGTTTATAGAAAAAAATTATTAAAATATTAGTTGTCAACATTTCAAATACTTACATTTCATATCAAAAAATAATAATAAATTTAATATTTTTTCCCTCTAAAATACCGTCCACAAAAATATATTCTTTAAAAATTGTTTTATTTGATTAAAAAAATATTTTTGACTATTTAAAATAATTTATTATTTAAAGTACATTTTTTAATTAATAGTTTCAAGAAATTTTATTTTAAATCAATTAAAAGATCGTTTTTATAGTAATTAGTTTTATTAGCAATGTTAAGTTAGTCGTTTTTTAAATACTATATATAAATAATATCATTTTAAGTATTTTTAAGTTTTCGGAACAATATATTAATATTGGTTATATATTTATATGTGCATATAATCGAACACAAAATTTTATAGTTGGATGCAAATATTAAAATTATATTAGAATTATTTTCTAATTTTGAGACATGAAATTTCAAATAATGGAACTGATGTGATCCAATTCTATGTTCGTAGAGTGGGTGCAATAGAAAATAAATAGGAGACACAACAATGTTTTACGTGAAAAACCTCACAAATGAAAGGGAAAATCATGGATCCTGGTCCAATTTAAACTTCACTATAAACTAAGACAATCTTTCAGTACAATATTTCAGCAAAGGAATAAAAGCAAAACAATCAGACTAGTTTTCTTCCAGTTGAGGCAGGGCCGAACAGAGTAACGTTTATGATATTCTCGGTGCTTTTCACCCCAATGTGACTCTAGGTTTGTATTTATAGTGCCAATTTCAGCAGTTAATGTGCATTAATTACGGAACATGATCTGCTCTTGATCGTGGTGTGATTGGCTTCAGACATGTCTGAGAAATCCGCGCACTACCAATACACGCTCATCCCCCTCTTTTGACTGACAGTTATGTCCGGGCTTCCGCTGTTGTTTGACTAAATGAGCCGAGCATGCATCTCTTCTGCTCGGATACTTCATGCTCGGGTATTTCTTGTTCGACACTTATACATGATTTTACCCGAGGAGATTGATTCATCATATGATATAAAGAGCAATTAAGTTAAAAGCATTCCATTAACAGATATGGGAAAATTATAGATGTCTTTTCAGTAAAAAGAAACTTTGTTACCTCTAGTTTGAACAATAACGGATGAGCCACATGTAGAATAACTGTATTCATCACCTCTTCTAATTTGTAATAGATATAGATAAAATTACAATTATCTCCCGTATAATTTATTCTAATTTCTAATGTAGTGGTAAAGATTTTAAGTTATATTTACCCTTACACACTTACCTATCTATAATATAATTAGGAGAGAAAAATATTATATAGTTTTAAACATTTTTCGTGATTTATGTAATATGGTCAAATTGTATAATAACTATTTTTGTCAGGTTTGTCTCGTCCACTCTTATTATTGTTATTATTATTATTATTATTATTTAATAATACTAGCAACAAAGCGCATGCATTGTATTTACGTAATATGTTGACTTTCAATATTTATAAAATATATGTACTTCTTTGACATTAGTTCAAAAATTAAGTATCAAATAATTTTATATAATGTGTAAAATCTTTTTTTTTTTCAATGTGTACAATCTTTTTACTGTGTAAAATCATCATTGGATTTGGAGGATGTGGGCTGAGATCGAGAGCCGGTGAGTTGGAAATTGCATCGTCGCGGGTGGTGGGCGAAGCGCGAACCCGGCGGAC
Organism: Haberlea rhodopensis; assembly: GCA_907163345.1. Classification (NCBI taxonomy): domain Eukaryota; kingdom Viridiplantae; phylum Streptophyta; class Magnoliopsida; order Lamiales; family Gesneriaceae; genus Haberlea; species Haberlea rhodopensis. The sequence continues at coordinate 5,079,855 of CAJQUN010000026.1, read as the reverse complement.
TCAATGTCATCCATCGGAGGATTGGAGTCCGACGAGGACAAAGCGTGGAATAGTTAGTCCACTTTCAGTTTATGGTCTTCATCTTCCCTTTTTATTTCCTTCAGTTATGTAAGGCTTAATCTGAAATGCTCGGTTTAAGGGACTTTGGCGGATTCAGACCGTTTTGACAGTGTTTCAGCTACTGCTATGCGGTTTTCGGTGCTTGGCTTTTCTAGGAAGCCTTTTCATCACCTTCTTACTAGGCGTCTTCTAGTTGGTGTCTTCTGTTGGTTCTTGTATCTCTTGTTGACTTTTGATTGTACCGTTAATTCTGGGTTTTGGTTTATTTGTAATCGGTCTCATCTTTTAATCTAATATAAGTTTTATGATAAAAAAAAAGATTTTTTGTAATAAAAAATATTGGCAATATGAAAGTCAACTAAACCAACCTGGAACAAATGGTATTTCAATTAACAATTGCGGTCAGATTAGCATCTTTGAATAAATAAAAGCGCTTGTAATGGTCAATTTTATGTAAGAAGATGAATTTATGGTCTATCACCCCTAATCAAATCTACAGAAATTGGAGACTCCGGCCTTAGTGGGGTGGTAAATGCCGTGTCTTTCTTTAGGACGACTTGAGTTCGTAATGACCCAAAAATCTTTAAAAATCTCTCTGCCACATATATAAAAAAAAATTAAATCTACAGACATTGGCCAAAATGGACACTCTTTAATTAAAATTTAGTTTTAGTATCTTTTCAACATTTTACATAATTTAATGACATCTTTTATAGGGTCATCTACATCTACATATGATGCAGCCATTAACAAAGAATGGATTGGTCCTCCCTCAAAACATAAGGTCTCACCATTGTTTTCAAAAGCAGCCGAATCGACCAATTTAATCGTTTGAACTTATGTCATGCCCGGTCTGCTTGATACTCTAAAACCATCGTGCTAAAAAAACGGTGAGAACCAGTCGATCGGCGAACCACGTAATATTTGTTTTTTGTTTTTTTGTTATTATGGATGCATTTTTTCTCATCCGAAACTTCACGGAAGACCATTTTTTCCTTTGAGCTTTATTCTATTCATTCTTCTTTGTTGTAAATACAAATGCTTATTCGTTATTCTTTTCCCTATATTTAATGTTACTAAATTTTTTAAAAAAGTTGAAGGCCATATTGTTAATACAAAAAAATATTATATATAATTTATTGTTATTGAAGTAATTACAAAATAATATTTTGATTAATAAATTTTTAAGAAAATCCTAATTCGGTCCATTTTGTGTTATTTTACTTAAATCAAAGAGACCAAATCATAGTTAGGATGGACATTTCAACTTTTGTTTGATCATTTCTCTCATTCCAATTCAGCTAGTCTGATTTAAAGGTAAATATATGTTGAGATATTGAATGGCAGCGGTAGGAAAATCCTCCACGCTGCCAAAAAAAAAAAAACATGAGCCCCAGGCTTTTCGATTTCGGTTCGGATTTGACTCATATTTTTTTTTCGAAATTATTCCAATAAAAAAACTATAATGGGATATATAATTCTCCATATTTAATGATTGAAACTTTGGAGAAAAAATTATTGTCAAGCAAAAGTGAACTTGCTGTGGTTCAAGGAAACGAGTTTAAGAAAACAAAAAAGTGAAACGCAACTTAAATTATAAACCGAAGCCTCCGTTGCAAAATATGGCTACCATCACCAATCATAGGCATTAGCCTTTTCTTATGTTCAAAAAATTAATTGTTCAAAGCTTTATACAAACTTTACTAAGCAACGAATGCAAATCTATCACTGCCTAACCATTGCAGTTCATTGCTTCGTAATTTTGATGCTAATAGTAAAAGCATAGCTAACAACTATTGTGATATCCCCGAAATGATTATTGTGATGTTAATCATTTGAGTTAAATTATGATGATTTGGGTATTAATTCATGGGTTTGGATTAGTATTATTGGGGAGTTTCATTTCAGGGCGCATGTGATATATGTTGAGAATTTGGGGGTTGTGGCTTGTTTATTTGGGGTGTGTGTTGTTTGTTTTGGGTAAAGCATGTTAACGGGAATTGAAGTATTTTATTGAGAAAATGCTATAAATATCATGTGAGGATATTTTTATACATCGTGCTAAATACCGGGACCAAAACATAACACATCATACCACCCAACACCCAACCACCCCCCCCCCCCCCCCAACCCATGCCAATCACACTGTGCCCAGGCTGACTTCCCATCCCACTTGGCTCAATCATTTGACCACTCTCAGCCATCCCAAATCTCGACCTTTCTCTCCCAATTCCTCACCAGCACTTGCTAAGCAATAATCTGAGGAGCTTGCCCCATCATCGCCTGGAAAGCCTTCAAAAATCGGAGCAAAGTAGGGTGAGAACCATGCTCTGTTTTTGTTTTTAAACTTGTTTGAGTACATGTTTTTAGGTGGTGAGAAAACGGCATGTTAGATTAGGTTTCTTGAAACCTTTGATTTAAATGCTTTTATGGTGTTATTGTGAGGCTCTCTGTATTTTTCCTTGAGCATGTTGCATGTTTTATGTTGAGGATATAAGCATGTAAAGAAGGGTGTTCGGAAATCTGGGTAGGTGTATGCCCTGTTTTTCTGGGAAAATATGGTTAGGGAGTGTTTTTGAGGGGGTGGTATCATGCATGTTAGAAGGGTTTGTGGTGAACCTTCGATTTGAGTTTATGCATGGTAGTTTTGTAAAGCCCTTGGCATGTTTGTTCGAGCATGCTTTATGTTATATGTGATAGTTATTATAGCATGAAATGAAGTACTCAGGAAATCTGGAAATAAAATGTGTTGCCCTGTTTCCGAAAAGATGATCGAGTACTTGTGTAAATGATCGTCGTTTATGCTTATGGGCTTATGTTTGGGGTGTAATTTTGGTATGAATACACTCAGGGCATTGTGTTGTAACTAATAGCATGTTGTTTTGGGCATGTTGTATGTCTTACATGTTGGACTTAAGGGTGTGATTTCAGGTGTTCGAGAATTCTGGGTTGGCATTTCTCGAGCAGAGCATCTCGATCGATCGATATTTCATCTCGATCGATCGAGCGGGGCAGAACCTTGGTTCTAATTTTAGGCGTCTTCTCGATCGATCGGGAAGAGGGGCCGATCGATCGAGAGACCCAGAATGTTGAAAAATATAATTTGTTATATTTTGTTAAAGTTTTGATATTGGATTGTAATGAGACATCTAATATTGTGTTGTACACTGGTGTAGAGTCTTCACAGGTAGCTACACAGCGCAGGGGATAGAGTCCTGCAACACACCACATTTTGGAAAGGTACGTAAGCGACGTACGGGCATCCCAACGGTAACATGTACTTATGTTTGTCTGTGTGACGCATGATGAATGCAATGTGATGCATTAAGATTATGATACATGTTATTATGCATTGTGTTGCATATTATGCATTGTTGTTGCATATTGTGATGTGGGATAAAGAGGTGTATTCCACGAGTCAGGGCGATCACAGTTAAGGTTTTAATGCTTATGCTTTATCGCTGCACATGTGGAGCGGGTGGGGGGAGGCTCGCTGGCACATGGAGGCGAGGTATACCATACTAAGCGAGGAAGAGATACCGCTAGTATGATGAAGCGTGTATGCGATACCGCTTGTTTGAGATTAAGAAAGCATTAAAATAACTGATGATGACTGACTCAAGAAAAAGAGGAAATGTCATGACATTCATTTGTAAAGCCATACATTCATATAATGTGTTTTATTATGAACTATGGTACAGGGACAACCATTGGGCGTTATAAATGCGGGAAAATACAGGAAGTGCTTGTATTTAGGATTGTGCATTTATGCCTTACTCTCATATTATGTTGAATATGAATTGTTTTATGCTCACGTGTTGGGGGTTGTCTTTGTAGGTGCTTTTGTTGACGAGAACCAGGGTCGGGGTTGATTTGCTGAGCTGTAAGGAGTGCTACAGGATTAGCATGATTAGAGAAATTTTTGTATAGCTTCTACTGGGTAGAGTAAGACTATAATGTAGTGCCTTTGTAGGAATTGTGTTATTCCTTTTTGAAATATTTTGGTACTGTAATCTCTAAAGCTCAGGTTAATCAACACGATACGTTACTCTGATATATTCACATGAATGTTTAGTTCTCTAAATTGCACCTTAGTGATTTGATGTGATAACGGGGGTCTCACATTTAGTGGTATCAGAGCAGTGGTTAGATAACCAGGGAAGAGTGAAGGGTAGCCTTTAGAGACAAGTTGGCTAGGTATTCATTTGGGCATGCTTATGCATGTGATGCATATGGTTGTATAAGTGTTATACTAACATGCTTTGAATATGATACTCTTGTTATCTAACGACTTATATTATGAACTGCTTTTGGTATTTTGTTAACTCTTGTGTTACAGCATGGCTGAGATTAATCCGGAGAACCCCAATGAGGAGATAGGGGATATGGACAGTAGGAATGCCAGTATTGCTCCGCCGAATCCTCTACCACCACCTGCTGTGGGCGTGGAGCCCAGTGTACAGATGTTACTGCCAGGGGAGCTCAGTTTGAAGCAGTTTCTGAGTTTCCATCCGCCCATGTTTGAGGGGATTGAGTCTGGTGAAGTAGCTGAGGAGTGGTTAGAACGTATAGAGCAGATACTTGTGACTGCACCCTGTGCACGCACGGCCTGGCTAAGGTTAGCCGAGTTTCAGATGGCTAAGAAGCCTGCTATGTGGTGGAAGACCACGGTGATGGAGCTGAGAGCTCTAGGTGTGGTAGTTGACTGGACTGTATTCCGGACCCGGTTCCTTAACCGGTATTTCTCTGCAGCTGCCAGACAGTTAAAGGAAGACGAGTTCAATGCCTTGAAGCAGGGTAGCATGTCAGTGTCGGACTATGCTATGCAGTATTCCTCACTGCTGAGGTATGTACCTCATATTGCTGTCAGCAGCCATGCAAAGATGAGGAACTTTCTGAAGGGATTAAGGCCAGAACTATTTGATAGGGTTATCTCCAACAACCCCAGTTCATTTGATGACGCCCTGACACGGGCAGAGTTAGCGGAGATTGCGGTGGACGCGTACAAGGATGTTGTACCCCCTTCTGTACCACCACAGAGGCCTGCTACTGATAGTTTGAGGCCTCGAGGGGATCAATTCAAGGCTCGTGGAGCCTCATCATCTTCCAAATTTAGTGGGAAGAAGTCTCAGGGTCAGAAACAGAACAATAAGGGACCCACACAGGGGAGCAAGACTGTGGGAAGCAAGTGTAACAACTGTGGGGGATGGCATTTGTCACGGGACTGTCCGGGTTGCTATGTCTGTGGCAAGGTGGGCCACTTTGCTCGAGGTTGCCCCAATCGGGCAGGTCAGACAGTCTCAGGGCCGAATAGGCCTATATTTGATGCGGGGAGGGCACCACAGAGACAGCAGTTTGCACCACGACCACAAGGAGGTCAGACGGCAGGACCGCCGCAGGGACAGGTGTATGCGCTGACCAGGGAGCAGGCTGAGGCAGCCCCAGAGGAGGTCATTGCTGGTACGTGCCATTTATTTACGTACCCTGCACTTATATTGATAGATACAGGTGCTTCCCATTCTTTTGTATCTACTGCTTTTGTGGAGGGACACCGTTTGTGCTCGTCTCTGTTACCCACGCCTCTTATGGTCTCGACACCCACGGGGAAGCATGTGATTGCGGATCGGCTATTGTCTGATTGCCTCATTTATTTTGAGGGCAATGATCTGAGGGCCGATCTGATTCAGTTAGAGATGGCAGACTTTGACTGTATTATCGGCATTGATGTGTTGAGCAGATACCGAGCTGTGGTAGACTGCCGGCAGAGGATTGTACGTTTTCTGTCTGATCAGGGGTTTCAGTGGACCTTTTATGGGGACGGCTCTCGTCCAAAGATTCCGGTAATATCAGCGATTAAGATGTCGCGGTTATTGGAACGCGGCCACACGGGCTACCTTATCTATGCAGTGGATGCATCAGACGAGAAGGAAGTAAGAGCTGAGGACATTCTGGTTGTGGCAGAGTTCATTGATGTGTTCCCAGATGAGATTCCGGGATTTCCGCCTGTCAGGGATGTGGAATTTGCTATTGAGCTGCTGCCAGGGACTTCTGCTATATCCCGTGCTCCTTACAGGATGGCACCGGCAGAGCTGAGGGAACTGAAAGTACAGTTACAGGAGCTCCTCGACAAGGGATACGTTCGTCCTAGTGTATCGCCTTGGGGTGCACCAGTCTTGTTCGTGAAAAAGAAGGATGGATCAATGCGTCTGTGCATTGACTATAGGCAATTGAACAAGGTCACAGTGAAGAACAGATATCCACTTCCGAGGATTGATGATCTGTTCGACCAGCTTCAGGGTACAGAGGTGCACTCCAAGATAGACTTGAGGTCAGGCTATCATCAAGTGCGGGTTAGAGCTGGTGATGTCCAAAAGACGGCTTTTAGAACTCGGTATGGGCACTATGAGTTCTTGGTGATGCCATTCGGGGTGACGAATGCCCCTGCTACTTTTATGAGCTTGATGAACAGGGTATTTCAGGAGTACCTCGATCAGTTTGTAATCGTGTTCATTGATGACATCCTGGTCTATTCGAAGAATGAGGAGGATCATGCCAATCATCTGAGGATAGTGCTCCAGATCCTCAGGGATCATCAGTTGTACGCCAAACTCAGCAAGTGTGAGTTTTGGCTGAGCAGTGTTGCATTCTTGGGTCATATCATATCACGAGAGGGGATATCAGTAGACCCGAGGAAGATAGAGGCAGTTATGGACTGGTCTGCCCCTACTTCAGTCAGTGAGATTCGAAGTTTTCTTGGTCTGGCTGGCTATTATCGACGTTTCGTCGAGGGTTTCTCGAAGGTCGCCAAGCCACTTACACAGCTGACTCAGAAGGGAGTCCCATTCTGTTGGACAGAGGCTTGTGAGCAGAGTTTCAGGGAATTAAAGCACAGACTGACTACTGCACCAGTTCTAGTGATTCCCAAGGAGAACAAAGGATTTGTTATTTATACCGACGCATCGCTACATGGATTAGGGTGCGTACTGATGCAGGACAGACATGTAGTGGCTTATGCTTCGAGACAGTTGAAGCCACACGAGACGAGGTATCCAGTCCATGATCTGGAGTTGGCAGCTATAGTGTTCGCCTTGAAGATATGGCGACACTACTTATACGGTACCTCATTTACCATCTTCACTGATCACAAGAGCCTGAAGTTCTTGTTTACACAGGCTGAGTTGAACATGAGGCAGAGGAGATGGATGGACCTGCTGAAGGATTATGATTGTGAAATCCTATACCATCCGGGAAAGCAAATCTGACAACCGACGCCCTGAGTCGGAAAGTGCGGAGCACTGCAGAGGATGCCATGTGTTTATCAGCTATGTTGGGCTCCTACTGCCATTTGGGATTTGATTATGACGTATCTTCTTCACCAGTACAGGTTTTGACCTTGCTAGCGGAGCCTTGTTATTTTTGATCACATCAGAAAGGCTCAGGGGACCGATGTAGAGGTTCAGAGATGGATGTTAGTGGTTCATTCAGGTCAGCCATCGAGATTCAGAGTGGCTGAGGACGGTTCTCTGAGACTTGGTGACAGATGGGTGGTTCCAGATGCACCTGAGTTGCGTCAGGGTTTATTACAGCGAGCTCATTGCAGTAGGATGAGTGTCCACCCAGGAGGGAAGAAGATGTATAAGGATTTACGCAGCCAGTTCTGGTGGAGGCGTATGAAACAAGATGTCACCTCATTTGTCAAGCGCTGTTTGATTTGTCAGCAGGTGAAGGCTGAGAGGCAGAGGCCTGGAGGTGAACTAAGGAGTTTGGAGATACCCGAGTGGAAGTGGCAGCACGTGTCTATGGATTTCGTGACCCACTTACCGAGGACTGTTTCGGGTTTTGATGCCATCTGGGTAGTCGTGGATAGACTGACTAAAGTGGCTCACTTCATTCCCTACTGTATGACATATACGCACTTGAGGATGGCACAATTATATGTCAGAGATGTGGTGAGACTACACGGGATCCCTGTTTCGATAGTGTCCGATCGAGATCCGCGGTTCACATCTCACTTTTGGGAGGGTCTGCAGAAAGCTCTAGGTACAGAGTTGAGGCTGAGCACAGCCTATCACCCTCAGACGGACGGACAGACCGAGCGTACGATACAGACGCTCGAGGATATGTTGAGAGCTTGTGTGCTAGAGTTCGACATATCATGGCAGGACTCGATAGCCTTGGTGGAGTTCTCTTACAACAACAGCTACCATGCAAGTATACAGATGGCTCCTTTCGAGGCCCTCTATGGTAGGCGTTGTAGGTCACCCTTGTGTTGGGATGACTTGGACCGTAAGTCGGTTGGAGGACCAGAGTTGGTTCAGGAAATGGAAGAGAAAGTTAAGGTCATCAAGAGAAAGATGAAGACAGCTCAGGACAGACAGGCAGCATATGCCAATCAGCGGCGTAGGCCGTTGGAGTTTCAGTTGGGCGACAGAGTTTTTCTGAAGATCTCACCTTTCAGAGGCGTAGTACGGTTTGGTATGCGGGGGAAGTTGTCTCCTAGATACGTGGGGCCGTATGAGATCTTATAGCGTGTTGGTACTCTGGCGTACCGTTTGGCGTCCGCCTTCTCTGTCTGGTATACACGACGTATTTCATGTGTCTATGCTGAGGAAGTATGAGCCGGATCCTTCGCATGTGTTGCAGCCTTCAGAGGTGCAGATTGAGTCCGATGTTTCTTATGTTGAGCGGCCTATCAGGATTTTGGATAGGGCAGACCGCAGACTTCGGAACAAGGTTATTCATATGATCAAGGTTCAGTGGGATCGTAGGGGTGTTGAGGAGGCCACGTGGGAGACAGAGCGACACATGGTGCAGCACTATCCAGAGCTGTTTTCTGGTATGCTTTTATGTTTTGGTTACTTCGTGTTGGTAAGCATGTTTGATTTCGGGGACGAAATCCTATAAGTAGGGGAGCATTGTGATATCCCCGAAATGATTATTGTGATGTTAATCATTTGAGTTAAATTATGATGATTTGGGTATTAATTCATGGGTTTGGATTAGTATTATTGGGGAGTTTCATTTCAGGGCGCATGTGATATATGTTGAGAATTTGGGGGTTGTGGCTTGTTTATTTGGGGTGTGTGTTGTTTGTTTTGGGTAAAGCATGTTAACGGGAATTGAAGTATTTTATTGAGAAAATGCTATAAATATCATGTGAGGATATTTTTATACATCGTGCTAAATACCGGGACCAAAACATAACACATCATACCACCCAACACCCAACCACCCCCCCCCCCCCCAACCCATGCCAATCACACTGTGCCCAGGCTGACTTCCCATCCCACTTGGCTCAATCATTTGACCACTCTCAGCCATCCCAAATCTCGACCTTTCTCTCCCAATTCCTCACCAGCACTTGCTAAGCAATAATCTGAGGAGCTTGCCCCTTTTCATCGCCTGGAAAGCCTTCAAAAATCGGAGCAAAGTAGGGTGAGAACCATGCTCTGTTTTGTTTTTAAACTTGTTTGAGTACATGTTTTTAGGTGGCGAGAAAACGGCATGTTAGATTAGGTTTCTTGAAACCTTTGATTTAAATGCTTTTATGGTGTTATTGTGAGGCTCTCTGTATTTTTCCTTGAGCATGTTGCATGTTTTATGTTGAGGATATAAGCATGTAAAGAAGGGTGTTCGGAAATCTGGGTAGGTGTATGCCCTGTTTTTCTGGGAAAATATGGTTAGGGAGTGTTTTTGAGGGGGTGGTATCATGCATGTTAGAAGGGTTTGTGGTGAACCTTCGATTTGAGTTTATGCATGGTAGTTTTGTAAAGCCCTTGGCATGTTTGTTCGAGCATGCTTTATGTTATATGTGATAGTTATTATAGCATGAAATGAAGTACTCAGGAAATCTGGAAATAAAATGTGTTGCCCTGTTTCCGAAAAGATGATCGAGTACTTGTGTAAATGGTCGTCGTTTATGCTTATGGGCTTATGTTTGGGGTGTAATTTTGGTATGAATACACTCAGGGCATTGTGTTGTAACTAATAGCATGTTGTTTTGGGCATGTTGTATGTCTTACATGTTGGACTTAAGGGTGTGATTTCAGGTGTTCGAGAATTCTGGGTTGGCATTTCTCGAACAGAGCATCTCGATCGATCGATATTTCATCTCGATCGATCGAGCGGGGCAGAACCTTGGTTCTAATTTTAGGCGTCTTCTCGATCGATCGGGAAGAGGGGCCGATCGATCGAGAGACCCAGAATGTTGAAAAATATAATTTGTTATATTTTGTTAAAGTTTTGATATTGGATTGTAATGAGACATCTAATATTGTGTTGTACACTGGTGTAGAGCCTTCACAGGTAGCTACACAGCGCAGGGGATAGAGTCCTGCAACACACCACATTTTGGAAAGGTACGTAAGCGACGTACGGGCATCCCAACGGTAACATGTACTTATGTTTGTCTGTGTGACGCATGATGAATGCAATGTGATGCATTAAGATTATGATCATGTTATTATGCATTGTGTTGCATATTATGCATTGTTGTTGCATATTGTGATGTGGGATAAAGAGGTGTATTCCACGAGTCAGGGCGATCACAGTTAAGGTTTTAATGCTTATGCTTTATCGCTGCACATGTGGAGCGGGTGGGGGGAGGCTCGCTGGCACATGGAGGCGAGGTATACCATACTAAGCGAGGAAGAGATACCGCTAGTATGATGAAGCGTGTATGCGATACCGCTTGTTTGAGATTAAGAAAGCATTAAAATAACTGATGATGACTGACTCAAGAAAAAGAGGAAATGTCATGACATTCATTTGTAAAGCCATACATTCATATAATGTGTTTTATTATGAACTATGGTACAGGGACAACCATTGGGCGTTATAAATGCGGGAAAATACAGGAAGTGCTTGTATTTAGGATTGTACATTTATGCCTTACTCTCATATTATGTTGAATATGAATTGTTTTATGCTCACGTGTTGGGGGGTTGTCTTTGTAGGTGCTTTTGTTGACGAGAACCAGGGTCGGGGTTGATTTGCTGAGCTGTAAGGAGTGCTACAGGATTAGCATGATTAGAGAAATTTTTGTATAGCTTCTACTGGGTAGAGTAAGACTATAATGTAGTGCCTTTGTAGGAATTGTGTTATTCCTTTTTGAAATATTTTGGTACTGTAATCTCTAAAGCTCAGGTTAATCAACACGATACGTTACTCTGATATATTCACATGAATGTTTAGTTCTCTAAATTGCACCTTAGTGATTTGATGTGATAACGGGGTCTCACAACTATGGTATGCACAAATAACAGACTCGGTGGCTGATGGAACGATGGTGATTCTTCCTTGCTCCAGTGGACAAAAATCCAAAATCTGCTTACTTTTTTCTCGAATGAACAGAGAAGAGAGCTCAATAGACACATGAACTCCAAGAGATCGGCCACAAATATTGTATGTTTCAAGATACGGTTCTTGAATAGCAAGCGGATGCGATGTAAAGATTTTTTGCCCATTTCTCCTGAAACGTAAAGATGTTTTCTGATTTCAAGAACCTTGCATACCGGATAGTTGCTAAAAAGAAAGATACATAATGGGGAAAAAATGTCAACCTTGACATGTGCACTCGGAAAAGCAGAAGTTCGAAGGGTCTCCTGTGTTTCGTCTGTGGGTTTTCTTCTGGGCATGCTAAGAACAAAAGCCGACTGATCTGTCGTCCCTGCAATCGAAGTGATACGGTACCCAGCTTCCCACCTTCTATGAATACCTTCACTAGGATAAAGAAAGTCCAACTCCACAACCTAAAGGGTAATGAGTAGACACAAATATACAATGAGACCGCATTCTCTTTTGGGTTCCTACAAAAATGCATTGATTTGAAACTGGTGACCATAGTACATGAACCTGATCGGAAAATCCTGCCCCACGAGACATAACAATTGCCCATCTGGATCCTGCAGTAGCCATGGCGGTGACATAGAATCCTTCCCGCCATTTTTTATTTATCCACTTGAATGGAAACGATTCGCTAACTTTATACGATTGTTGCAAATACTGGGTACCTGTATTTTGAAAGTAAAACTCGAGCTTAACGGCATGTCATAGACTCGTGGTAGCAAGTGAACAATTTCTTGGATTGACACTAACCTTTAGACATAATTACTAACGAGCTCCCGTTGTCCGCCCCTGCTATTGCACTGATGTAGAAATTCTTCTCCCACTTATCCATTATCCATTCCTTAAGGCAATATAATTAACGATCAGAGATCAGGTGAATACTTAGTGGTAACCGAAATTAACTTATTTTAACTATGGCTTGAAATTATACTTCCAATTGATCATCCCCGGCTAAAACCAATAAAATTTTCAAACTTTACTTTTTACATCGATTTCTAGATGGTGTGACACGTAAAGACTTAAAATTACAGACTGGAGTACACAGAACGGAAAGAAACCTTGTGAAGAAAATGAGGTGAAAGTTCATAAACTTGATCACTAAATCCACTTCCAGCATCCATAATTAGCGCCCATAGATTTAAACAAGATGCCACAGAGCTAATAAATAGTCCATCCTCGTTTCCCTTCTCAATATGCTGAGCAAGCCTCGTGTCCGTAACATTGTAGTGATATCTAAAAGATAAAATGTAAGATGTAACTCCACTATTCCAAAGAAAAATTGTGGATGAAACTCAAGCCATTAATGCTACCTTTGCTTCATAGGGCGTCGCGCATTATACACGCTAATCCATTGTGTGGCGGGCATTCCCATTCGGACCTTTTTCTTTGGTTGCTCATCATCACCACCTTCATCATCGTCCATCATAAGCCGTCCTCTCTTTTGTCCCACTTGATATATGAGCTTCAATAAGATAAAAAAATGTGTCATGAGATCAAAATCAAAAGCGAACAAATTTATGACTAATATCCACAAAATAAGCTAAGATGTTTAAAGAAAAATTCAGAATACCTTCTGAGCACCTTCAGTGTTGATTGGCCTGATGTCAGGATTCGGACCAACTATTCCATCAAAGAGGGAGATGTACTTTGCGTAATTAGGCTTTTCATCAAATTTTAAGTTAACGATATACTCGGCAAACTGTCGGAAAGGTGCAGGGCAGAAGCAACAAAGAGCTTCGGGAGAAGTTGACATCTTCTTTTTGCACACAAGGAAGCTCTTATTCTCACCCTACATAAAATCACCAAATGACAAGAATCGCTCCTGATTAGTCAACAAAATGCTTTTGGAGCTGCAACAACCAACCTGGAACCCCTGCCAAGGAAGACGACCACGTAGAAGAAAAATGAGAGTATATGCAAGGGACTCCAAATCGTCTCTGCGGCTACCAGTTCTTCCAAGATGGGCATGTGCACTGGCATATCGCACAGTCCCCCTGAAAACAAAAAAATCTCAAGCATAAACATGACCATTGATTTGAAATAGGATAATATATCATCAGAAACAGGAGAAGAATAACTAAAGACGACAACAAACTTCACCTGAAAACATCTGGCCGTTGATCATAGTCAACATGTAGGCTAGTCGAAGTATCACGCCAACGGGTGGCTGAAATTTCATAGGGGAAGCACCAGTGAGTATTCCTTGCTTATGTCTACAGTTTATGTTATTAACATAAATATGCTACAGTGTGACGGAAAAATTACCCAATCCAAGATCAACCAAAAAAAGCTTTTTCTCCTCTGGTGTACCAGGTGGACCAAGTAAAAAGTTTTCTGGTTTTACGTCACCATGCACATATCTGCAGAAAAATGGAAAATATAATGAGATTTTTCGCACCAATAGAGGATGACTACGCTCCATGGCACATGATCAGAACACTATAACCGGGGCATTAATTGATTTTCTTCCAAATCACTAGTAGCTCAATAAACATTGCAACTACAGGTCGTTTGTGTCAAAACATTGAATTCAATTATCAATGTCTCAAAATTTCTATGGCCAAACCTTGTGAGTTCTAAAGCATTGTGTAATTGTATCCAAGTCCCAGCATCTCCCATAACACATGCTATTGCTTAACAATTTCTAGACCACTCTCTAAAAGATGAAAATATAAATCTTTCAGGATTCACTAAATTTAAACCCCCCCTCTCCCGAACCACCACTCCCAATCCCCCACCCCCGCCATTAAAAAGCAAGTAAGAAACATCAGAAATGTTTGATTTACAAAAACAATTTCTCGTCCCCAAAATAAAACAATATTTCCATCCTTTTCACACCTTCCAACATAACCATTTTTTTAACAAAACTTTTTGTCATTTACAAAGATACTAAATTAGCATATTATATTATAACCCAAATTCTTTTATTTTAAAACTTCATAATAATTTATTTTGACCATTTCTGACATGAATTGTCTTCTTCAGAAACAATTTCATATTCCCAAATCAACACCAAATATATATAATATTTTCCGAAAATATTCCCAAAAACTCTTCTCCTAAGATTCCCAAATTAAAACCAAATATTGTGATCATTCTTGGAGAAAAGGTAATTTGAAGAGATTACCCCCTGGAGTGCAACTTCTCTAAAATGGAGATGGCTTCAATGGCAATGCATGCCACCATTTCAATAGACATCCTGCAGCAGGGACATTTTGGTGTTACATGAAGGTCATATAAAAAACAAAAGGTATACAAAACCACAATGACATAGGAGACTCACATGTGGGAATTGTTGTTCCAGACATCCCACAAACTAGGACCAAGCATATCCATGATCTGCAAAAAAAATTAGTTTTTTCACCTTCGAAGTGGGAAAAATTAAAAGAAACGGTATGGAAAAAACTATGCACTACAGATCAGACAATCCACCATAATATAGTAGTCATTTTGCCGCCCCTTGAAATGAACATGTGGAATGCCGTGACTGCCACCCAGTGCACTAAATTCAAAATAATGATTAAGTTCAATTCTTTAACATCTTATGGAAGAGTAATATAAAAAAGTTAGCAATGCAGAAATAAAGTAAAATGAAATCACTCACTTATAGACTTGCCACTCGTATGGGGGTCCATAACTACAGCCTTTGCTGCTCCGGTGCTCAAATTTCATAGCAACCTTAGAAACAAAAGAATATATTGTCACACAAGCAAAAATCAATGCTTCAGAAAACAGGGTCAGGATGCTAAGTATGTACCTCTACAGCTCCTGCACCTGTTCTTTCATTAGGATTGGGAGGATTAATACGGCGACCTACATAAACTTGCCCAAACCCTCCTTTCCCCAGTTTCTTCTCAATTCGATAAGCTGGAGAACCACCAACCTGAACCTGTTGAGAATAGAACAACTTTAATTAACTCTAGCACTCCAAGCTGGAAAGAACCAACAGCTATCATGCTGAATTCTTTATGAAATTGAACTAAAACCATCAAGAAAATCGACTTAAATATAAACACAAGTGAAACTTATTTATTGCATGTCATAGCTTCCTAAGGAACAACATGCTGCATCCTTAAAAAACATATCCAAAAGTGAACCCGTATATCTCACCAAAGCCAAAAAAAAATGTAACCTTTGCACAAGTTAATAAAAGGATGAGTGCAACAACCATAAAAGCAATTCAGACAAGTTATATTTTAATCGCTCAAAAAATTAATTTTACAACAGGTAGCATGAAATAACAACCAGCATCCTATCAATGTTTACACCAGGTAGCACATAGCAACAACCATCACCGCATAATGTTTTACACCAAGAAGCAGATAGCCAGCGGTGGAGCCAGGTTGCCAACAAGAACTGTCATTCACCCTAAATTTAAAATTTTCCTATATTGATAATTTCAATACAAACATAAACATAATATTTACTTTAGCCCCTTATATTTAAAACAAATGACTGGCTTTGTCACTGCACATAGCAACAACCAGTATCAAATCAACTACATTGCGCTGGACCTACTCCACGAGAACTAACTCCCCAGACCAGTTTGAGATAAAGACAGAGAATCTTCTCGCCAAGAACGGATTAAAACCCAAACATCAAAGCAAAATAAAAATAAAAATTAGAGCCTGATTTTAACAATTGCATCCTAGCTTAATTATCTAATCCATTTCTTAGACAGCACTAGCTTAATGATCTAATCCATTTCTTAGACATCACAACTGTTGCATATTATCCCAAAATAAATTCTTTATAATTGAATCTGCAAAATACAATACAAACATACTACGCACCCATTCACCAAAAAAAAAATAAAAATTTGAAACACATTTCACCAACCCTTTCAGGAAGAGGAGTGGTGGTTTCCTCATCCTTGGGTCCCACACCCTTATCACTGCCACGCCCACCACTATCATTCTCATTCATCTTCTTCTCCCCTATTTCTTCTTTCACTTCCTCTACTCTGTTACTATCTACAGCCCTATCAAACGTCGTTCCCGTAAAACCACCGGCAGCAGTCACCTCACCCTTACTCACAACTTCCTTATCCTTATTTCTCCTCCCTGCAGTTCCCCTGGTGGTCCGTACAAATGCAGGCGCTTGCGTATTCTGGCACGCGTAGAGTCGAACAGCAGCGGGTTGGCGTCCTCGGCGCACTCCGCTACGCAGTTGAGGCATATCTATGAAGACCCATCAACTCTTTCAAAAAACCCACGAATAATTCTTCATGCAAAACCCAGCTTTTTCTCGCAGATCCCAAATACAATGTCAAAATTCACAAAAAAACAGGAGATATTAAAAGAGATTGTAAAGAAACTAGATTTCGAACCCAAGTTACTAACTTCGAAATTAATTGGGAATTAGGGCAGGGAGTGGCTCGAAAAAAGTTAAACAAATAGTGGTGTATATCAAGAGAGATGACAAAAGTACAAAGCATGCTACTCTCAAGAGCTAATCTTGAATGGGGTAACTTTCTGGTGTGGGTGGTTCATTAGGCCATTGCAAATTTATTATTCTGGCCCATTCCAAATTATGGGCCTTAATTCAGTGGGCTACAAAATGTACTCAGTTCCTAGGAATAGGCCCAATTAACATTAGTAAACATATCACTCATTTCACGACCTTTCTATACAGCAGCCACCTTCACCGCCACTCCTTCCCCTGTTTACACCGCGAGAATTCAAGGTATGCCCTCATTTTTGTTTCTAAAAAATTCGTTCAGTATTGTATTTCGGAGTTCTGGTTGCGTAATCTGTGACTAATATGGCTTGATTTTGATTAATTGTGTGTATCTTTTTTCTTTTTATGAGTTAATTAGGTTTTAGCGCTTTTTTTAATGTTAATTGCTACTTTACTGCAAACTAAGACGATGGTTGACTGATGAATTTTGAACAAAATTAGTGATTTTGCAAAAAAATATATAACCCAAAATATGTCCCCGACTAAATTTCTGGGTCCAACTGGTACATACAACTTTTTTCAGGTTGACGAAGTTGCGGAAAGATCTATAATTGAATGTGTCTAATGCAGAAAACCATATCATGACGGCTTAATGGCAAAATCAGTGGTACTCATGTTGATGCATATAAAAAACTATCTTTATCCTAGGATTTTTTGTCATAGATTGGCAGAAGCAAAAGTGTTCAAAAAATATAAAGAAATTCTAGACATTAATGCGGTGCTGCAGTGATTTCTTTCTGTATTGATTTACATGAAGTCTAGTGTTATTTTGTGCATGGTATAGAGTTGTGCGAGGAATGGTTTCCATGTTATAATAAA
Organism: Haberlea rhodopensis; assembly: GCA_907163345.1. Classification (NCBI taxonomy): domain Eukaryota; kingdom Viridiplantae; phylum Streptophyta; class Magnoliopsida; order Lamiales; family Gesneriaceae; genus Haberlea; species Haberlea rhodopensis. The sequence goes on along the minus strand of CAJQUN010000026.1, from coordinate 5,062,170 downwards.
ATATTTAGTTTGTAGTGGGTGAATCAGGGGAGTTGAAGTTCACGAATAATCTTGGAAGACCGAAGACATGTTTGTCCTGATTTTAGCTTTTACTTGTTCATTATCCTACTAGTTAAAGTTGTATGCGTACATTGGATTGGTTCTTGGCTGTTAAGAGTGTGTCTTAAACGGTAGAAAGGTAAAAGATCAAAATCAGTCAAACGCTTCACATCAAGTGTTGCTTTCTCTGCAGGTAGCCTTAGCTGTATCCTTCAATAGCTGTTAACTCTATTTCCTTTTTGCTCCACCTTGTGATTGATCCATGGGAACTCCAGAAACATCACGAGAACCTTGCCCTGATCGTATACTTGATGATGTCGGGGGAGCATTTGGCATGGGTGCTGTTGGTGGTTCAGCTTTCCATTTCTTGAAGGGCATCTACAACTCCCCTAAAGGTGAGCGTTTGATTGGTGGGTCTCAAGCTGTTCGCATGAATGCACCTCGCATTGGTGGCAGTTTTGCTGTTTGGGGTGGACTTTTTTCTACATTTGACTGCTCAATGGTCTACCTCCGCCAAAAAGAGGATCCTTGGAACTCAATCATTGCTGGTGCCGCAACGGGAGGCTTTCTACAGATGCGTCAGGGATTGGGTGCTGCTTCACGATCAGCTATGTTTGGTGGTGTCTTGCTTGCTCTGATCGAGGGAGCTGGAATCATGTTAAATAAAATCATGAGTGCACCTCAGAATTTCCCACCAATGGAGGAGCCACTACCAAATGTTCCTGGTTTGCCGGGATATCCAATGGGGCAAATTCCTGGTCAAGCTCCTGTAAATGTTGAGAGCTTGGGAGCTGGATCTTCATCTTCTTCATGGTTTGGAGGCTTTTTCGGAGGTGGGAAGGAGGAGAAAGGTACCAGTGATGAAAGCAAGACAAAGGTCTTGGAGAGTTTTGATGCCCCAAACCCACCATCATTTGATTACAAATAATTCTGGAGGCATTGTCTGGTAAGTGAGCTTGTTTTCTTTATTGTGTTTTACATCTATAACAAGGTACTCGGGAGTTGATAGATCTTATGGTTGATTTGCATGAGTCGTCTCATTTTTCATTGCACGTCGAGTGATTGAGTTAGAAGATGGGAAGGACGATGCTATAATTTGTTGAAATGTGCAATCATCTTTTTTGTGTCGCTGCCCAGGTGGCTGCTGATTGATTGTCTTTCACTTCAGGGAGGCGATATATTTTGTCCTGGGATTGGTTCGACGAAGGAGAAAATGTTCGACGAAGGAGAAAATGTATAATTAAGTTATAGAAACTTCATCTCTGATCTTGCTGGTTTTGTTCTGTCTTAGGTTAGCTGAAACTGAACCCATTTTCTTGAGATTTTCTTGTGTGTTTTGGGGCTAGGTTTGAACACATCATATCTTGATCTATAAGTTTATAAAACTCTGCTTGAGCCTTTATCGTTAAGACAAGATATGGTCCAGACTCATGTTTGCTTGGTTTATGATTGCTGGATCTTACTTTGTTTAACTATCATAATGATAATACTAGTAATAATAATCTGTAAAATAACTTCAAGTTCCGTCAAAATTTTGGAAGGCCTGCTTTCTGTGGTTGGTTATTTGGCTCGATTTACACATCTATAGTGCAATCAGTGTGGAATGGTGGTGAGCGAGTAGGGTTTTTTTTTTATAGAGAACATTATTAATTTTAATTATTATGAACAAATAATGTGGAAACGAGGGGTTTACCAAAATAATGTAAACCCCAATTCCGGAATGTTGAACCAAGTATCAAAATTTAATAAACCATGCCTGGCTCTGCGACAGGCATCATTAAATGCCTTGTTGTAGCAATCATTGTTGCTGCAAAATCAATTTTTATGAATTTAACGTGAAAATAGATATGGCAATAACAATAATTGCTAGGGTTATGCTTGGGAGGCAATAAATATCTTTTTAAGTAAAGAGGGTAATGAAATATTGAATTACCAACTCTTTACATATATATTATTAAAGATGATATTTAGTGTCCTCTCGATAAGACTACAAAAATTAAAAAAATTGAAGACCCAATATTTAAAGAGTTGGTGGCAAATAACCATCTTGTGGTTTGCCAAATAGACAAATTACCTCATGTGGTTTAAAAATAGGTATTTTAACCCCCTATGATTTATAAAATGGACAGTTTACCCATGTGGTTTGAGAATAGGCATTTTACCCCATGTGGTTTGTGAAAATAGGCATTTTACCCCTTTATAGTTTGTAAATAGGTGTGAAATACACTCTACATATAGGGGTAAACTGCCTATTTTGTAAATCACATGGAGTAAAATGCATATTTTCACAAATATCATGGGAAAACTGTCTATTTTCAAACCACAGGGGTGGTAAACTGCCTATTTTGTAAACCACAGGGGTGTAAAATGCATATTTTCAAACCATATGATGGTAATCTGCCTATTTGAGAAACCATATGGGATAATCTGCCAAAACCCAATATTTAAATCTCGTGGGATGGTAGATATCTTTAATATTGCTTATTATACCAAGTTTACTGGTTTTGCTAAATAGAATGCCAAACCAAATCATTAATAGTTAAGAGTCGACACGAACAAATTTATATTTTCGTATTGATTTGGTTTGGTTTGGGTGATCGATTTTAAAGTTCGGTTTTTCTTCAAATAAATTTAGATTTACTGAACTAGTTATTATAAATAAACATGTATCATATGCACATAGATATTAAAACAGTTGACAAGATAATGCATGACAATGATATTATAAATTTATTATAAAAAATAAAATTTCTCAGAATAAATTACTTTAGCTTCATTAAAAACTTTGGATTTTGTTTTTTTTCTTAATTATCATTATGAACATATTTTTGTGGGTCAATTTAAATTATTGTGGAGTCCAAAAATAATAAAAACAAGATCAATTAATAATATAATATAACTTCAAATCAAACGAAATATTTCTATAATTTAAAAAATAATAGTAAATTAAGTTTTAAACAATACATTATATAATTTATATATTTACAAAATCGCTTTAGATTTTTTTATCTAAACTTTGAAGCAAACCAATTTTTTCGATTTGGTTAATTTTGAAAACCAATACAAATCGTGATCGACTAAAAGTTAATTCAAACGTGCGGTGAATTTGGTTATACACTTTTGAATCCGCACTCCAAGAAAAGGATGTTCACCTTATTTGGTTTACCCTTCATTTTTACAATATCTTGTTAATGATAACTAAACATATAATATAATGTTTTAAAACCCTAATATCTGATTTAAATAAAACCAAAGTGGTTACTTTTATGTATTTCAATGTCACTTAATTCTTCAGATAATCAATTTTTTTTAAATCTTCTTTATATTTTTTTTTTTGTAATTTGCATGTAGTATTGAAGCTCGAGATGTTTTAATACTGTAGAGTACGTGCACACTTTATCAAAGTCATGCCTCAGTATAGTTGGTAATGAGATGCATCATGAAAGTGTTAGGTAATGAGATGCTAGCATGAGGGTAATACCCTGATTTTACATCCCAACTATCCAAATTCGTGGATCTATTAAATGTCCAAATCAATAGTATTCTCCTTATACTATTAAGAACACAGGGTTATTTAAAAATATAACCCATATTTAAAAAATATTTAACAAAATAACCTAAAAATATAAAACCTTAATTTTTTGACCCAAAACGCCAACTGAGTTGGCGTGTTCAAGAGTCACGCCAACTCAGTTGGCGGGTCCAACGTGAAAAGTTGTGGCCAACTTTATCTTTACTTTTTTTTTTAGTAAAAGTTGGACACGCCAACTGAGTTGGCGTGTCCAACTTTCAGTTGGCGTGTCCAACTTGTTTTTTTATTTTTTTTATTTTTTTTAAATATATAAAACATAATTTAAAATAAAAAATATATATAATAAAAATATGTCTTACCTCTTATCATTGTCCAAAAAATATATTAACTCAAATATAATTTGACAATTTTACACAAAACCAAAAATTTACATGATTTTGTAAGTTAATATAAATTGTTCCTTCAAAAATATATTAGCAAACATACTTTTATTCTTTAAAATAACTTCTCAAGTTGGCATGTCCATCTTAGTTTTTTTTTAATAAAAAAACAAACAATTTATAATAAAAAAATATAATAAAAATATGTCTCATCTTATCAGGTAAATTGTAATAACATCGTCTATATTTTTAAAATTTTATTTAAACAATTTTTTTATTATCAAATTCTAAAAAAAATTGCGGCATGGAATGGCCGTCGCCGAACATTATTAAATTTTTTAAATATAAAATTTATATAATTATCTCATCACCTTCCTCGTAGCAATTAGTGACGTTAAACATTGCACATGGTTTCACTTCAAACCAAAGAACGGATGCAGCATCATCGTAACGATGATTACTCTTAGGAATGTCAATGAGACGGGTCTAAACTCGTACTCGTATTAATAATGTTCCGCGACAGCCATTCCGAACCGCTCGCGAACTTTAATATTTTAGTAATATAAATATATATTAAATAAATACCCGAAATATTCAAAATATATTATTTAATATATATTTATATTACTAAAATATTAAAGTTTGCGAGCGGCTCGGAATGGCTATCGCGGAACATTATTAATACGGGTACGAGTTTAGACCCGTCTCATTGACATCCCTAAGAGTAATCATCGTTACGATGATGCTGCATTCGTTCTTTGGTTTGAAGTGAAACCATGTGCAATGTTTCACGTCATCAATTGTTACAAGGAAGGTGATGATATAATTATATAAATTTTATATTTAAACAATTTATTAATGTTCCGCGACGGCCATTCCGTGCCGCAATTTGAATTTGGTAATAAAAAAATTGTTTAAATAAAATTTTAAAAATATGGACGATATTTTTACAATAAACCTGATAAGATGAGATTTTTATTATATTTTTTTATTATAAATTGTTTGTTTTTTTATTAAAAAAGACATGACAACTTGAGAAGTGATTTTAAAGAATAAAAGTATGTTTGCTAATAGATTTTTGAAGGAACAATTTATATTAACTTACAAAATCATGTAAATTTTTGATTTTGTGTAAAATTGTCAAATTATATTTGAGTTGATATATTTTTTGGACAATGATAAGAGGTGAGACATATTTTTATTATATATATTTTTTATTTTAAATTATGTTTTATATATTTTAAAAAAATAAAAATAAAATAAAAAAACAAGTTGGACACGCCAACGCAGTTGGCGTGTCCAACTTTTATTAAAAAAAAAATAAAGATAAAGTTGGTCACGCCAACTGAGTTGGCGTTTTGGGTCAAAAAATTAAGGTTTTATAATTTAGGTTATTTTGTTAAAAGTTTTTTAAATATGGGTTATATTTTTAAATAACCCAAGAACACGCCTGTATATAGCCTATAATCTTTATATCTTAGACTTTTATCACAGATAATAATATGGATTTTACAAACTATCAATAAACCAAATATTCAGTAGCCTACGAATGAAAATAAATCTTTTATATTTTGGATTTACGAACAGTTGCATGTAAAAGGTGTTGTGCGCCTTTAAAGCACACCAAACGAAGGGCTTCATGGTACTTAAGCTACATAGTACATACCATCGCGAGTTCGTCGAAGAATTATCTATTGATGAACTGGAGCCGAAGCACCTACTCTGATCTCATCGAAAGAAAATAGAAGAGTCCGGATTTTCAGGTATACTTCGACAGAATGTGTATTGATGCAGAGCACCAAGGTGAAGGCTTATGCTTTCGACAGGTGCGCTCAAACTTTCTTGAGGTTTAAAACAAGTTATAAAAATAGGCCTTACTAAGCATGCATCATCTCACGAGCTATAATTGATCAACTTAACAAATATAATATTATATGACTCTTCACCAACTACCTCTCAACTTGAAGTTTGTCCATAACCGAAATCGGAAATACTGTACAGCGACAGCAGACAGGATATTAGAGCAGCACGTGCCGCGTGGGGCTTAGGCTCGTGTTTAACTCTTAACAACATGTGGGAATTGGGATTCTTCTATTTCTTGAGATACCCAACTTCGACACATGAACTTCATCCAAAATAATGGTAAATTCTTATGCTCATAGGCCCGGACCTCATATACGTATTAATACAAAATGAGCTCAACCAGATAGGTCAATCATGATTAACAAACAATGATAAATTCATTTTCTTTATATTGGTCCATACATAAACTCCAGATCCGTTCCATACAATTTTTTCCTCACGTTAGTTGTAAAGCTTTTCTGAAGAAAAATAACAAGAAATGTTTAGTTTTGTAAAGCTTTTCTGAAGAAAAATAACAAGAAATGTTTAGTTGTAAAGCCAACGGAAATGCTACACGAACCAAAATCGCATACACTCGATCCTCGGCAATAAATTCTAAAAAATTGTACAATCGTCATTCTTGCCAAAAGTTATAGATCTCCTTGCTTGAAAATGAGCTTAGACACCAGAGCTGGGACATGCTTGGTATGTCCTCCTTGGATTAGAGTTCGTCGAATACGTGATTAATGGTGAAGGAGGTTGTTATTAATGACCATAGGGACAAATATATCATAGGTTAAAAACGAACGATCTAGTTATCCATTTGCTCTACATGAGACAACTTTAGTAAGTTTACAAAAAAGTAATTCAAAAACAATTAATATATTCTCAATTTGATAAACAGACTTGTAGATTATCTCTTTGAAACCCCTGAATTCATTGGGGTTTAGTTTATGACACCCATGAGATAGTTTCAACCATTGAAATGACATATTTCAAATGAAATGATTTGAAATATGTCATTTCAATGATTAATTCACCTAGGACACTACACCTGAAAGGTAGCATCGAATAATTCTATAATTGGTATGGAGTTTTTTCATTTATGTTTTTTAGTCTTTTTAACTTCTAATAAGGACCAAAAAACCTACTCGTCTGGGGAATGAGTCCAAGATGCTTGAAAACTACACACAAAGAACTTCCCCCACCAACCCCTAATTCATCGGCTTTGCCTAGTATCAGTACTCTGCACTTGGAAATTTAAAAAGTGAGGTTAAAATGATGCTTGAAAACTACGCACACAGAACTCCCCCTACCAACCCGTAATTCGTCGACTTTGCCTAGTAGTACTGCACTTGGAAATTTCAAAAGTGAGGTTAAAATTTTGGATGAAAAAAGAACTTAGTTACGCAGAAAGAGTCGAAATCATGCAAAATTTGAAAAACAAGACTTGGCTTTTAAATAACGGTGTACATATTCGTATCTGCAGGCATTAGTGAAAGCAAAGCTAAGATTATCTAAAACAGAAAATCCATCATTTAAGATTAACGAAAAGGAATATAATCCCGAGTGAGTCAAGAATATTGGGCCAAGATACCAATTTGGTGATAGTGGGAATATCCCATTTGACAACTGATATAATATACACTGTACGTTAAAAACTTTGATCATAACTGCACAACACGACTACAAAATTAAGGATTCTCACGTATCTAAGCATCCCATTTCCCTTTCTTTTTCAGTACACAATTTTTTCTACTCCTGTGTCATAAGACTACCACGAATATTCGATATTAAATAAAACCCATTAAAAAATTGATGGGGATTAGAGTGGAAAATATTTAGTAAGATTAAATATTATGACTGCCAAAACAAGTCGAAGTCGTTACTATACAACGAACGGTCCTGAATTTCCAGATTTGCAACATGCCAATTTATGAGCTGCGATTGGATACATTTGCACACGAGAAGTGCAAAAGGAAAAATCCACCATTCATTTTCGTCCCTGTTGTACACAAACAATTCATATGAAGAGCAAGAGAAAGGAAAGCTATGGAATGGCAAACATAAAAAGCGTGGTTTTTGCCTTACTTGTTCCATGACTGGAAATTTGGAAATATCTTATTCGATTGAGTACAATAGTGAAGGTAGCCACAAACGAATGCAACGACCTGCGAGGATAAACCGATAAAAAAAGTTAAAAGCATGTAACAAGAAAATAAAGCATGCAGAACTGAAGCCTCAAATTCAATAGTGTCCAGGAATCTTTCCACAAATAGGTTCAACGCTTTACATGACATAATTTCACAAAGGAAAAAATGTACTGATATTTGCAAAAGGGCAAAGGCACACCTTAACCAGTGCCCTTTGCAAATTACTTTTTTTCGGAAAGAGGTTCTACTTATTTGACTCTGAAAAATTGATATCCAGTCCAAGTCCAAGTATTGCACAGTACCAGACAAATTTGGTGCGACATAACTTAATTTGTTTGACAAGTGGAGGGAAATATGCTTTAAAGTGAATTCAAGAATGGATAAAGAAGCTTACAATATTTATCAAGGATAAAATGTTCCACAAAGCATATACACGTGCAAGCCCTGCGGATCGCCGTGGTCCGTGACTAAATAAAGCATTGATACCGGCCGGGAATGGAAGTAAAATCCCCAGGGGTAAAATAAGAAAGACAAAAAACACATCTGCTAAAGAAAATGAGTACAACTGAAGCAAAGTGAGCAACACCAAACTAAAATCTCCTAGAAGCAGGATAGAGATGACCAAACCAACAAGATCCTGCAGCACAAGATACAAGTTTTTTTCAGTAAGATGATAACAAAAAATCAGCTGTTTTTGGTTCGGGTGAGTCCAAATTGGGTACACAAGCTTTTCAGGTAGAACATAAAATTACATTAACAGACACGCCCAGCATCAGATACCATCAAGGTATGGGGTAGTTTACGTCAGACTTTCGGCTCAATTTTATTTCTCGAAAGACTTTTGGGTTGCATTGACGACTGGCAATTCATTATAGGAAATGCTTTATTCCAGAATGTGATAGGCAACCTCACAATCGCAAAGTGATTTTAAAAAGCCAAAATCAAGAAAATAAAAAAAAATGTAGCTTTTAGGGCTTTGTTTTTAGAGTTAGAAAATGTTTTTCAACTTTAGTAGTCGAACATTAAATTGGGGCCTTGTTCTCCAAAAAAACAAAAAGAAAAACAAAAAAGAAAAAAATAGCACTTGATAAAATGAGATTTTAACCAAACTGCTTAAGCGCCCACACTTGCCCGGATGTGTGAGATGTTTGATGGGGAGACGCAGATAAAGGCAGAATGGCGCAATTGATCAGGCATACTTGAAACAGAGCCTATTACTGCTAGTTTTATTGAGTAACCAGAAACTAACCAAACCCCAATACCTGACAGTCTACCTGAAGCTGCTTGGGCTGGGTAACTCCAAAAGTGCAAACTTAAGGTAACACCCAACCCTACCTATATCATTCAATGTTCGGACATCCACCTCTATAGATGTTTGAACATAGGTGAGGGTGGATAGATTTCTAGGGTAGGGGCACACACTGATACCATGGGGTTAGAGAAATACCTGGTGGCCAACTGGTTTAGTATTGTGAATTAGAAAAGAGAGTGCAAAAAATATCTCTCTATTCTCCTCAAACACGTTCAAGTTGCTACTATCCAAAATTCCGCCATAAATCTTCGGCCTTGGATTACCTTCAGTGGTCCCACGAGGTCGATCTAAATATGTTTCATCTTTTGGATAGACATTGATAGCACTGCAACACAAAGGAAAACCAGGAAAATTTGAACTATACAAAAATTCAATTACTATATCAATAGCGTAAAGGGTAAACGAAAATATATTTACCACAATGTGGTGCAACATGATTTATTGAACAGAAGATTCAAGAGAGAGGCTGAAAGACGTCATTATAAGGAAAAAGACAGACGTCGACTTGGTAAATTTAGGATTCAAGAAATATCAGTAAAGTCACTGTTTGCAAGCTTCGAGGGCCAAGATTCAAAGATAAAAGTTGTACCACCATCGCAATCACAAATGTAAAAAGAACAAGTTTATGCTAAGCCTAGAGTTGAAGCAAACTTTTTGGAGAACGGGTACTTGAATTTATAAATAGTTTTAAAAAATTTCAGTAGTAGAAATTCATGTAGCAATGCAATCTTATTAAATTCTAATACACACTACACATACAATTAACAAAAATTCCGAAAAACATTTTGCAATAATGATATCCAGCCCTATTGAAAGGCTATCCACAGCCGAAGGAACTCGAAAATAGTGCATTGAGTTATGTTGGTAAAAACTTTGTAAGGCGCACAGTTCTTCATCAATAGTTTGAGTAACTTTGGAGGGGAGCTGGGGAACATGGGCAAGTTATTTGTCTAACTATATAATATTTGCAACATAAAAATAAAAAGAGAACAAATAAAAATGCAATCATGGAATTGATTTCCATATTGATCAACTGTCGCCAAAAAAGTAGATATTTTTTCATTGCAGAACATCACAACTATTCATGAATGCAAACAAAGGCACGTCTCTCGTTCTGTATTCAAGGAAATTCATAGTAACAAATGCACATACAACATGTTTGTTAAAGGCAGACGCCTGCCTCGCCTAGTGGGGAAGCGAGACCAGGCGACCGGAAACCGCCCCTGCAGATGCACAGTCGCCACAGTCGCGTGTGGCCGAGGCTCTCAAGTTAACGCCGGATAGAACTATAGAACATAGGGGCTGTTAGGGTTTAGGGTTTATTGGTCCTTGATTAAAATTTGGGCTTATTTTAAATCAGCCCAATCCTTAATAGCGGCTGTAGACGGCAGTTATGGTATTAGATTTAGTTCCTTTGTTCCAGTCTATACATTGTCTCGCCGTCACCCGCCTCGCAGCAGCTCTCCACACCATTCTTTCACGCTAAAACAACCCTTTTCTCTACCTTTTTGTTTATGTATATTATTATTATGTTAACCAAGTCATGAACATTATCAACATCCTTCAGCTCCCCTTTCTAAATAAATCTATTTCTGTTTATTCTCGTGTGAATTTCGCAGACACATGCGCAGTCTCATTTACTTAATTTAAGTAATATATAAATGTTTATCTAATATCATTTTATATATTTATTTTACATCTACATAATTGAAATTTATTTTTCTCAGTGTCTAACATCTGTAAGGCTAGCGCGTTGCCCAATGCCTAGCGGGTTTAAGCCAGGCGAGGTCCATCGCTTTTCGGTTTCTAGCGCCTTTAATAACCATGATAACTATGACATACAATCATAATTTCGTACCGTGAATGTTCTTGGTCTCCACGTGCTCCATCAGGCCATCTTAATGATACAAGGTCTATTTCTTCTTCAGCAGCATAAATCAAGAGCCCATAATGACGATAGCCCCCAGTTGTAGCCCCAAACCAGGCAAGATCCACACACACACCATATGTCTTTAGCGTGGGATTTGCAAAAACTTCAAGCCAGCGAATGACAGGGCGAAACTTTGATCGAAGGCAACCTCTACGTACCAAGCGCAACTGTGCATTTAGACCTGCCACAAAGCGATACCATGTGGTCGGTGGCACAGACTGACAAAAAAGCGAGAGTTAGTACAATTCTGTACTTTACTACAAGATTAGAGAAGAATGGCTTTTTCAACAAATTCTTGTTAGTGCACAAATGAACTTCAAAGCCTCCGCAGTAATAACATACCTGACTCATGAGACTGGTAATGATACCATCATTATGAAGTGAGAAAGGTGTCATATAGCTTCCATTGCCTCCAAATAATAGAGACGTTGGGAATCTTTGGCGGAGACTAGGAGGAAGATCACTTCTCTTTTCATCTCCACCAAGGAAAAAGTCAACATATGCTAGCATTAAATCTGGAGTTGCAGCCACCTGCAGTCAAAAATATGAACAGGGATAAGCTTGAAATTCAAGTGAAGTAGTACTACTTGAGCAAACGGCTTTCACCGAAATGGGAATTGGAGATCAGTTTGTACGAGAAAAACAGAAATCAAGAGAACCTACCTACCATAACACGTTTCTAAAATTATTGACTAACTTATTCACCTCCATCTGGGTTTTGCAACCATGAATAAATAAATATCTCTATATTCTGCTCTTGTTTCTAAAATTATTGACCAACTCTTGTTTCTCCAAAAAAAAAAACAGATTTTGTTTTGCAACCAAATCTATAACTGTAAAACAAAAAATTATGATTCCTCGTCTATACTATTTTAGGCGAGTAATTAACAACACTTCTTTCTGAAATGCATTCGCACCTATAATATATTACAACCAGCACAAACCATAAAACCTGGCTATTCATAATCTATTTAATGATCAATCTAGGTCAATAGGATTTATAGTACAAACTAGGGGTGCAAATAAACTGAACCGACTCAAACATTACTCGATGCATATTTATCGAACTCCCAACTCGAACATGTTCGAATATTTTTTCAATCCGAATTCGAACCCAAATTATTTTGTTTACCGACTCACAAGTCACTCGCGACCTTCAATCTTTTAATTAATATTTATACATATACTCAAAAGTATATGAGCTCAAGCCCAAATTTGGACATTTTCTTACTGTAGCTCGATAATTAAACAAACTAATCTCAAATTTGAATTTAAGTCAAACCAAACCCGAGCCAAAAATAGTTCATTTTCAAAACTTCAAGCCAGCTAAAACAAATCGAGCTAGAGCTCGAATATGAAAAATGGCTAGCATTCGCTCGTTTCGATTCCTTTGCACCCTAATATGAACCAATGATTCTTTAAATGTTTCATTAGGGAAAAATTCCTTGAATTAATAAAGGAGAAGATAATATGGTAAATAATAAGGTGAATATTTAATCTAGCACATGACGGTCACAATCATATTTCAACTTCAAAAGATTATTTGGCACATCCAGATCCTTTCAAAACCAACCTTCAGACCCTCATATAGAGCACGTGAACGGCAGGAACGTAAGCAAGCATGGTCATATTCAGACCGCACAAATTCTCGTATCCGTTGTAAATTGATTCTCCGCCGCCATTGTTTCCAAGACCATGCAAGGGGATATGCAAGAAAACAAAGAATACTATGTATTGATCCTTCCCACCATTGGTATGTAGCAAGGGAATTAATCTCATCCACGAACGTATTAAATGCACTTCCATAGCTGCCCATTCAACGATTTTAAAAAGTATATCCTTCATGTCAAATGTTATATATGGCATAAAATCTCTTTTCTAGATAAATAAAATACTGCTGAGACACTGAAAACTTACACTATTTCCTTAACTTGTTCGGGAGGTGTATGAAGAAGATGCCAAGGTTCACTAAATGTATTTGGACCCATAAAATACAGTCTATGCACATGGCTCTGCGACTCCTCAACTCTGTTAGTTTCCAAAACCTGATTGAGAATCAAAATTTTGATTCCTAATTTCACTAGCTGCTGGGGTTTATAAATGAAAAAAACAATATTATACTACTCCACACACATATAAAGACTATATTATATAAAATTAGACATGCAAAGTTATTCAGACGATACTTCATTGAGAGACTCCAGAAAAGGGAATGAGTGATCTATTTGAGAACCCTGCTGCGTAGGAACTGGGCCAGGTAACTCATCAACCCCAATGAACTTCAATCGTGCAACACTTAGCACCAAAGCAAGTAAAATAAGTAGGCCCAAAAGAAGCAGACAAAACAGCCAGGGTCCTCCAAATGTATATATCAGCTCCTCAAGAGCTGTATAGCAGTGTGGCATGTGATATCTGTCGGAAACGCATTTATAAGGGCAAGGTGTTTCTGTAATACCACCTGCATGGAGCAAACAATTATCTCAAATAAAAATTTGCCCGCATAACGCACATATAACAAAACAATCCAATCCTACTGTAATTTAGACTATCATAATTAGAATCGAGCTCATACTTCACCCAATATACTTTTGTCTAATAAGAGGATGACATCAATATCAATTAATAATAACAGCCTCCATAAAGGTGCACAATCCTATAATCAATACCTCGGATACTAACATAACCACCACGATTGGGAAGCTGATCACTTGGGCATGGAAAACAGAGGGATCTATCAGATCCAGTAGCATTTTTATATGTGCCAACAGGACATTCCTGCCGAAATTTGAAAGAATAATATCAGCATCCAATAGCAGATGCCTCTATCACCTATTAACTACTAGTTTCTGAAGGTAATCTTTACTTTTTATCTGATAATAAAAAACGTCACAAAAAATCATATGATGACATCTTGACAAGAAGTTTAAGGTTTCACCAGCCCAAAATCTTGCAAAAGAAGCCGTAATAACAATCCGGTGAGTGAATTCCAATGAACAAGCATTTTTCGCATTAAATACTCAATAATCACCATGGTATATTATGTCATTCATGTCTCAGCTTTTGAAAGTAATTTCATCGACACTAAAACACTAAATCCTCTAACAAACAATGTTGAAAAAGAATTAAAAAAAAGTTTAGAACCTTCTACCAAATAATGAAAAATAAACTACCTCACAGAATATTCCATAAAGTCCTTTGGGGCAGGCTTTTCCACTAACAGTTCCATTTTCACCAGTATAACCTCGGTTGCCACCTACTCCACCCCTATGGTAAAGCAGACAATCTATAATTACTGAATAAATGCTATCCAAATAACAAAACAGAACGTAGAAATAAAAACAGCTATTCAATGACGTGTGTATCCATTCATGTTGACAAGTACATTCATCTAAAACACCCATACCACATTGGGAGCAACTTTTTTTAGAGCAAAGCTATCTTTCTTCAATGAAAGAAAACGACGTGCATGGGAAGCGAGAGGGACTACAACACCCATACCATACTACATTGGGAGTCAAATGACTATTCGTAAATGCATGAGATGTTGCACTTTCGAAAAGTAACTACAACACTTCCAATTAGTGCTTAAATTTATGTGCCTCTACTAACCAAAGGCCTACATGTAAATTTTTACACATTATAAAAAATAATAAGCTATTGACACACAAGAAAAGAATACCGTATGCACAGCTTCTTTCAAAAGCCAAAATTGCATACACAGTGGATAAGATATGCACTACAGCTTTAGCTTTGATAATTCAGTAAAGAAAGCATTATCAAACCTCATCCATAAGTCTACAAGACGCCCCCACCCCAAGCCTTCATTCAAGATTGACAGAATGGATCATTATCTATTGTGAATCATTACTTTGATGCTATGCTAGTCTTGAAAGATTGCTTTTGCAACCCGATCATAACTCAATATGCATAAGATAGAAACTGTTGAAAACAAATAGCTTCAATAGACGTACCTAACACTCGTTCCATACATGCTCAATTTTAAGAAGGAAAATAAAATTGTTATTTAATACATGCCAACCATTACAAAAAAAAAACTTGATAGATTAAAATTGGTCAGACACGAGGAAGGTATAATAGACCAAAAAAGGCAGTATGTCGAACAAAATATAAGATGTGGATGTCATTTGCACACAACGGAAAAATAGAAGAAAATAAAGTGTTGCAAGAAACATATGAAGAATAAGATAAATGGAAAGATAGCATGATTATTAATGCTGAAGAACTGCACAATCAGATAAAATGTGTAAAGGTACAAAGCATGACTTAAAGATCAAAGCCAGCAGAGTAATATAACAAAACACAAATGCAATCGGTGGTTAAAATCAAGCACTACTATATGGCAAAGCAACAGAACACTGGGTATAGATAAGCACATTTAGGTTAAGCATTTTTGCTAACCATGAATGAATGCTTCCATTCACTATAGATAATGGCAAATATTCATCTCCAGTGGTAATGTCCGACCAATGAAAATGAATCCTTCCACCACCTCCACCTCCACCACCACTCAGGCCACCATGACCTCCAACACTAGATAAAGTGCCAGAGTCACTGAGAGCCAAAAAATGCAAAAACATCAATATAGTTCCCCCAGATCCACCGCCGGGTCCCATATTTAAATTATCAATGAAGTTGTTCTTCTCTTGGAAGCTCTCCCCATCAGCTCTGATAGAACCTTCAAGATTTAAATTCATCAACGGATGCTCCAATGAACCCATCACTGCAAGGAAAGGGCAAATGAAATAGAACAAGAGAAGAAACAAGTTCAGGTTGCCTGACCATCAGAAATTCCAGAGACCAAAGGCATGCATTTATATCAGAAATGTGATTAAACTCATAAAACATTGGATAACTAAGAGGGGAGAGAAGTTATGCAGTAGATATCCATTGCAGACCACCCATCTTAAGGTTTGAAGATTTCTTCGGAGATAAACATGGAGAGTCAATATTGTGAAAAAGTAAGGCCCGTCAATATCAAAATAAAAGATCCATTTCTCATTTCCACTAGTCCAGAACAAGGGGCCTCACAGAAATATCTAATAAGAGTGCAAGGAGAAGCATAAAATAACCCATATGATAAATTAAGGATATCAACTCTAGTAAACTAAGATCCTGGTCATCATTTTTGAACCTATCAAATAGAGATTACTTCCATTCTTGGTTTACATAATTGGAAATCAAGATTTTTATCCCTTATTCAACCAGAATTATTTCATCAAAAACTGCCACCAACGACAATCTTTCAACCAACCTAATATCAAATTGACAAAAAATTGAAGACTATGAGTCAGCACGAGTAATAGAAAAGTTTCCAAGAGAACAAAGAGCTACATCAGCGAAATAATTAAAAAAATAAAAATATCTCACCCAAAATGCCACCGCCAGCAGTAAACACAGCTGAGCTCTCATTTCCGCTCCCACTACCCAGTTCACAGGGCAAATTTGCATTTCCATATGATATGCCACCCTCAATACAGTAATCTTTATAACAGCCCATTCCACCTTTACCACCATGACCACCACCACTACCAATGCCAGTAGTCAATATATCTCCTTGACCAATGCCGCCAATGCAGCCTGCACAGAGAGCAAATATAAATAGTCAAAATTGTGGGCGATGCCGTTTCATTACATAGATGCGAAGTTGTTGATTGATCAGAGATTGTTTGATTAAACAGAAATTTCGCCAATTCATCGAAGATTTGAAAAAGGCAGAAATAGATTTCCAGCTATGCCCGTTACTTATTGTTGATAAATTTGATATGATTTGAGTCAACCATTCTATTAATTAGAATGATATGATATGATTTGATTTGATTTTATCTTTCTATTAATTAGATTATTTATTTCCTTCTAGATTAGATTGTTACCTTAAATATAAGGTTAGGAGTCCTCTATATATTGCAACTATTATTATTGTAATCTTTAAGGAAGAAATCAATAAAAGAAAAGAAGTTTTTTCTTCAGCTTTCCTTTCCTTCGTGGTATCAGAGCCACTACGGTTCTTCTAAATTGTTCGGCACTCTTGTTCGCCGTTCATCGTCTCAAGATTTTTTTTTTTCTTCTTCACTTGTGTGCGGTATTTCTTTATCTATCTTCCTATGGTCAAGATGGCTTTTACCGGCACTTTGAACAGTTCGGGGTCGGATAATTCCTCCACAGACCCACCCTGCCCAATCCAAATCCTAACCGTCTCACCACCTTCGACTCTTCCTCCTTACAAATTACCAGCCACAAATTGATGGGCCGAAATTTTCTTCAGTGGTCGAGGTCTGTTCAGTTGGTAATTCGAGGAAAGGGCAAATATGGCTTCATCGATGGGTCAAATCCTCCACCTGCACCTACTGATCCCACGTTTTCCCTTTGGGATGTGCAAAATTCCATGGTGATGGCTTGGCTTCTCAATTCCATGGACGATGGTATTAGTAGTACATATCTCTTTCATTCTACAGCCAAAGAAATCTGGGATGCTGTGTCTTTGGCATATTCTGATCTTCAAGACTCCTCCCAAGTTTTTGAATTGTGCAACAAGTCTCGGAACATGAAGCAAGGAGACGCAGATGTCACTCAATACTTCAGTGCTTCAAAAGGATTTGGCATGAATTGGAAATGTTTATAACCTGTGATTGGAAAGATCCCGCTGATGCTATTCTTTATCGGACCTTGATTGCTAAGGACCGTGTTTATGATTTCTTAGCCGGTTTGAATCGCGATTTGGACGATGTTCGAGGCCGAATTTTGGGTATCACACCGCTGCCTACCGTTGATGAAGTGTTTGCTACCATCCGACGGGAGGAAGATCGGAAACGTGTCATGCTTCCTTCTCATTTACCAAGCACCGAGTCCTCGGCCCTTGTCACCCACAATCAGCTTGATAATTCTGTTCCACGTATCAAGGATGACAAGCCATGGTGCGAACGCTGTAAACGGCATTACCATACTGTTGATACATGCTGGAAAATCAAAAGCCGGCCGATTGGGTTCCAACTAAATTCCGGCCAAAGGACAAGCGTGGACCACAGGTTGATGTTGCTTCGGATGTTCCCTCCTCCTCGTCCACTACTACCCTATCAAAACCCCAACTTGACCAAATTCTGCAGCTGCTCTTGGCCAGTGGGCAAAACTCTTCTCTGGTTGCTGCACAGGTACTTTGACCGCTGCCCATAGTGCTCTACGTCAACCAGGTGCGTCTTGGATAATTGATTCTGGCGCCTCACATAATATGACTTCGAGTCAGACTCAGCTTACTACCTATTTTCCCGTTTCTGTCCCTCAACAAGTTAAAATTGCCAATGGTTCCTTTGCCCCGGTTGTTGGCATGGGCACTATCTCCATTACTCCATCATTAACTCTTCATGATGTGTTATATGTTCCTACTTTATCTTGTCATTTGTTGTCTGTTCAAAAAGTAACCAAGGACTTGGATTGTTGTGTCTACTTCACACCATCTTCTTGTGTTTTTCAGGACCGGAACTCGAGGAGGAGGATTGGCAGTGCTAAGGCAATCTCTGGACTCTATTACCTTCAGGATGATTCGTTCATGAGTCATATCGTTCACAACCCAACTGCCCTGCTTCTCTTTCTCGCACTCAGCAGATCATGCTCCTACATTCTAGATTAGGTCTTCCAAATTTTGCTTATTTGAAACATTGTTTTCTTTATATGTTTCGAACTAATGATATTTTTCAATGTGAGACTTGTCAATTATCTAAACATACAAGGGTGTTTTTCCCTCCAGTTTCATATCAACCTTCGACCCCTTTTAATTTAATTCATAGTGATATTTGGGGTCCGTCACGTGTGTGTACTACTTCTAATAAACGTTGGTTCATTACTTTTATGGATGATCATACTCGTCTTTGTTGGGTGTATCTTTTAAAAGATAAATCTGAGGCTGGCCTGGTGTTGCAAACTTTTACTCGATGGTTAAAAATCAATTTAATACCTCGATTAAAATTTTACGTACAGATAATGGCACAGAGTTTTTTAACTCCTTGTTCCATGATTTTCTGACTGCCAATGGCCCCATTCATCAAAGTTCTTGTATTAACACACCTCAACAAAATGGTATTTCGGAACGAAAAAATAGACCCCTATTAGACGTAGCACGCAGTCTCTTATTCGCCTCTAATGTTCCTAAGCCTTTTTGGGGCGATGCCCTCGTCACTGCATGCTATTTGATTAATCGCATGCCATTTCGAGTTCTGAATTTCCAATCACCTCTTGATTGTTTACACTACGTGTTCCCCAATTATCGTTCCTTCTCCACCCTTGGCCTTAGGGTGTTTGGTTGCACTGCTTTCGTTCACAACCATGATCCACATCGTAGTAAGTTCGAACCTCGGTCACACAAGTGTATTTTTTGGGTTACTCTTCCACCCAAAAAGGATATCGGTGCTACTCCCCTTCTCTCAAGAAATATTTCGTCTCTCGTGGACGTCACGTTCTTTGAATCCATATCGTTTTATACCAAAGAGGATCCGTTTGTTCATTCTGTGGGGGAGTTTCTTTCCTCCTCCTGCCCAACCACCTCTCTTCCACGTCTTTGGGAATATATGTGGGACATACCTCCTTCACCTCTGTCTCCTTCTCTTGAGCAGTCCACGGCAGGGGGCGACTTGATACAGCCGCTTCCCTTTCACTTCCCCGGAAAAAATCCTCACTCAAAGAACCAGAAACAGCACAATCCGTGGAGCCTGAAAGTCTAGACAGCCAATCTTCGAACTCGAATTCTGAGTCGCTTGAGGTAACTACTGTTCCTTCTATTGATTCAGCCCATCTACCTAACCTTGAGAATCTTGACATACCTATAGCATGGAGAAAAGGCTCACGATCTTGCACAAAGCATTCATTGGCCAACTTTGTGTCATATGGACACTTATCGGCTTCTGTTAAATCCTTGGTTTCTAATCTCTCAGCTACCAAGATTCCTAATACTATACAGGAGGCATGGATTGATCCACACTGGGAACAGGCTATTTTAGAAGAAATGAGAGCACTTGAAATAAATGGCACTTGGGAAATAATTCAAAAACCGAACGAGAAGACTCCAGTTGGATGCAAGTGGGTTTTTACCGTTAAATACACGGCTGATGGGAAAATTGACCGATACAAAGCAAGGTTAGTAGCAAAGGGTTATACACAAACCTACGGGATTGATTACCAAGAAACCTTTGCTCCGGCTGCCAAGATTAACATAGTCATAGTACTATTATCAGTAGCAGCAAATCTTGATTGGCCTCTCTATCAGTTGGATGTCAAAAATGCTTTTTTGAATGGAGATCTCGAAGAGGAAGTTTACATGACAATGACATTACCACCAGGGTTCGATGAGGAAAGTGAACATGATAAAGTATGTAGATTAAAGAAATCACTGTATGGACTAAAGCAGTCTCCTCGAGCTTGGTTCGGTAAATTCACTAAAGCAGTTGTGAAACTTGATTATCATCAGTCCAATACTAATCATACCCTGTTTTATAAACATAAAAATGGAAAAAAAAAACCCTTTTGATTGTCTATGTGGATGATATTATACTTACAGGAGATGATCATGAAGAGATAGAAAGGTTGAAATTGAGGCTTGCAGTGGAATTTGAAATGAAGGATTTGGGAAAATTAAGATATTTTCTTGGAATGGAAGTGGCAAGGAACAAATCTGGAACTTCTGTTTCTCACCGTAAGTATGTGATAGATCTTCTAAAGGAGACATGGATGCTTGGGTGCAAACCAGTTGATACTCCAATGGATCCTAATATGAAGTTAGGAGAAACTATGAGCAGTAATCCTGTTGATAAAGGAAGATACCAACGCCTAGTCGGAAAACTCATTTATCTTTCCCACACCAGACCTGACATAACTTTCCCAGTGAGTTGTGTAAGTCAGTTCATGCATGCTCCATTGGAAGAACACATGTTGGCAGTTTATCGAATTTTGAAGTACTTAAATGGAACACCAGGTAAAGACCTATTTTTTTTTCAAAAATCCGATGTAAGAGATGTTAAAATTTTCACTTGTGCTGATTGGGCTGGCTCAATAAGTGATAGAAGGTCAGCATCAGGATATTGCTCCTTTGTGTGGGGAAACCTAGTGACTTGAAAAAGTAAGAAGCAATCAGTTGTAGCAAGAAGCAGTGCTGAAGCAAAATTGAGATCAGTTGTTCATGGTGTGTGTGAAGCCTTATGGTTAAAATGATGCTTGAAGAATTGAATTTGAGTACAGCAATGCCCCTAAAATTATTGTGTGATAACAAGGCGACTATTGCTATATGTCACAATCCTGTACATCATGATCGAACAAAGCACGTAGAAGTGGATCGACATTTCATTAAAGAAAAGATTGATGAAGGAACAATCAGCATTGACTATATTCTGACATCAGAACAGATTGCTGACATACTACTAAAGGCTTGTTCAAACCTGATGTGATTCGAGATTTTGACTATAAGGTAGAATAAAGTGTTAATGCAAAATAACGATAAACACACCAATATTTTTTACGTTGAAAACCCTTAAATTGGGAGAAAAACCACGGGACCTAGTCCAGTATAAAATTTCACTATCTCGTCGATGATTTACAAGGCTCTCTGGACACAAATAACAATCGCTCAATGACTTGTAGGAATGTTTTTAGAAAAATAACAAGAAAGACCGAACAGACATAAATTTGCTCTCTTCGGAGTCTTTTTGCCCAGAAAAATTCAACCCCCTAGAAATGAGGTTATCCAAGGGTATTTATAGGGCTGTCCTCAGTAACTAACTCGCGGGAAATCAACAACATGATGTCCTCGGATCGTGGCTTGACTGGAGCCAAACGTGTCCGAGAAATCCGCCCCATTAATGCACGTTCAATCCCAGCCGGTTAATTAGTTTTAATTATGACCGGGTCTTCCGCTATACTTTGACCAGAATCCCGAAGAGGGTTTAGCAGTTGTTCTGCTCGGTGTCTTTCTGTTCGGTAAAACCCGGTTCGGTGTATGACTTATTCGGCTCTTGAGGGGATTTTACCCGAGGAAGTCGATATGTCATATGACATCACCTCACCCCCCCTAAAGTAAAGCAAGACGAGACTTTTGAAGTCTTGTTTTATTGTCTTGGGGTAAAATCCTAAACTTAACCTGCTCGGGATATTTTTGCCGCCCTTTTTTCCCGCTCAAAAACTTCAAATGCCGCGCGACGTTTCGTTTCCCGAGGCACCTTTATGACCGTTCATTCTCTTATTTTTGGACGGTGAAGATTGAATGACTGTTTATATGGTCCCCGCTATAAATACCCCTCCCTTTTCTTCATTTATTTTTACTTTGCTACATTTTGCTTCCGAGCTAGCACCAGACGATCGAACAACTTTCCCCAGCAGTCTTCCTTTATTAATCACCAAGTATGATTTCTTCCTCAGCTGACTCTTCATTGCAAGCGATAGATAGGTTCAATGAAGGAGACGCTCTTAGCCCCTCTCCTCAACCCTCTTCCTCTTCTTCTGATAGTGACAGAACTCTAAGCTCCTCTGCCGCGTCAGCTGCTCGTATACAAGAGCAGAAACTTGCTACAGAGCGAGATTTAGTTAAAGCCCGCGTTCCCTGGTTCGAGATTTTTGAGTCTGAGGTCAAATTGACTCAGCATCTTAGTAATATCCGAACTAAATGGGGGATTTCCGAGGGGACTTCTATTATTGCTCCCCCTTCTGGATCTCGCCCTCACTTACCCCCTAAGGGTTATTTTCCTTTTTATATTGACCAGCTCCGAGGAGGCCTCCGTTTTCCTATCCCTTCTTTCTTTATTGAAGTATCCTCCTACTTCAAATCGAGACAGATATTCTTCGGGATCTGTACCACCATCGTAATTTCCCACATTTAGAGCCCTGAAGTTTGGGGGCAAAGGATCATCAACCACATGTGGAGCAAATGGAGTGCTCCTTTGCGGAGGATACAGACGTCCTTCCATCATATCACGCATCTGCTGCATCTCACTTTTCAGCTCTTCCATTTGGCGATTTAAAGCTTTATCAGTTTCATCATTCAAATGATTAGGAATATTTCTAACTTCCTCAGACCCTTTTTCAGGCTCCTGCATGGAGGCCAAATCTTCATCTTCTTCTTCTTGCATAGTTTCTGGTTTCTGGGGAGGGGCATAAATTGCCTCATTATCTCTCCGACAGTTTTAGTTATCATTTCTGTCAAATGCTCCATTGGCATTCCTCCCGCAGGAAATGTCCGAGGAATATTTTGAGATGATCCTGCATCTTCTGGCCCTTCTCTGGGTTCAGCGAACGAATCTGGATGAGAATTGGATCCATTTCCCCTGGAAGCTTGCCCCCTACCTCTACCTCTGGCCATCTTGTCCTCTACCTCTGGCCATCTTGCCTTTTTATTTATTTTCTGTTAGAAAATTTGTCCTATTTCAACGTCTTTACCCTAATTTTCCCACAGACGGCGCCAATGATGTGATTCGAGATTTTGACTATAAGGTAGAATAAAGTGTTAATGCAAAATAACGATAAACACACCAATATTTTTTACGTGGAAAACCCTCAAATTGGGAGAAAAACCACGGGACCTAGTTCAGTATAAAATTTCACTATCTCGTCGATGATTTACAAGACTCTCTGGACACAAATAACAATCGCTCAATGACTTCTACGAATGTTTTTAGAAAAATAACAAGAAAGACCGAACAGACATAAATTTGCTCTCTTCAGAGTCTTTTTGCCCAGAAAAATCCAACCCCCTACAATGAGGTTATCCAAGGGTATTTATAGGGCTGTCCTCAGTAACTAACTCGCGGGAAATCAGCAACGTGATGTCCTCGGATCGTGGCTTGACTGGAGCCAAACGTGTCCGAGAAATCCGCCCCATTAATGCACGTTCAATCCCAGCCGGTTAATTAGTTTTAATTATGACCGGGTCTTCCGCTATACTTTGACCAGAATCCCGAAGAGGGTTTAGCAGTTGTTCTGCTCGGTGTCTTTCTGTTCGGTAAAACCCGGTTCGGTGTATGACTTATTCGGCTCTTGAGGGGATTTTACCCGAGGAAGACAATATGTCATATGACATCAAAACCCATGTTCGAAAAATTTATAGACAAGCTGGGAATGCACAATTTGTACTCTCCAGCTTGAGGGGGAAGTGTTGATATACTTGATATGATTTGAGTCAATCATTCTATTAATTAGAATGATATGATTTGATTTGATTTGATTTTATCTTTCTATTAATTAGATTATTTATTTCCTTCTAGATTAGATTGTTACCTTAACTATAAGGTTAGGAGTCCTCTATATATTGCAACTATTATTATTGTAATTTTTAAGGAAGAAATCAATAAAAGAAAAGAAGTTTTTTCTTCAGTTTTCCTTCACATATATACATATAAAAGCATTAGCGCTGCCGCACGTACAAGAGTTAGAGTCATACCCTTTCCAGACGTGCTAATGATTCCAGAGGAGGGAACCTTGATGGTTCTTGCTCTATGAAAATGAACAACAGAACCTTCAATAACACCTTCAACAAGTATATCCTCCACACGACAAATCTGCATGCAACCAAATTATTGAAAAAAAGCTATCCCAGCAGACCACTATGTAATAACTAAGAAAGATAGTAGGTTTTCAAAACACCTAGATGGAAAGTCACAAAAACACATTATTTCCAAACAAAAATATGCACCTGTAGGGTAAAGGCCAGAGAAGAATTCAGATTACAATCTTCAGGTGGACGAAGTAGTTCCATGGGACAAACTTGTGACTCACAATCAAGTTTGAGTACTCTAAGCAACGGAAAAAATGAAATGAGCAAGGAAAAAATAGCACATTTCTGTTTCTGACTAAAATTTAATTGGAAAGCATAACTTACAAAGCATCTACAGAGGCATTTTGTAAAGGACCGCGGAGGATAGACCCAGGTCCAACCTTCATTGTGACGTGAGAAAAGTACAGAACCCAGTTAATTCAGTAAAATATATGTCGTATGCACAACCTAAAGCTGTATTTCATTTATCAAATAAGACAATAATACTCGGTCAAGATCATATGCAATGTTCCAGGAGGCAAAACAAATTAGAAACAATGTCTGCATGCCAAATTCTCGCAATGTTAACCAGCCACTGCACTAGAACGCAAAACACACTTACATAGACCCACAAAAACCAGCCACATGTTTGTAGGAAAACGATTACTAGTCAATTGATTCATCAACTGAATTGAGGAAGACAATTATTATTCAGTACTTTTTATAGGAAATGAACATTATTTAGTACTTTGAATATTCAGAATTATGTTGGTGGGTGAAAAAGTCTAGACAGTGGTGCATACCAATGTGAAACGAATGGAGGACATCATAGCAATAAATCGAGAACCCTTGAGATAGAAAATATAACAAGGCGATGAAAACAAGAACAATAAGGAACAATTTACAAGAGACATAGTGGGATTCCATAAACCAAAACAAAGAAAGATGTAAAAAGCCAAAGTTTCAAATATAACGGTAACCCAGCTGTGTGAGAAAATTAACAAGAATTTCAGTATGTCCCATTCTACTTATTTTTTTCTCAGAGGACAAGAACCGTAGAAAAGTCAAAAAATGACCATGACATGTATTAGGCTAATGTAATGAATAGTGAAAAAAATTCAGTGTGACAAAAACAAAGAAAGATGTAAAAAGCCAAAGTTTCAAATATAACGGTAACCCAGCTGTGTAAGAAAATTAACAAGAATTTCAGTATGTCCCATTCTACTTATTTTTTTCTCAGAGGACAAGAACCCTAGAAAAGTCAAAAAATGACCATGACATGTATTAGGCTGATGTAATGAACAGTGAAAAAATTCAGTGTGACAAAATCAAGAGCATAGCAAAATTAATGTCAAAACCTGCAAAGTGACAAATATGATGTGGTAAGAATAAATTCTCATTTAACTAGTGGATTGGACAAAACTCAATGAACTGAAGCAAAAAACAAAAACAAAAACAAAAACAAAAAACTCTACAAACAGGGCAAATGAAAATAAGAAATATCCTTGTCCCTTTCAAATCCAGAAACAGAATCATGTGGAAGGTAAGTCAGTTTGTCATCACAATGAAAGAAGCAAAATTATAGGGAATACCAACCTAAAATATGTAAGTGCAGATTTAAACATCAATGAAAAAGTGAAGAAAATATTTTATTTTCTTTACTCACATTGATGCTATAGAACAATGATAACACAAGATGCTGTGCTTCAATGCAATCTCCTGGTCCTGACAAATTTAGTAAACCTTGCCCATGAACTCCTAAGTTTGCATTAGAATGGATGAGGGATGATTCCTGAGCAAAAAATTACACAGAATAAATTACTGATGCACAAAAAAATTCAAAGTTTAGGTAATGCATAACTGGTAGGTCACCTTGAGAACAATGAGATTGCTAGCCTCAAGTAAAGAAGTCTCAACATTTTCATCTCCACCTCCATCTATCAGCAAACTTGAGTTCCACATTAGAAACATTTTAACAGACATGCGAAGGGCCCCAAAAACCTAGAAACGAATGTGGAAATGAAAATACAGAGTTTTTTTCGAAACTTCTAGCTTGATCAATGAATCATGAAAAAGAAAAAAAATAATGGCACAAACCAAACATTGCTCAACAGAATGGTAGCGTGAGCATAAAAACAAGCAATTCTACTGGTATTCATAACACTAATGATTCATAGAATTTAGCTCAGAAAAGCAGACTGAGAAGGCCCTTTATGCAGATTACACAATATAACTAAAACAAATTAGACAAACTGCCACTTACTCTAATTATAGAATCACTCATCAACAGCTCTTCTGCCAACAATTCAAACTCTGACATAGAATAATGTGCAAGCCCAAAGCTCAATGATCCTCCAGCCAAGACGCTGATTTGTCCTTGAACCTTATCATTCATGGACAAAACTGAATTAGATAAGTAAAACAACAGTTATAACTAGGAAGATGTTTTACAGACAAGTTCATACCATATACTGAAAAAAAGAAAATGAAAAAAATATATCGATGCCGAACATATTAAAGAACGATGATTTGAAATTAGATTTGATGCTACAAGAAGATATAAGTCAAGATTTGAGATTAGATTTAATAGACAATCTTTTTTATTTTGGTTTATCTAGTAGTATTTCAGTTATCTACTTCTATTTTCTATTGATGTGACAGGCCTATATTTTTATCACACAAAGAGTGTGTTTTGAATTGCTTATTTAAAGCACTTCTATGTTACTTCTGCTTAAAGTTCGACAAAGACATTGAGTGTTCGATATTTACAAAAAAAACAGTTCAATAAACTTCATTTATACAATTTTATCCCCGCTCAACTTAAATCAGCCAGAAACATGGCAAGGAAATCAAATACCAAAATCTAGTTTTTTTATTTGAACGCAGATGAGCACTTTCAAAAGAAATCCAACACACTCACTAACAGAATGAATTTTGGTTAGTAATATTTTTTGAGATTATGTTGCTCTCTTTCTTATAATCCTTTCATCTTCACCTTCCCTCCCTGGTCAGCCTCCTTGTCCTTTATCCCTCCTTTTTCTCTTCTTCCACGTCATTCCCTCCCTTTATTTTCGTCCCCCACTTCACTCCTACATCAAGTGGTAACAGATAACATCGACTCCTCCTACCAGAGCTTCATAAAAAACAGCAGCAGGTCAACTAAGGAGGAAGCACAGCAAACAACACTGCTCCTCCCAGAAAACCTCTCCCTTTCACTGCCTCACCTCAGTCACCGGACAACACCTCCTTTGTCCTTCCCCGACTTCTGACCTAAAACATCTAGATTTATAGTTTTGTGGCCGTGGCTATATTTATTTATACTAGTGAGCTTCACCTATCAATTCATTTTTTCCAAATTTCTTTTTTGCATACTACGCCTTCAATTGTCCAGTCTTGCTGATTTGGATTTATACCAATGCAGGCCGCCAAACTTTTTCTCAACCATTGCTTTGTATGTTATATATTGAGACTTCAAACTAATCTTACTCTTAACATCAGCTCATGTAAAAAAATTAAAAATTGTGCAACTCTTGCTTTGAGATTCTTTATTCATATAAGCATTATTGGAAGATTTTGGTTTTTATTGCTTACGATCACTTAAGTTTTGCATTTTTATTCTCACCATGACTCTCAAAGAACTTCAGACTGCTTTTCATAAGCTTGAGCAAACACAAACCAAATGGTTGTGAGACTCACCAAGACAACGGGAAAGGATAGAAAAAAGACTTGACCAACTTTTCACTACTTTATAGCAATTTATCAAATTGATTTACATCCTCTGATATGACTTCGCCCCTGCTCGGAATCCTGAAAACCAAGCGAAAGGGGAAAACAGCAATGAACCAACTAATGACCCACGTTCTCTCATGATTCCTGGCTGTAAAACTAACAGAACCACCTATGATGGGATATGCTGACACCTCCGTGTAAACCCCTACTTTTTGTTGCTGAGGACAGTCTGTTGAGGACGATTACTTCAAGTCCCCCACAACATACTCGACAAGTCCATAGGTTTGCAGGTGCACAACCTAACCCACATCATCAGCATCACCTACATCACTCAAGGTACCATCGGAATGATATGCATAATATGTACAGATATTGGTGCTTCGTACTGGTTATATGACATGGACAATTACTTCGAGTACAATCAAATGAATGGTGCTCAATGCATTTGTTCCACCTTAATGACGTTGGTGGGATATGCCAAATGTTATATAATCATAATATTAAGTGTGTATTTGCAAATGCTTTTCAGAACTTTTTATTTGCTTTTCAGATTAAAAAAACAGATTTTGGGTATTTTATTTCCTTGATCAGTTATTGATTCTCTAAAAAAAAGCAGGTAACCACCAGAAGCAGATAAGCGGGTCATGAGATGCTTTTGGCTGCTTTAATTTGTGTAGTGGCAATTTTGTAATAGATTGAAGTTCATTAATTTTTTTTTTATCTTTTAAGAGCGAACCATCAATGTTTTTGCTTAAAAACGGCTTTTTTCAACTTTAAGAAAAAAACCACATAGAAGTGCTTTAAATAAGCAATTGCAAACACACTCTTAAGTACCTAAGGCATCTTGCTATTCTTTTTCGGATTTGGAGCAGAAAAAAACTAAAAGCAATTGCCACCTTATTGTGGGGACCAATTGTTAATAAGTTAACCAGAGATTAAAAGAGAGTTCGTGATGTACATGCTAAAGGCAAATTGCCTCTCAATACCCATATAACACTTCATCCTTAGAAAATGTTCACAAGGCAAGTACTTGAGTAAATTGGTTGGTTACTAATCTAACAGAATGTCACGGCAGATCTTTCATAAGGAAGGTTTAAGTCATTGATCATACTTTAAGAACTTCCACAACCCCTAGTTGGAAGTTCAAGATTCCATCAAAGATGCCAAGCCACAAACTGTATGTGACTTTGCAAAATCTCCACAACTACTCAGGGATCTCAATTCCGTAAAAGAGTGGAAAGTTCTTGAGAAAGATTGCTTCCTCACCATTAAATTTTTTTTTTACCTTATTCTTGAGGGTTTTAGAAACTGGAAAAAAACATAAATACATGGATTAAGATAAATGTAAGACACTGACAGGGTTAAACAGGGATAATCATGGTGGACAACAGGTATGGAAGAAGACATCATAATCACTAGGATACCAACGGTTTCTATTGTGTCTAGGGAACCGATTGTGTGTTTATTAGCTTATCAGACTTAAGTGTTATTGGTACTAGGTTATTTAGTTACTTTGTAACTCCTGGGGTACTTCTTGTACTCCCGTTCTTATTTATATATATATATTCTATTTGCCTGATAAAAAAAAACAACGGTTTCTATGAGGATCTATCACTGACAATCAATTATCTGCTCAGCCATAAGATAAATAATATTCCCAAAATAAAACATACATTTCATAGTCAAAAGCCTAAGGAAAAGCAGACAAGGATGTAATTCCAAAAGCAATCATAAGAGGCTGCATCCTATAAAATACATAAAATGTTTCGAGCATCACTAAACATTTAATGTGCCCAGTCGACAATGTGACTCAAATTGATGTTTAACTATATAAAAATTGATGTTTAACTATATATGGACAGTACATACATTCATCCATTCTGTTATAACAAGGGCAATCAGAAATGCATATACAGAAAATTCTGCGGAGCGGGGCTTAGAGAGAGAGAGAGAGAGTTTAGAGAGAGAGTGCGTTTTTTTTGAATTTCTCCCGCCGGTTTTCCGCCCCTCCCACCTCTCCGTCCGCCGGTCTCGCCTCCTCCACCTTCGCCGCCCGACAAGCCTCCTGGCAGGCCGTCCCCCAGCTCCTTTCTCCTTTCCCTCCTCTCTCCTTCCCTGCTCTTGATCGCGTGTCCTCTTGTGTGCCCTCCCTTTCCCTCCCTTTCACTCCTCTTTCCGCCTTCTTCCGCCTCCTCTCCCTTCGTCGGCCGGCGATTTACCGGTCGGCGAAGCCTCCTGGCTGCCCTTCCCCCTACCTTTCCTTTTCCATTTCCTTCTCCCTTTCGAGCTCTGTCGCCTAAGCCCTCCCCTGTTTCGTGTTTTCCCCTTTTCCATGCAGTCCGCTCATCTCTTCCGGCCGCCGCGGCAGTGTGCGAACATTCGCCTTGGTCGCGAGCAGGGGCGTGCCTTTCCACCCAATTCCGCGTTACACCCTGCAGCTTTCGGGGTGCGGCTCGCAAGGCCAGGCGACCCCCGCCCTTTGTCTCGTTCAGCCTTCAGTCCTACTGCGTTGGCTTCTGCATCCCTTGGGTCGCGCCTTGCCCGGCCAGGTGCTGGGTTTCTCCGCCCAACACCAACTTCGGGTTCTTTTTTTCCTGTTTCCGGTCATCAGGTCCTTCAGCCGGTTCAGCGTGTCCATTTTAACCCTTACTCTACCTCTAGACCGAATCAATCAAGGCTTAACCAGAAGTTGAATGAATTCTTTAAGGAGGACTCGGTAGCATATTTCTTCACCAATTTCCCAGAGGGGTAGCTCCCAGAGAATATGATCCGCACTTTCCAAAAGGTGGGTGATGTCAGCGATTTGTATGTGCCCAATAAGAGAGACCGCAAAGGGAATCGGTTTGGGTTTGTTAGGTTCAAGGCCTCTTCGGTTGTTGAGGACGTTGAGGCTAAGCTGAACCAGATTTGGCTGGGGTCTTACAAACTCAGAGCTAACAAGCCTCGGTTTCACAGAAACGAGGCGCAGGCAGCCAAGACTAATAGTGGTGTGGTATTGGACCGCAAGCTGTTGAGTGCAAGAACAGGAAAATCGTATGCTGAGGTTGCGAAGGACACCACAGATCGCCCCAAGGTTGAAGAACCTAAGGTTCAGTTTCGAGCTGAGTCGGGACTCACGTTTCGCTCTAGACCAGAGGAAAAGGCTTGGATTGAGGGATGTCCGGTGGGTAGATTGCTTGATAAGGTACATAGGCTTCAAGTTGAAGACGAATTCAGGGCGAATGGTCTGCCGGATACAAAAATTATACCCTTCGTAGACTCACAGGTAATCATTTTCCACGAAAGGAGGGATAAACTGGCGCAGGTCCTGAAAGAGGAGAAACAATGGTTAGACTTATGGTTTCATGATTTCCACGTGGAGTGATAGGGCGATCTCACCAACTCGAGAAACTTGGGTGCGATGTTCGGGCATCCCCGCTGAAGCTTGGTGCCCGAGATTCTTTGAGTTGCTTTCAATTTCGTTGGGTAGGTTGATTGATATCGACAAGGAAACACTGAACAAAGACAGTTTGGAGTTTGCACGACTAATGATAGACACCCCAAGACAGGAATTTATTAACAGAACGATCAGAGTTAACATTGACGGTTCGGTGTTTGTCATTAGAGTGCTGGAGGATATTTACCCTAAGGAAAAGGTGGAGCACGACTCACCTGAACAAAGGAACTCAGGCGGGCCGCAATTTGCTTTTGGACATACGGATTCTTCTGCTTCAGAAGCGGACTACTTTGACGAGATGATCCCTCAGTCGCCTTTGGACGGGGATTTGGTGGCGGAGATTCAATCCAATCTATACAAAAGCTGTAGCAAGGGACTCCGGGAGGAACCGACTGGAAAAGGTACCGAGCAATTTAGGTGCGTAAGAGCTGAGGAGGACTGCTCGACGACGCCAAGGAACCAGCAAGGATCCGTGCACTTAGTCTCCGGACAAGGCGTGGAGGAAGGTTTGACGGGGAAAGGACAAGAGCAACCTTGCGATAGCATACACTCTGCGGGGCGCACGACGGGCGGCAAAAGATTATCCACGTCGGGACAAACTCTTTCGAAACAATCGCCTATCGCAATGGATTCATCCCCCGAGCCTTTATTTCAATATTCTCGGAGGAATGGGAAAGGCATTCAGAGGTATAAACGGCAGATTCGGAAACGGAAACTGAAGGCCAAGAAAAAGGCGGACCAAGGGACTTGGAAATGCTTCTTTAAGGACATGTGCGGGGAACAAGATGCACTACCCATGCGGGAAGAAAGGATCAATGGGGTGGGGTACGCACTTGAGTTGAAGTTAGCAAAGGAAAAGCAAGTACGGTCTTCGCCTTCTGCCTCAGCCGAATCGAATGCTGCTCAGTTAGCAAGGCCATCTCAGGTACCGCGAGATGAGGATATACTGCGGGAGGCACAGGACATTTGGAATTTGGGCAAGACTTTGGGGCTCGAGGCGGTGGCAAATGAACATGATATCGTCGGAAAGTTAGTGGATATGGAAATTCGAGACAGAGAGGCACTTCGTGACAAACTGAATGAAGTAGCTGAGCCGGGAGTTTCGAACAGGTTTTTATGATCATTGCAACATATAATATAAGAGGGTTGGGGGGGGAGGGTTAAGATAAGGGAGTTACGCGAATTTGTCGCGCGGGAGAAGATTGAATTCCTGTGCATTCAAGAGACGAAGATGGAGGTCGTCAATAGGAAACTTTGTCAATCGTTATGGGGGGACGGAGATTTTGATTGGGTCTTCAAGGGCGCAATGGGAGCTGCCGGGGGACTACTGTGTATTTGGAAGCAAGGGTGCTTCTCGTTGGATAACTGTTGGGGAGAAGATGGTTTATTGGGAGTGGAAGGATATTGGGGAGTTGAACAAGTCAAATGCCATGTCGTCAATGTCTACTCCCCGTGTGATCCGCGTTCCAAAAAAGAGCTATGGAAGATTTTGGAAACTAAGATACAAGATTTCCCTGATGATCGTTGGTGCATCTGTGGGGACTTCAACGCGATACGACATCAATCTGAGCGGCGGGGACGAAATATGAATGGCATCGATAGGGATTGCCGGGATTTTGATGAATTCATTAGCGGTTTGGGCTTAGTGGACTTACCGCTTATAGGTAGAAAGTTCACGTGGTACAGAGCGGATGGCTCTTGTGTTAGCAGGCTTGACAGATTCCTCCTATCAGATAAGTGGGTTGAAGAATGGCCTGACCAAATCCAGCGGGGCATCACCAGGACCGTGTCAGATCATTGTGCCATCGTGTTGAAATCATTCGTTGAAGATTGGGGACCCAAACCTTTCAGGGTAATCGATTCGTGGCTGCAACATCCGGATTTCAAGGTTTTTGTCGAAAGAAGTTGGAGTGAGCTGCGAGTTCAGGGCTGGGGGGTTTTGTTCTGAAAGAAAAGCTGAAAATGCTTAAGGATAAGCTCAGAGGCTGGAATAAGGAGGTGTTCGGTTCCCTGGATGTCAGAATTGAAGAGTCTCGAGTAAAGATTCGGGAATGGGATGCAATAGCGGATCGAAGGGCTCTGCTCTCTGATGAGGTGGCTTTAAGACGGAATGATATGGTCAATCTACTAGGACAAATCAAGAACAAGGACTCTCTACTCTTTCAGAAGTCTAGAATCCGGTGGCTTCAAAACGGGGATGTAAATTCAAGATTCTTCCATAAATTCGTGAACAGGAGAAGGAAGAGGAACGAAATCGTGGGAGTAGAGATTGATGGACAATGGGTGGATACTGTGATAGGAGTCAAGAGTGGAGTACAGGGCTATTTCTCGCGGCGGTTCCAGCAGGACGAATGGATCAGACCGCGACTTTCCGGAATTAGCTTCGACCAGTTAAGTGATCTGGAAAATGGGATTCTTACTTCTGCATTCGGAGAGGAAGAGGTCAAAGCGGCGGTGTGGGGCTGTGAGAGCTCCAAAAGTCCTGGTCCGGATGGTTTCAACTTCAGGTTCATCAAAGCGTTCTGGAATGTTGTCAAGGACGATTTCCTGAGGTTCTTTTCTGAATTCCATAGGAATGGCAAAATCGTGAAGGGGGGCAACCCGTCTTTTATCGTCTTGGTGCCTAAATCGGAAAACCCGGTCAAGATTGGGGAGTATCGTCCGATATCCTTAATTGGCTGTGTTTATAAAATATTGGCGAAGGTTCTGGCTAATCGACTAAGCAAGGTATTGGATAGGGTTATCTCCGCCACACAGACGGCTTTTGTGGGGAACAGGCATATCCTGGATGGGGTTATTATCATCAATGAGATGCTAGATGAGTGGAAGCGGACCAAAGGGGCAGGTATAATCTTCAAGGTGGACTTTGAGAAAGCCTACGACTCAGTACGTTGGGGTTTCCTTGAAGAGATCATGCGGCTAATGAATTTTTCGGACAAATGGAGGTCCTGGATCATGGAATGTGTTACCAGTGCGAAGGCCTCTGTCCTTATTAATGGGAGCCCATCTTTGGAATTCGAAATGAAGCGGGGACTGAGGCAAGGGGACCCATTATCCCCTTTTTTGTTTATCTTGGTGGCCGAGGCGCTGTCCAAGTTGGCAGTCAAGGCAGTGGAGACTAATGTCTGGGAGGAGTGCAAAGTGGGTAGGGACAACATACCGATCTCCCATCTTCAGTACGCTGACGATACGGTCTTGGTTGGATCAGCCACGATGGAAAATGTACGAACTTTCAAAGGGGTGCTGCGTATATTTGAATTGATTTCGGGTTTGAAGATCAATTTCATTAAGAGCAGTTTAATCGGCATTAATGTACATCCGGTACACTTAGCGGCTATGGCGGGTGTGCTGAACTGTAAAGTGGGGAACGTGCCTTTTAAGTATCTGGGTATCCCGATGGGAATAAATCCGAGGAGATGTGCGTCTTGGGAACCGATCTTGGAGAAAATTCGGAAACGACTGGCGGCCTGGGATGATAAATGCCTGTCCTTTGGGGGCAGGATGGTTCTACTGAATGCCGTGCTGTCTTCGTTACCGGTCTATTTCTTCTCTCTGTTTCGCGCACCAAAAGCTATCCTATCCAAATTTCGTTCAATTCAATCAGCCTTCTTGTGGGGGGGAGGGGAGAACTGTAGGAAGGTGGCCTGGGTCAAATGGGAGGTGGTGTGTAAGGCTAAGTCTATGGGGGGTCTGGGGGTTCGTAACTTGGATTTTTTTAATAAAGCTTTATTAGGCAAATGGGGTTGGGACATTATCAAGGGGGGGAATTCTTTGTGGTTGCAGGTCTTGTCTTCTAAATATGGTAATCTTCAAAGCCGAGACATTGTGACAGGGAGAGGGGGGTGAGGGGGATGCAGTCGGTGTGGTGGCGAGATCTTTTAAAGAATACTTTTTTGGAACATTCGGGGTGGTTTCTGGGAGGGATGTTTCGTAGGGTCGGGAATGGTATAGGGACTAAATTCTGGTCGGATATCTGGGTGGGGGAGATAAGCTTGGAAGGTAAGTTCCCAAGACTTGCATCTATAGCGCGGGATAGAGACATATTGGTAGGGCATATGGAGGGGTGGGTGGATGGTATATGGACATGGCGCTGGGATTGGCGGCGGGAGCTATTCGACTGGGAGTTAGATATTTTTGCTGTGTTAATCTTTTTTCTTAACAGGTCAAGTTTGGTCCAAGACAGGGAAGACACTTGGGAATGGCGACTTGAAGATAACAATTGCTACTCTGTTCGCTCGGCATATGGTATTTTTGCAGAGGATGAAGTTCTTGACGATGATTCTGTTTCTATTTATGAGGATATATGGAAGAATTGGGCTCCGAAGAAGGTGGAAGCGTTTGCTTGGAGGGTATTTAAAGACAGAATTCCGACAAAGGTGAACCTAAGGAAACGTAATGTTCTACAAGGCCCGATCCCTGATCTGTGCGTCCTCTGTCATCAAATGGAAGAGACTACAGATCATCTTTTGTTCAGGTGTTCGGATTCTTACGCGTTATGGATGAAGTGCTACAGGTGGTTGGGAGTCAATCTTGTGCTTCCTGACAATCCGACATCTCACTGGCTGCAGCACAAAGGTCTTTGGGAGCGAAGAAAAGGAAGAAAGGGTTGGTTGACTATATGGTTGGCAGTCATATGGACCATATGGTTGGGCAGAAATAATGTAATTTTCAAGGGGAGCAGCGAGCCGGAGGAAGATCTTTTTAATCTAGTCACTTTCAGATCTTGGTTTTGGATTAGGAATAGTAGTGGTCTTAGATTCACTTATGTACTGTCGGACTGGGTCTCTGAGCCTAGGATTTGTCTATTAGCTTCCTGACCTTTGCTTTTTTTGCTTTATTTCTTTTGAAGTTTGGATCGACGATTACGTGCTAGAGTTTTGTAACTCGCAGTACCTCTGGTACTCTTTTATATAATATGCTTTTTCCGATCAAAAAAAAAAAAAACAAGGGCAATCAGAGGTCTCACTCAATGATGTTGATTATAGCATCTGACTTCTTGCAATTTTTTAAATATATTTATATTTAAGTTTGCAAGAAGAATACATATGAAAATGTTTTTCACATGACACTGTCATGTTACATACATCTCCCATTCAAAATTCAATAACTACCTACACAAATACATGGTATTCACATTTCCTACCATAGACGATAGCAATATAATTGGTGGTCAACAAACCAATTTTCCACCTTCCACCTGGGAAAAAAAAATCATTATCTAAAACCATCTCTTTGTTGGAAAACCCAAATCCTTATTTTCCTGAGCCCTGACTGTCCTATTTTCCCGGTCATGCAAGATAAGGGTATTGCTATCATCTTGGCAAGTGGCAAATTGTTGATAAGATGGGATTTGAATTTAAATATTTGTGATTAAGTTTGGTAGGATTATGGTAGGATAAGGTTATCTTCAGATTTAGTAGGATTTGTTTTTGATTCATTTGTATCTATTTAAGTGACCAATTGTACACAAGTTTATTATTGAGAAAGAATAAAAAAGAAGGGCTTTCCATCCTTCAAAGAATATCTCAAATATCTTCATGGTATCAGAGCCAGCGACCATTCAACGTTCATCATAACATTGCAATGGTCGGATCTGGGAGTGGGTCATCCTCCACGTCTAATATAGACGGAAAATCTCCCTCGGCCACCATTCATATTCCCGACGCTTCTCTTCATATCACAATCCATAAATTTAATGGGAAGAATTTTCTTGAGTGGGCACAGTCCGTGCGACTCGTGATTGAAGGAAAGGGAAAAATCGGCTTTCTATCTGGCGAAACTCCATCACCAGAACCCTCTGATGCAACATATGGTCAATGGTGGGTGGATAATGCCATGGTCATGGCTTGGCTGATAAATTCAATGGACCAAGCCATTGGTAAACCATTTCTATTCCTCCCTACAGCCCACGATATCTGAGATGCGGTGCGGGAGACGTACTCGGATGTCGATAATTCTACACAATTATATGAGTTGAATACTCGAATATGGCGGGTTCAACAAGGTAATCGGGACGTTACCTCGTATTATAATGAATTATTAATTCTTTGGCAGGAACTTGACATGCTCGATGTTGAGGAATGGGCGAATCCAAAAGACTGCATGCGCTACAAAACCAAAATTGAGACTCGTATATTTGTCTTTTTGGCTGGCCTCAACAAAGATCTTGATGAATCTTGTGGTCGTCTTCTATCTCGGAAACCATTGCCCAGCCTTCGGGAAGTGTTTTCTGAAATTAGGCGTGAAGAAATGCGTCGTCTGATCATGCTGAGCCGTGATGTTCCTCCGTCTCTGCCCGAGGGATCTGCACTCGTAAGTCTGGATTCCTCGTCTGATTTGTTTCGCCGTGATGGGAAGAAGAAGCCTTGGTGTGAAAAATGCAAAAAACCTTGGCACACCATTGATACGTGTTGGGAAATTCATGGGCGCCCACCACATATTAAGAAGAAATATGACAACAGGCACGCCACTCCTGGCCATGTCTTTCAAACAAGTACAGACATCTCCAGCCAGCAATCATCTATTCAGGAATCGCTTCCATTCACAAAGGATCATATCGAGCAGCTGTACAAAATGTTTGAATCTCGTTTGGGTCAATCTACCTCCACTTCGTCGTGCTCTTTAGCACAAACAGGTATCTCCTCCGTTTTTATAGCCCATCATATCCCAAAAAATTTTTGGATCCTTGACTCTGGTGCTACAGATCACATGACTGGTTCCTCGGATTTTTTTACTACCTATGCACCATGCGCTGGGAACCAACGGGTCAAAATTGTTGATGGTTCCTTTGCTTCGATTGCCGGGAAAGGCACTATCCCTGTATCCCCCACATATTCTCTAAAGAATGTCTTACACGTCCCCCTGCTATCTTAAAATCTTTTGTCGGTTAGTAAACTCACACATGATCTTAATTGCCGTATCATTTTTTCATCATCTCATTGTGAGTTTCAGGATTTAGCCTCGGGGACGATGATTGGCAATGCTAGACAGGACCGTGGACTCTACCTCTTTGACGCTACCTCTTCTCTATAGCGTCATGACAATAAATTATGTCTTCATTCCATTTCTGTTTCTAGTGATATTATGTTATGGCATCAACGGCTAGGACACCCGAACTTTGATTATTTACGCAGATTGTTTCCAAATTTTTCTCTTAATAAACCAGTTTCTCCTTTATATTGTGAATCATGTGAATTATCCAAACATCACCTTACTATGTTTCCATCTCAAAAATATAAAAAATCAGCACCTTTTCACATTATTCATAGCGATGTTTGGGGACCTTGCAGGGTTAAAACTTTTTCCGGAAAACGTTGGTTCATCACCTTTATTGATGATCATTCTCGCATCACCTGGGTTTTCCTTTTAAAGGACAAGTCGGAAGCTGGCGTGGTTTTTCAAAATTTTTTTACGATGGTTCGAAACCAATTTCAAGCATCCATTAAAATTTTTCGCAGTGATAATGGCACAGAGTATTTTAATCACCTTTTAGGCGATTTCTTTACTCAACATGGCATTATTCACCAAAGTTCGTGTCCGCATACTCCCCAACAAAATGGCGTTGCGGAACGCAAAAATAAACACCTTCTTGAAGTTGCCAGAGCTATTAGTTTTCAAACTAAGGTACCTACTTATCTGTGGGGTGATGCAATTTTAACTGCTGCATATTTAATTAATCGCTTACCTAGCCGGGTTTTGACCTTCCATTCTCCTCTGAATATTTTTTCACAAACTTTTCCTAACTCACGACTTATATCCGATGTCCCCCTAAAAATTTTTGGAAGTATGGCTTTTGTCCATAATCATGACTCCAAACTTTCTAAACTTGACCCCAGAGCAATTAAATGTATTTTTGTTGGTTATTCTGCGAATCAGCGTGGATACAAGTGATTTGATCCCTTGACACAAAAATATTTTGTCTCTATGGGCGTTACCTTTTTTGAAGGACAATCGTTTCACACCTCTCATCTTCAGGGGGGGAGTTCTGATACAACTACAAATAAGATTGAAGATGACATTTTTAACACTATTACAATAGATTTTAAACAAAATCATCTTCTGCCAAATCATAGTTCCACGGTTACAGGGATAGATGATCAAAGATGTGATATTGTTTATACCAGGAGAAGAGACACAAAGAGAGGGGGAGACACGGTTCAACTACAGAGTCATGAATTAACTTCGGGTCATAATCCTGAAAAGTCAACCCCAGGTACTTTTCACACAATTCCTCCCAATGATATTAATTTACCCATTGCTCAGAGAAAAGGGGTCCGAATGTGCACAAAACACCCTATCTCAAATTTTGTATCCTATAACAGTTTGTCACCTTCCTACTCGAGTTTTATCTCTCAGATTGACACCATTAGTATTCCAAACACTGTACAAGAAGCTCTAATGACACCAGAGTGGAAAAAGGCGATTCAAGAAGAGATGAAAGCTCTGGAGAAAAATGCTACTTGGGAGAAGGTTGATCTACCCAGTGGAAAACCAGTTGTCGGATGTAGGTGGGTGTTTACAACAAAATTTAACTCGGATGGGATGTTGGAACGGTATAAAGCTCGCCTTGTTGCTAAAGGCTTTACTCAGACATATGGCATTGACTACACTGATACTTTTTCACCTGTGCCAAGCTTAATACCATTCGTGTGATTCTCTCTATTGCTTCTAATCTAGATTGGCCACTAAACCAATTAGATGTGATAAATGCTTTTTTAAATGGAGAATTGGAGGAGGAGATATATATGGAACCACCACCTGGATATACCAATGAATTTGAGTCTAAAGTATGCAGGTTGAGAAAATCACTCTATGGGCTAAAACAGTCTCCTAGAGCATGGTTTGAAAGGTTCACCAAGTTTGTTAAAAGTCAGGGATATTCTCAAGGGAATCTGATCATACTCTCTTCACTAGAAATTCAAATTCAAACAAAATCTCTATACTCATTGTCTATGTTGATGATATTATATTAACAGGAGATGACGTTGAAGAGATGAACAGACAAAAAAAAGTTGGCAGAAGAATTTGAAATGAAAGATTTGGGGCAACTAAAATATTTCCTAGGGATGGAGGTGGCAAGATCAAAAAAGGGGATTACCGTATCCCAAAGAAAGTATACCCTAGATATTCTAAAGGAAACTGGAATGAGTGGATGTAAGCCATCAGATACTCCTATTGAGGCAAAAGCAAAATTAGGAGATATCAAAGATGGTGTTCCAGTAGATATAGGAAGATATCAAAGATTAGTGGGGAAACTAATCTATCTTTCTCACACTCGACCGGATATTGCATTTGCAGTAAGTGTGGTAAGTCAATATATGCACTCTCCAGTCCAACAACATCTTGAAGCTGTGTATCGTATTCTAAGATACTTAAAGGGAACTCCGGGGAAAGGATTGTTCTTTGGCAAAGGTGAAAAAAGGGGAATAGAGGCTTACACTGATGCAGACTGGGCAGGATCAATTACTGATCGAAGATCTACAACAGGTTATTGCACATTTGTATGGGGCAACTTGGTGACATGGAAAAGCAAGAAACAAAGTGTTGTTGCTAGAAGCAGTGCTGAAGCCGAATTCAGATCTATGGCTCAAGGAGTGTGTGAAGTACTATGGCTAAAAAGGGTTATGGAAGAACTGCACAAGGCAATAAACCACCCAATAAAGCTATTTTGTGATAATAAAGCTGCTATCAGTATTGTTCATAATCCGGTTATGCATGAAAGAACCAAACACATTGAAATTGACAAACATTTTATTAAAGAAAAACTTGAAGACGGGGTGATTTGCATCTCTTTTGTTCCAAGTAAGTTACAAGCCGCAGACGTCCTGACAAAGGGGTTATCAAAACAAGAGTTTGAAGAACAAGTTGACAAGTTGGGAATGATAGACATTTTCTTACCAACTTGAGGGGGAGTGTTGATAAGATGGGATTTGAATTTAAATATTTGTGATTAAGTTTGGTAGGATTATGGTAGGATAAGATTATCTTCAGATTTAGTAGGATTTGTTTTTGATTCATTTGTATCTATTTAAGTGACCAATTGTACACAAGTTTTATTATTGAGAAAGAATAAAAAAGAAGGGCTTTCCATCCTTCAAAGAATATCTCAAATCTTCACAAATAAACCAGGTGATACTTCCACAAAGCTTTGAGCTTTTACCATCAAGCAATAGAAATATTACAAATAAACCCCAATGACTGAAATTTCATTGCTGTCTACTACGTATTTATGGTTACAAATACATGTATTCCCAATGTGCCTGTCTTGTGAGACTTGCACATCCATTAGCTAGTGTCTAAGATAAAGAGAAACAAATTTTCGCTGACCTGAACGCGACTCCACAACAAGGGAACAGCAGCCTTAGCATGATTCAGGATGTAGACATTTGTCAAAGATGGTTGAGGAAAATCCATGAGCAGGGTGTCTGTATATGTTGATTTGTAATGATTGCTGACAGTAAGGCTGCGAGGAACAGTATCATAAAATGTACCCGCAGCACCAGCATTGCCGGGGCAGCCAAGACTACTTCCTCCTGCATTGTAAGGTATGTAACTCCATGAGTCCATTTCATAGTAAGACAGTTTTGTTGCTCTAAGGACTAGAGTGTGTGTTGCAAGCTAGATGCAGCTACAACCAGCAAGCCATTGACCAGCTATATGTAAGATTAAGACAACAATGCAACATGTCAGAAACTATGTCACAATCAACCTCTACATTACACAAGCAATAACTTCAATCCAATACCAGAAATCCAAAAACCCATACAAGTGATGCTCAAATAAGACTGCCATCTATTTCTCTGAGCAACCTTATCTATCCCCCACCCTCCCCTACGGAAAAGCAAAGATAGAAAATAACATTGCTGATAAAAAAACAAAACTATCAAGACAAAGTAAAGCTCGGGTGACACAGTCAAGGTTCTAAAAAGTGAAGCGTGACGAAGCATTATGGTCAAGCTTCAAGCTTAAGCGAGTTTAGTACAAGATTAAGCGTGAAAAAATATTTTCAGTTTCTGGTATGACTTTAACTATGTCAAGTCAATCAACAGATTAAATGATACATAAATATATAAAATTTAATAATAAATGCATAAATCTCATAAACTTTCTTACTATTTCAGGTTATTTCGGTCTTTGGGTTTTCTTGTAATATCAAATATTTATTATTTTAAAATTAAATTTTATCAAAAAAATAAAAGTTAACCCAAAATTCAAAAAACAAGAAAAGGTAATTTAATTTTTTATCTAAAAAGCCAGCGCTTTTTTTGTCCCTTTTGCCCGAATTGAATCTGCAATTTTCAGAACACTGGATACAGTAATACAGAATTGGGCCACTGTTCTACTGCCAAAAAACACATGGAAAAAATTTAACCTTATTAACTAACACAAATCATATTGAAGAAAGTAGTACCTCATGCAATACACAAGATGAAATACAATAAAAGGGCGTACGTATATTCAAACCAAAAGTTTAATTAAAGGGAGAATAATGTCATGAGTCATCATACCATGCACGGATATGACTGGTTCATCATGCCTACTAAAAATATCAACAGACACTCTACCGCCACCACCTCCAGCAAAACCACTACCCCCACAGGCACTTATTCTACCAATTCCAATCCTGCACTTTAAAAGAACATGATTAAAATCCAATCAAACTCTGATCTGCAGAAATCTTTCATTGGCTTCAGATGCCTTACACTTTTCAAGTACAGCCATAGAGAGGACTAATACAGTATAAGCTGAAAAATGAACTGAAATGACAGATAAACGGGAACAAACACTCTCATACGACTCTTAACAAAAGTCTACAACATTAAACTGGAGCAATAGATCGGACAAAAATTTACATCTTATAAGCCTTGATGTAGATGCTACCTCCAGACCCACCTCCACCTTTATTACCTCCATCTCCTCCATCTCCCAAGACACTGCCATTAACCTCCAGGAGGGTTTTAACCACAATCATTACCCTCCCACCTCCACCACCCCCATAGTCAACCTCCCTGCTCGTAGTTCCACCTCTACTCCCATAACTCCACGGCTTATTCAAGCTTGACCATGAATAGGCATCCCCACCCCATACATCTTCCGCAAGCTTCCTCCTATCATTCAGACAAGCCGCCCCTCTTCCCCCATGCCCTCCTCCCGCTCCATCCATCCCCTGTGGAGTCCCACTAGTCTGAGGCGGTGGTGAACCTGCCAAGCCGCTGGTATTCACCGCAGAACCGTTACCGAAACTTGCATTTCCCGCAACTAATTCAAAAGTTCCGGTTATTATGGAAGAATTTTGGCCTAACATGAAGTTTCCTGTAACTTTTATGGTAAGCTCGCAACCCGAAAAGGACGAACAATTCACAGTAACATTTGGCAAAATCATGAAATTACCATCCCCTTCTATGTAGACATTCTTCGACAAATTCAAATCGGACACTATCTGGCAAGTCGTATCCAAAGAACCAACCCCACCTAAATCGTACTCACATGACATTGACGGAGGATGCGGAGGAGGAGGAGGAGGCGCAGGTGGGGTGTAATCCTGGTGAAACAACAGTACATCTGATTCCATCTCGTTAAAATCCGAGTCCGCATGAGCAGACGACACCAGAATTAAACTAGGGTTTGCGAATACACGCAGTAGTAGCGTGAACACCACCACTACTGTACGAAGTGTAATCATCAAACAAAAACTGGAAACAGCCATTGAAGAACAAGAAACTGAGAATAGTCATATCACATCAGGCGATAACGCAGCGAAGATGGATTGCATCTGTTAAAGCACTTGGAATCAAAAACTCAAAAACCCACCTCAAAAAAATTGAGAACTCGAGTCC
The DNA here is from genome assembly GCA_907163345.1 of Haberlea rhodopensis. Classification (NCBI taxonomy): domain Eukaryota; kingdom Viridiplantae; phylum Streptophyta; class Magnoliopsida; order Lamiales; family Gesneriaceae; genus Haberlea; species Haberlea rhodopensis. Next base: position 5,017,462 of record CAJQUN010000026.1, on the reverse strand, counting down.
CAGTGACTCCAGCTTCACTGTACGCTCGTGTGTATCACGTAACTACGTATATATAGATATAGGTTAAGGTGCACGGATATACTGGAATGGGTTGAACAGGGGACGTGAGGGGTTAGGTGGTGGGTTTTGTTTAGTTTGACGGATATAGGGATTTATTCGATGGCATCTTGCGCCTTGCGGCAGTTAGGTGGTGGATTTTGTTTAATTTGGGGAAGAATATTATTTTCAAGATGGTCGTACGTGGGTGGGGTATTATTTAAACTAGTGTCTCGTACACGCATATACATGTATATATAGTTTTGTTTTGTAAAATTTAGTTCTGTTTTGTAAAATTTGGTGGTAACTGTGAAATTGTATTTTTAATTTAATTTTAAAAATAAGATGGTTAATCTTTTATAGAATTGTTTAGGGTAATATGGTAATTTGTAAGTAAGATAATATTGTAATTACTTATATTGGCAATAACAATATGGTAATTTGAAGTTAAATACAATTGTAATTATTAGTATTGGCAAGGGTAATATTGTAAATTATAACCAAATAAAAAGGGTAAAATGGTAAAATATTATTGGTCTCAAAGCATGTTGGACCAAAGAGGTTTTATAGAGTTGTTTAAGGTAATATGGTAATTTGCGAGTAAGATAATATTGTAATTACATATATTGGCAAGAACAAGGTAATTTGAAGTTAAGTACAATTGTAATTATTAATATTGGCAAGGGTAATATTGTAAATTATAACCAAATAAAAAGGGTAAAATGGTAAAATATTATTGGACTCAAGCATGTTGGACCAAAGAAGTCATTAGACATTATTAGTAACTAGTAGACGACGCACACGCGTTGCGTGTGTAACGTAATATATAATGCATATGAATTGATTCGTGTAATAAATAAATGAGACATATACATTGGTTAATATTACAATTCAAAAGATGCAACAAAAAACCACAACAAACCATTTGAGGGGGGTAGTTTGGTAAATTCAAATTTGTCATACCAAGGTAGTTATTATAAGGGGCTTATGCATTATAATATAGTAAGATATAGAATATAGATAAATATTATAATATAGAATATAGATAAATAATATTTGTTTGACCATATAATATTTTCAAATTTTGATCTTTGTTTGACCTTTGTTTTTTGTTTGTGTTTGAATGTCATTTTGCAAAACAAATCTTTAAATAAGATCACAAATAAAAATAATAATAATTTGATCAATATCATTTCTCAAACTATTCCCGTATGTTGTATTACTCGGCTATCTAATTCAGGTTTTTCGAATTTTATATATGGTGAATTTGAAAGGTTTCTTTATTTGGATACTAAAAAATAATAATATGTGAAAAGATCATTTCTCGAGTTTTAGTATTGTCATTAGAATCTCAATCTTTAAAATATACAATATTTTTTACTGTTTCGATACATTTTTAGTTGTTGACATTATTATGCATGGGCGACATTAGCTCATATACCTGATATCCAATATTAGATTTCAGCACATCATTCAGTCTATTTTTTTCTCTACCATCTTTTTTATCCATCCTCTCCTACATTTATTTAGGACATTTTACAAAGATGTTGGTTTCTTTTGGAGGTAGGTGTGTTCGACATTAGCTCATATACCTAATATCCAATGGAATACCACATTGTTTTTATACGACTTACTATTTACACATAAAATATTTGGTACTTATTGAAGAGTAAATAATTAAGTTGTATTATATAGTAAAAATAATTTGCTAAAAGAAGATAAAAATATAATTTAACAATCACTTAAACGTTTGGTGTATGGTGTAAATGATTAAATGTAATATAATCAAATATAACCTTAAAATTATAATACAAATAACCATAATGCAGTTTTATAATTTGTTTTTCGGTTTTTGTGTCTTACATTCTCGGTTTCCTTCTCCATTTGTTTGTCCTTCTCATACCTTCTTCATTTCTTCCGATTCTACTATAGTGTCTTCTACATTTGTCCACACCCATCTACGTTGTTGTCGTAGCACTCCAATCACATGTCCTTCTTTCTCCTTTTCTTTCCACTACCCTCCTTTTTCTCCCATTACTATAGTAGTATCACTCCAACTAGCCCACTATCGTTTTTCTTTTGTTGAGATATTCAGGTTTGCGCCTGACTAATCATTTGGTGACGATCTTGGCCCCTCAGGACCGCCACCAAGTAAATCGAGGGATGTGCACGGATGGCAGGTTTATGAGGGAGCGGACCAACATGACCCGAACCCAGGACAAACCCCCACAATATTTCAGTGGAGAATTTGTTCCACATGGGATTCGAACCTGTGACGTCGGGGATTTCTGAGCCCTTACCAATCCGTCTATGCCCATGGGGCTCCCCCTATCTTTTTTTAATCTTTGCGTGGTTGTATTGTTATAAAAATCGTGGGATTTTCAAACTATTATTGGATTGATACATTTTATTTAATTATATTAACTATTTAATTTAATGGACTGAGATTAAGTGGTCTAAAATAGGAAGCCCTAAACTACTGGATATGGGCTTGTTGAGTACGTACATATTGATTAATTAGTGGTTTATGAGAACCCTAGTTTATCAATATGTATAGACCCCTGGTTATTGTCCCTGGTAAATCAAATCACAAACGGTTTTCCTTCTCCCCATAGGAAGAGAAACAACGTTCTCATTTAGGAATATGGAGATTTGGTTGATGAAATATCACAACCACCCAATTAATGTTCTCAATTCGTAATTGGTTGTCAAGTTTTTATTCTGCAACATGCAACAATTTACAATCGCTTATAATGGATCAAGGTGTATTTCTCAAATCTATGAATTCCAAATGATTTGGCATGATGTAGATCTTGGACTTTGAGTATTCTGATTTATAGTTTTCGATATTGTGTTGAAAATATCTAACGTGCATGTGATATGATTAAATCAAATACAGTAGAACAAGGTCGTGAATCAAAAATATCAAGCAAACTAGTGGGTATCCTAAATGTGTAACGCGGGACTCGACCACACGTCAACATGAGGGGAGTCGGGCGACAAACCACCATGTTAGCCTTTAGTTTTCTCATAAACAGGCATTGAGTAATAGTTATTTTACACAAAAGCAAGTATGCATATGGCAGTTAAGTTCATATATAGGTATATCCATCAAAGTTTGATGATATGTGCAAATAGATGGTTCCTAATGTTGGAATCTTAGTCCCGAGCTATCGTTTTGTAAAGTACATATACACATCAAAGTTTGATGATATGTGCAAGTAGATGGTTCCTAGTGTTAGAATCTTAGTTCCGAGCTATCTATTAGTAACAAATATCTATTGATTATTTTGTACATCAAACCATTGGATGTAAATATTTCTATACAATGGTTGTTATTCCCTTAAGGATAATGTCTATATGGTAGCAACCAATAAACCGACTGACTGAAAACATGACATAATCCTACTACTGTCTGGCTACTTCTATGACCATTCCAGCATACTTACATTATCATTATCCTAAAATGTAAGTTAATATATATTTATTATCCTAACATATTGAAATTCCTACTTTTAATTAGGCATCATAGTAAGCATTGATTAATTACTTCTAGCACAGGTATTTCATATTGCTATAATTACTAGAGCCTAGGGCTGCTTAACGGGTCAATCCGGTCCGGAACCAACTAGTTCCGGATCCGCTAATTCCGGGTTGGACCGGTTCCAACCCGAAATTGGTTTTTTTGAATTATTATTATTTTTTCTCAAAAAATCAAGGGAAACTGTTGCTTGGAGAATTCGAATATGCTACCATCGTCTTCTACTCTACAACTCTAACCAATTGAGCTAATGGACCTTTGTGTTCATAAACTAACATCAAATATATTTATCTAAATTTAAAAACAATATTATTTTTTTTAAATAACCGATTCGGTTTCGGTTCAGCCCTGAACCGGATCCGTTTAGTTTAAAACCAGTAAGATACCGGTTCCAGGACCGTAGAACCGATCCAAAAATCGGTTTCGGATCGGTTTGGAACCGGTTAGCCCGGTTCCAGTTCCGAATCGGGCTAACCTGTCTTGTTTCGGGCCGGGTCCGGATTGACCCGGCCCGTTAAGCAGCCCTACCAGAGCCTAATAAAGAAAGTAAATTTGGATGTACTTCTAGGACGTTTTTGACTCCTTACTTAACAATCTCTACAAGCTGTTGGTAGGGTTTAGCAAAACCTCTTGGCAAATATAAACCTAAACTTATTTTGAGCATTAACTCGATGCTTACTGTCTTAAATCAAGCATCGTGGGGTCTTCACCTTTCTCAATAAAGCTCTACAAAAAAAAAATTCTGATATTGAATCTCAAGTAGTGTTAATGGGGAAAAAATTTCAACCAAATATTCTAAATGTTAAACAAGAGTTGTTAAGCTTAAGCTGATTAGCTATTTTTTGTATGTCACTTCCTTGCCCATTAACAAGGCAAGAGCAAGTGGATTTCCCTCAAAAGCGTGATCAACATAGTGTCTCAAGCATTTTGAGAGTTGAGCTTTTCAACCTTGCCTAGGGATGGCCTGGATGTTTCGAATAAAATTTTGTTTGTGGTTGTGAATCGCTGCATGGCTTCTTTTTTCATACAAACCAATGTCTAGAATGTTTAGTTGAATGTCTTGGTCATTCTTAAGGCGGCTGGGCGACACATGCACTAAGTGGCTCATTCAGGTTCATGCGTTGGAAGTCTTGAACATTAGGTGCAAGATTCCGTTCACTGCGTGTATTGAACACAGACATCCAAGTTCATGACCTTGTTCGCTGCAGGGTGTGTGTGGAGCATCCCAGCTATTGGGACTAGATTTAAATCCTTGGTTGTTTTGTTTACTGTTACGCTTACTTTTTGGATTCATAACTGATTCAATTATTGTTAGGATCAAGTTATAACTTTGTTAAAACTTATAGCTGATAGCATCTGTGCAACTTTATTTCATTATAATGACATCACAAAGCTCAGTACTAAGCGACAGACGGACATGAGGGGCTGCATCACGTGGGTGCCGATGGGTCAAGAGTGTTATGTCATAGACGGTCCACCTCTCCGAGCGCACAAGAGCATTGCTGGGTACACCATTTCCAACAGTTATCATCTTATGCTACGCTTAGTAGGTGTGATAGGATAATTGATGGATAGATAATATGATAGATAAAGAGATGATTATTAAAGTAATTGATAAACAATCTTGTGTGTTGTTATGTATGATTAGTAAGACATGAAAAAATAATAATGAATTTGATGTAGTTGATTAAACATTGGATAGATGTCAAGTAAGTACTAAAATGAGTGAAATAACCTCATAATTATTTTATTCTGTCAAATATCTATTTATAAATTTATTAATATATTTACATATTAAATATATTTTAATTAATTCAGTTTACTGAAATAATAAATTGAATATCCCAGCTATAATTTTTAAAAACAAATCAAAATATTTATTAGATGCGGGAAACTAATTCTTTATATATGTGTGGATCTATGCATCTGTTAATTCGATTAATTTGGCCTACGTTGGACCAATTATATTTTTTCAGCATGTAACTTAAAAAGTGTTGAGAGTGTGATGTACAGAGAGACATCATGATTCAGAGAAGTGCTAATATTCAACCATGCCAACATTAGTTATACCACAGCAATTGCATGCTCTGAGTATTTGCGTACTAAAAATTCAAACATTCAACCATATCCAACATTTATTGTTCGTGCAGCTTGAGTGTTGAAGAATGGATTACGTATCAGATTATATGCCCCAGATAAAACAGATTATCTTGTTTGGAAATCTTGACAACCTTTCTTATGTTAGTGAGAAGCTTCGTATGCTCTTCAGGCATGACTTCCTTCACAGCATCCGGACCACATTTCTTGACAAGCATTTCAAGGAACCTACAGAAATACATAAAACTAGAAACTAAACATCCATATGTGCATGAAACTGTCGACGCAAAAGGGAGAAAATGTCGAAACTTAGTTTGCAAAAATTTACCTTAGCTTTAAAATGATTTCTAGCACTATCTTGCCAATTCAGTAAACCTTCAACCATAATTCGCAAGTGTCTGCAAGCCGAAAGCCTTCGGCTTGCGACATGGCCACCAATACCTTCAGCAATCCTAAATTAGCCTGAAGTGAAGACCAAAATTCAGAATCAGAGGCACCAAAATGAAGACCATAGTATTTTGATAAATTTCTATCGTTGTAGCATCCTTGAATCAAGATCTGACAAGTCTTTTGGTGCGAGCATATAAGCGATTATTAGCACAAAGAGCCCCTGAGACCATAACAACCTGAAAGAATGAACCATATCGTTGAAGTGTCCAATGATAAATACCTAAAATGATAGTTATTCATACACAATGTAAGCGTACCCATTTGAAGCCGTGATCATAACTCCATATATACGTTCGTACTAGATATTCCTGCCACCAATGAATAAATGGATAGACATACAGCTCCATCCAGAGCTGAGAAAGAGCTCCAACTGCAGCCACGAAAATAAATTTAAATTGAACGTAACAGTTGCGTTAGAGTCACAGTAATTGGACCACAAGAACAAAGAGTAGAATGTCTTGCCATTTTAATAAAAAAGATTATTTATTGTTTAAACATTAAATTCAAAACCCAATTTCACTTGGATATTTGAAGTCAGTAAGCTACCTCAGCATTAAAAATTTTACTACATCGAAAACCATAAACACGTCCAAATTTATCTTTAAAAACTCGATCTTTACCAGAACACACAGTCAAAAAATAACCTTTCCTCCTACTTGATAAATCCGAACTTGATGAATATCATGTTTCAATCAAAGCAATAAACCTAAAATATTGCTTATCAGTGTTCATAAATATAAAAGGAAGTCCATGAATTCATTAATTACAAAATATACTACTGATAAGTTTCTATTACACACCAAAATTTGAAACTTCTGGTTAAGAAGAAAACATACAAACCAAAATAAAACATTCTGTCAAGTTCCCAAAACTTTAGATGAAACCATGTCTATAAAGTGAATGGGCTACAACTAAACCTTGAAAAACGATATCATAACAAAAATTAAAAGGAACCATGAAAACATGATGTGCAAAATTGCACAAAAACATCGACTTTTTTAGTAAGCTTCATATGATGATTTACCTTAGACAAGAGACGATTAAGTCTGGGTGTTGCACTCCCTCCGAACCGATCCATTCTCCACTTCGATTACTTGTTCTATGATTTCTGAGACGAGTTTTCCTTCAATGTCGACCAGGGTTTACAAAATAGCAACATTTCCGAGACGAGTTTTCCTCCAAGTTTCTCCTCCTCCTCCATTTAAATTTCAGACTGTTATCCGGTCCCGGTTCGATTTGAGTGAAACCGGACCAACAGCTTCCTTCTACATTTCAGACAACGACCAATTCAATGGCATTGGTCATCTGGACAGCAGAGAAATGATTCTTCAAGTCCGGTTGATGATGTCTCATTTAAGTTGTTTGGAAAGATCATCAAAATAATCCAAGATTGAATGTAAAAGACGTGTTTCTCTCTTTGTTATATTTGCTATGTCTTGTTGTTAGTGACTAACTATGGAGACTAGGTAAATGACGTGTTCCTCTCTTTGTCATTTGTTGTTAAACGTGCTTGGATCTTTGTTCTTGTTAATATATATTGATCTCTATTTTCCTTTCTTGAAGGTAATTTTGGTATTCTACTAGCATCACAAGAAAGAACGTCTAGCTAAGTCATATTATGAGTTCATACGAACTGTATTTGACATATGTCGTGGTTGATACACTGATTCTTTATTTGCAATTTACCTACAACATTATTATTTCCTGATAAATTATTCTAATTACACAAGTTAATTAAACTTTAACTGTATTTTTAGTTATCACTAATGGGAAAATATTTTTGATAGTGTATTTTCATACAGTAAATTATAACATTGACAAAAGAATAATATCTAAAGAGTAAAGACAAATTATAACTCCCAAATCTATTACTGAAATTTACCAAGAATATTTTTAAAAAAAGGTTTAATTTTGATATTAATAAATTTCTATTTTAATGTAATTACGTGGGCAATATTTTTAATAAATATTATTATAATTTATGTAATCATCTTATAATATATATTTTAGCATCTTTCTTTTATGAAGAAATTGCAAATAAGAATACTAGTTATAAAACACAGTTCAATTAAATCCTTGAGTTTTTTGCTTCCCAATTATGAGATTCATCCCATTAATTCTCGATCGATTACACTTTCCTTTATAGAAATCAAAACTAGAATTTGCATTAGCTAATAATTGGGATGAATTATGAATATATATGGGGATGAATTATGAATCTAAATGATCGAGAATTAATAGAATAATGATAAAAATTCTATGTGATTAAAAATCAAAACGGTATTGAACGACCAACAATGTAACAAATAACGCCATTAGGCTTCTCTTGAAAAAAGTGGATGAATTATAAATCTAGATGATGGATAGACGATCGATGATTGACAGAATAATCATCGAAAATCTATGTGATAAAAAATCGAAACAATATGAAAAAAATAAAGAGCGATAACCTCTCTCCAAAACTTTTAATGGTTCTTAACCTAATATTTTACAAAACATCGGTATTTTATGGATAATAAAAACCTTATTTGAAAACATATTATTGAAAATGGACCAGTTTGATTAAAACTTCTAGGAATATGGATTTATTGAAAATGGACCAATTTGATTAAAACTTCTAGGAATATGGATTTATAAGCAAAGATGATTTTATCCAGGACTTAGTTGAAATGTGTTTCATAACAGTGTACTTATTTACAATTTCTTCATAAAAGACATATATTAAAATATATATTATAAGATCATTATATAAATCATAATAATATTTATTAAAAAGATTCCCAGATAATTAAATTAAATTAGAAATTTATTTATATCAAAATTAAACATTTTTTTTGAAAAAAATTCTTGATAAACTTCAGTAATAGATTTAGAGTTATAATTTGCCTTTACTCTTTAAATATTGTTTTTTATCGATGTTATAGTTTACTATATGAAAATACATTATCAAATATATTTTCCTATTAAATAAAAATACAGCTAAAGTTTAATTAACTTGTGTAATTAGAATAATTTATCAAGAAAGAATAATGATGAGATAAATTGCAAACAAAGAATCAGTGTATCAACTACGACATATGACAAGTACAGTTCATAAGAACTCATAATGTGGCTTAGCTAGACGTTATTTCCTGTGATGCAAGTAGAAGACTAAAATTACCTTCAAGAAAGGAAAACAGAGATCAAGATATCTTAACAAGAACAAAGATCCAAGCACGCTTAACATCAAATAACAAAGAGAGAAACACGTCTTTTACCTAGTCTCCACAATTAGCCACTAACAAGAAGACAATAAATAACAAAGAGAGAAATACGTCTTTTACCTTTAGTCTTGGATTACTTGATGATTTTTTCCAAACAACTTAAGTGAACCAACATCAACCGGACTTGAAGAATCATTTCCTTACTAGTCCATATGGACCAATGCCATTGAATTGATCGTTGTTCTGAAATGTAGAAGGAAGTTGTTGGGGGCAATGGCTGAACATATTCGAATTTCCAAGGGTTCAATCTGTTCATACTCTGTGGAGGTTGAGGTTAATCTCATGTGACCTACATGAGAAAATTAAAGAACTTCACGGCATAAAGGTGGTAGAAAGCTATTGAATGTCACGGTTTGCAGTAGCATTCATCAAAAGTACTAGGATGACTTGATGAACATATATATATATATACACACACACACTAGCAAGAATAAACAAGCGCATACATCAATGCATCCATCTTCGGAGCGATGACAAATCAAATTTATTGCAATATCATGAAGCAATCCTTAATTGCGTAACATTGGTAGCAAAAACAAATAGCCTATAAACATTTCTTTCAATCTTTTCAATACATTTCCCCGATCGTGAACATGAAACTTAATTCAACTCAAGCCAATACCAAAATTCAGAGACAAATATATTCAGTATCCAAAATCAAACATGCATGATCCTAGACATCAAAACAATGCTCGTTGCAGCTAAGATTAAAACTCACCCAACTCATAAATTTTAGCAAAAGAATCCTGAAAGGCAAAAACATTTTCAACATACTATTCAACGATCTCGTAATGAAGATAAATATCCACATAATAATGTCGTATAAAATAACATGCATGCACAATTGGATATAAAAGAATTTGTAACAAGAATATATTTTTCAATAATAAGATAGCTTTAAATTTATTCTAAATTATAAAGATTTAATTTTCTTCAATTAATATATACCAAAATAATTATCAAAACATAATATTATTTTGTGTGTACTTAGCTTAGTATATATCTTGCCTCTAATGAAGCTATCGAAGAAGATAGCATTGAACAGATATGAGATATTGTATTCTATTGAATAGAGCTTAATTACGTAACAACCGGCTTGTAACTAACAAATATTTGCAAACTAACTATCACTTGTAAGTTGTAACTATCATTCTTATTAAATAGTTTTTATCAAATACTTACAGCTGTAACCTCCCATCCCATACCAAAAAAAACATTTATTTAATAAATAAAACAAGAATAACAATTACAAGTGATAGTTAGTTTGCAAGTATTTGTTAGTTACAATCCAGTTGTTACGTAACTCAATTCAATTCAGTAAAATACAATATTTCATTTCTATGTTCAATGCTCTCTTCATTCATTCATCTCAATTCAATAAAATACAATATTTTATTCATGTCCAATGCTTCATTCATTCATCAACCAAGGCAAGATATATACTAATATAGTAATATATAAGTACACACAAACTAATATGTATTGATAATTATTTTGGTATATATTAATTGAAGAAAATTAAATCTTATAAATTGTAATTTAGAATAAATTTAAAATTCGCTCTTAGTATGAAAAAGATATTCTTGTTAATAATTATTTTATATCCAATTGCCATGGTTGTTTTGTTTATGTCAACTCATAAATAGCTAGTATTGCTCTTGAACATTATTGCTCATGCAAATTATGTATCGTCCACATGCGAAAAATCGCGTGGACAAAGTAGTTTGCTAGAAACAATTATGATGTTATAAATATCTTATCCCTTCACTATGCCATCCATTTCACTTTATGTTAGGGAGGCAAGTTTGGCCAAACTCGAGATCCGCCACACCACAAGGAAAAAAAAAACTTGACATGCCCAGCCCCGCTCCAACCCGCGAACCCAGTGGGTTTCGACCCGCCCCGCCCCATAAGATTTTTAGATGGTCAACATTCAACTACTAAAACACATTTTGGTGGCATGTATGGCACATGAAGATAATGTTCTGAAATTCGTGCGAGGTTGTGCATGACTTGTGAGGGATGTGAGACTAATGAATTAGGGATGTGATTTAGGATAGAAATAAGAATATGAGATAATTATTAATAGTAAGATAAAAAATAATTAAAATTAAAATTAATATTTATGGGGAGGGTCTGGGCGGGTTTGGCTAAAACAAGGCACTGTCTCACCCCGCCTCGCATCAGAAACCCGATCAAACGGGTTCAGACCCGGGCCGGGACCCGTTTGACAGGGTTTAGACTTGTCCCATATGGACGGGTTTACTACAGGTCCGAGTTTAGACCCGTTTCATTGCCATCGCTGATATCTGCTCTATACATAACACACATATATAATACTTTACACGCCTCCCTCAACAGTCACCACCACCACCGTCTATGTCTAACTCCTCTGAGGTAGACCCTGTCACCTGACGTGCAATCGGCGGCTCGGCTATTCAAATCCCCTCCGCTACCCTCGCTGCTACTTCCCGAAGGCCATGTCGAGCATACCCCTTCTCTCACCGTCATGAATTATAGTATATTTATATAAGGATGATAAAGGCATAAGATGACTGTAAATTGGTAGCTGTATCCCGATATCATAACCACTTCTCATGCGCTAATCTAAATCAGATAAATATAGAGAACATTTTGAGAACAATCATATTATGCTAAAGTTTCTAAACAAATGAAGCAAAAAAAGAGCGAACAAACTATTTGGCCAAGAAGTAGCACATGTAAATTGAGGAAAATTTCACAGAGCATTGAATGGATTACATGTAGTGGAATATCTTGGTCGGTTCGGGATGGCACATTGTATATAATCATTTGGCCATGTGAAGCACACTACTGAAATGAGAAATCATACCTTCTATGAACGTTTTACCATAATACTGGTCAATATGAAGGCCGACATGCATTCCAACAGCAAAGCCTTGTTCAATGGCTTGAATTGCCTCTCGTGTTGAGTAGCTTCCAGTGTTGCCAATAACTTTGATGGATCCCAAAACAGTTCACTGTGTTGACCAATGAGCATAATATGTTCGTCCCAGCTCATTAACTGGCCTTCTCCGGTGGTGCCACCAACAATTACCCCTTCAACACATCCTCAGTCTGCATGTTTACTAAAATGTCATAGGCCTCTAGGTGTTTTGATGGCGGTTATCAATATCATCAACATTAGTCTTGCCAAAAAAAAAAAAGGAATACATTTCAAGTGTCCGACTTTGCTTTGACATATACGCTAAAACATTTCCGTAAAATTGGAAACGGTCATTTTCTTTTAATGTAATGTGCGCAACATCTTCTGTCAGTGTATATTCCTACCGTCCAACTAATGATACAAATAACTCTCGCATATTGCGACCATCCTTGGAAATGAAGGTGGAAAGGAAAGGTCTAAAGTTACTAATTTTCTTCAGTGACTCGCTTTCAATCATAATGAACGACAGCAACATATAAAAAATGACAATACATGAGAGAACCTATATCACAATTCCTATCACTCACAAGATCATTCTAGCTATTAGCAGTACAACATCGTATTTGATCTTGAAAAAACTATGGGAGAGACTGCTCTGCTACAAGAAAATAAAATCAGTTCATGTTCTATTCTTCCGAGATCATTCTAGCTACTAAGATTACAACACCAGAATTTATCTTGAAAATTATGGTAGGAACTACTGCACTCTGCTACATGAAAATAAATCAGCTCGTATTATATTCTGATGGACATAAAATGAGCATTAAAAAGATGGCTCAGAATAAGAAATGTTTATCTATTTTTAACTTCACAGCAATGCATGGAGATGAAAATTTGGAATCATTGCTACTCTGGGATACCTCAATCGATTACACTAGTAGAAGTACAAATTGGCTTCATCATTATGTAGGGAAAATGAACATATTATAGAAAGAAGCAAAATCAACCTTTAACACTCAATCGATACAATCAATTTGCATCTGAGACCGATAGATTCACATCAATCATATCCAGGACAAATACATCTGTGTCAAAAGGATCAAGATAAAGCAAGGGTATATAGGTAAGAGGGATCTATTTAACCAAACCCGCTTCCACAGTCCAACTCCAGCAAAATTATAGTGCACAATGTCCGATGAATATCCAATAATACAAACCAGAGCACCCAATCTACCACAATCAAAGTTAGTATATTGGCATTGCAATATAATTATCGACCAACGGGCCATGGAAATATAATCCATACTTTAAGGTCTTGGTATGCCATTCATCAATCAACGCGAAAGACTCATGTTCTTGTCCCATGTCGCTTTGTTCCTTCAAATATCATTAAGCATCAAAGTGCAAAGCTGTAGGAAATGATGCCTCGTCTATATTTTTCTAGGTTATTCAAGAGCGAAAAAAACATGAGTATTGGCAGAGTCGTAAATTATAACATCCTAGAAACAATTACAAAATTCCATCAAGCGAAAAGGAGAAGGAATGATGCATTTCCCCCATTGACTCCCTGAAGTGAACATGCCAAAGAAACAAATAAAAATACAAACGCAAATGAGGGAAGCCAACAGAACAACCCACCACCATCGCCTCATCAGTGCAGAACCACACAGCAACAGTCGATGCATTTAACGTGAACGTACGCCGTCACCAGCTCGTCGGGTGAAAGAATGACTGAATAGAACTATGATTCCATCATAACCAACACTATTCTGTGATGCCTCATGATAGGTGAATCTATACCATAGCAGAACGATCATTGCATTAGCTCATGAGAGTTAGTAACTAAATGGAGAAAAAAGCACATTAGAACCACTTTTCTTGTTCAAAAAATAGACAATTAACAAATAGAAATACCAACATAAGCAAAAGGATCGCTAGATTTTCCTGCACGCATACTGGTGTAAGAAAGGTTGAACAAATGGCCACATGCACTAGGCAGAGCTCATGCTTGAAATCTCCATCTTTACATTTCTAACTTGTTTATTAATCTAATATAATACATTTCAAATTCCTATAAAATATAGTCATAAATGAATTCCTCAAATCCTAGATCCTTCACAACCTTAAAGTTATAATGCAAAATAATCAAAATGAAGTTTTACAAGTTTTTTGAATTTTTTTTTTTTTTTGTTTCATTCTCGGTTTCATTCTTCATTCATTTTGTTTGCCCTTTTAATTCCTTCTTCATGTCTTTCGGTTCTATTATATTGTCTTCATGGGTGGAGTTAGGATTTGGAGAAATTTGTTTTCCAAGAAAAAAAAAACTTAAATTATCAAAAAGGAATACCATATTATATTGATAAAACATAATTGCCAAACAATTCAAGATGATAACCGAGCATTTCAAGTAGTGAAATGCTTTAATAACACAACAATAATATAAGTTAGGATCTCAAAAGCCATAATCTCCTAAAACCTAAAGCATAAAACAAAATCCAAAGTAACAAATCACAGAAAACAAAAACCTGACCTTCGGCCTTCTTGCAGATTCTGCAGGCTACACAGCTACACATCGTCTGGATAGGTATTTGGCAGGTGAGACGAAGTTCCAATTGGATTATTTTGTATATTTTAATGTTTGCAAAAATTTAATCCGAGCAGAATGTACAGGCGAAATTGTGTTTATAGTATGTGAAATTATACAAATATGGGAAATTTGATCTTTGCGGTTAATTTCGAATGGGGGACATACGTGTTTTGAATGAACTGAACCATTGTGAAACATCCATTTTAACCTGATTTTCTACCTACTCGGCCTTATAAGACCTTTAGGTTGTTTTGATCGACGGATTTGAACCGGAGATCGACATTTGATTTGTCGAGGGATTTAAATAAAAGACCTGCAACGATAGTCTTATTGAGTTATTTTAAATCTATCATAGTTATCATTACCTACATAAATTAAAAAAAATAATGGATTTGAAATTTACTTAATATAAATGGATCATTAGTCTTGTGTTTGGGCTTGACTATATTTGTGGCTCTAGCCTAACAAATTACTAATTTATTGTTCTTTATTAGTAGTTGAACTCTTATATTCCCTTGAGCATTCAAAGAATATCCTTGTTAAATATTGTTTAAAAATCAGCTCTCTTGTGTTCTTATTGATAGTATTATGTTTATTGCAGGCTTGGAGAAGCGGAATCGAAGAAGAGTCATTTTTGCGAGACTAGCAAATGATAATCCTCTTAATGACGCATCACAATAGATTTTTTGTTGCACGGCTCTTTATATATGTAACAAACAATAACTACTAAGTCTTTATTTTCAATAGATTGAGATATGCAACAATATCTATAGAATGAACTAAGTTGAGTCGTGCATATACGTCAGTCTTCTCCAAAAGCTTCTTTCGGTCAGGATATTTTAGTTAATCCTATTGGACTCTAAATCTTTATATATAGTTGATATAAGTCTTCTTCGATCGTCTTCTTGCTCTCGTTAAAGAGCCGACGCATAGATACATTGTTGGGCACTTCATATTTGCACAGTTGTATTGTTTGTCCAACGAAGATAAACTGTATTTGCAACTTTGAAATGACAAAATTGTCATATTTTGGCTTAAAAATGGCTAACAAATTTGACATTATGAATCATCATATTCAAATTTATACTTGACCCCAAAAGGGATATGGCAAATATCATTGTTTCAAATCTCCTCCAAAATTCAGAAATTTCGGGATTTAAGGCCTACCAAAACAATATTCATTTTCGGGGAAATTACAAGGAAGTACACTTTTGTGACACAAAATCTACTTAAGTATTGGGAAAAAATCTTAGTGCATAAAAAATCAAATTGGAAACAATTTTGTTGAAATAAGTCCAATTTTCAATCAATTAAGTGTTTTATGATGACTCTTTTACCCTTCAATGGTTTGATATATTGCATTCTATCCCTTAGGCTTTTGTTTAAATTACAAAGAAGTCCATATATAATATTTAAGTATCTTTAATATCCTTATATTTATAGAAAAGTAACATTTAACGTCGTCTTTTTACAAGTCCCCGTTTTTTGCGATCCTTGGCATAAAATGGTATCAGAGCCTATGTTTATTCTGGAAATACTATAATAATGTCTTGAATATTAATTTGTAACCTATACGGAGGAGACGATTCAAGATAATATGGACACGAAAGAATGTTCGAAGTGTTATTCATACAGGTGGTACTTTCAGAAATTGGAAGCACATAATCAGAAGCATATGGCAGAAGCTCAACGCTTCAACCATAAGTGGAAACAATTACGAGGAACAGGTTTATGCACAACAGGCATATCATTACAAGAAATTGGAAAGGATGGCTAAGAGGCTTCATCAAGTAAACCTCAAACTACAGTTCCAGTTGGCCGAACTTCAGGAAGACAATCATCCTGAACACGAGAACGTTGCTCCAGACCCCAATGATCCAACAGAGTCTGGACAAGTTGATTAGGATGGGAGAACCAACCTTTCGAGAAATCGAACCAGATTCTTCTAAGATATCCCAAGATCTTAGAAAGATTCAAAAGACAGTGCAGCGTTATGGCTACCTTCAATACCATGTCCCTGCACAGATCCATCAGATTCAGAGTCAGATGGAGATTATGATTAAGCATCAGAAGGATATTCTTGAAAACCTTCAAGATGTTCAATCCCGAGTTAAGGAATTGGTGTCAAGGCCAAGTCCGACAAGAAGAAGGAACGGATGATGATTGCCACTATCTTACGGAACAGAACCCCTTTTACACCAAAAAGGGAAAGCATAGGAGGTCTGAAGACCTTTGACGGAGACTAAAAAGATGATTGCAAGCCCTACGAGGAGAACACATACTTCCCACAATGTAATGGAAAGAATCAACTTGGAAGATCTACGTGATCTTGCTGATTCATTTGCAGGATTAAATCTCGTAGAATTCAAGGCATGAGAGCTTGTACAAAGACCTCCACCACAAGAGAGTTTCGGGTCACACAACCCACCTGAAGGTGATCAAAGTATGCCACACAGGAAGATTTCTCTTCAGCATCTTTAGATCCCCCAGTTGGAACAAGGAACCGTTCCCGAAGGCCAGATATACATCAGACACCCTACGGGAAATCTCAGTTAGATCCAATCCATCCATATGGACTCATGCTCAACATGGATATCTTGGATTTCAAAAAAAGAGAAGTTCTTATTGATGAATGAGCTTCAGCAATGAGAATAGCAGCAGGAACGCTTGATCTAAGTAAAGAATGATTCATTTCACTTCTTAAAATGAGTGTGGAAGGATCAGTCAAGATTGCCTGGGATATGGGAGACCCAGGTACCAAGGAAGAAGTTTTAGCCGGAGAGTCCCTGAAAGAGATCGTGGACAAGATGGCAAAATTCTTTAAAATCTGTTTCATTGGAGTAAGTTACTTCAAATGAATGGAGGAAGATAAGGCTAAGAAATATAGACAAGCTCTAATTAGCCTGGAACTACATGATATCTGTTATGTAGACGAGTACATCAAACTCTTTACAGAATATCGATGGAAGGCAAAGATAGAGGAAAAAGATGCAGCTGAACTGTTCTTTGCCAAAATTCTGAGTCCATCGAGAGAAATGTTTATCCAAGAGTATACACCTCATGCAATCGAGACGGTGTCCAGGAGAATGTCATTTCTTAAAGTAAAGCTTGCGGAGTGGTGCTACCAAGCAAAGCTCCAGAAGAATTTCAAGAAGCTCAGAGGAATCAACAAGATGACTCATCTTTGCTGTACGGAAAATGATATCCCTATAATCATTATAAACTACCCACAAAGGCGAAAGATGAAAAACACAAAAGTCATCCATATGCCCGAGGAAGTAGTTCAAGAAAAAATAGGTCTTCATGGCGATCTAGAAAGTTCTGGTCAAAGCAGAAAGCCCGAAGCTACAGATCGGGGCAAAGATCGGGACCAACAAGGAGTAGAATCTCGTCGACATGTTATAATCAAGTTAGTTCTAGCAGAACACCAATGAAAAGAACTTTCAGACACACACATACTCGTGCAAATGAGAGCTTCAAAGATTGTAACTGCTGGACATACGGAGCAAGATGACATACCTCTGCATATTGTCCAGAAAACCAAAGCCGAGGAGTAAGACAGTTCGAGCATACCAAAGAATTTGAGGATGCTGTCTATTTTTAGGATTTGGTACATGTGTATCAATTTGAGGATACTCCCTCAGAATGAAAGCATCTACGAGGAAGAGCTCTATTCTGATGGAGGTGAATCCAGCTCAGAATCAGAGTGAATGAGAGTTTCTTCAACACGTGATCAGAGAAGAGCCGTCGGGGTTTTTCTCTCATACCACTGTTTCTCATAAAACTCTTATGAGGATCATGAAGGAAGAACCAAAGCTTCAAATGCATGATGGATTTACAATTGGAGCGATGGAAAAAGCCATGGATATGATTGGTCTTCGAAGCAGGAAGCATCAGATTATCCATAGGGTTACCATAGGTGATTTGCTATCCTGATGGAATTCATGGGAAACCAAGTTGAGATGCAATTAATCCCTACAGAGAAATCCAGGAGATTAAAAACAAGGTGAAAAGAGAGTATGCTAATACACTCTCATGGATTCATATCGGTGCCATTAGAGTTATCATTAAAGCGACATTCAAGGAAGGAATTGATTTTGCATACAATGTAGGAGATCAAGACTTCAACAAAATTCTCACTCTTCATCAAGATTTTAAAAGAGAAGATTTGATGAAAACAGGGAACATGCTTTACTCGGTCACCTACAAGGTGTCATACGCACTCTTGAATACTCTTCATTCCGAGGTATTCTTGAGAAAGGAATTCATCGAAGTTCCCAGAATCTTCGAAGACTTCGCCAAAGCAGTATTGCCGGACATCATTGATACTCCGACAATAGGAGAGGTCGACATGAGGATACAAGATCAACCTGCTCTAAACAGAAGCAGGAACTTTATGATCGAGCCAAGAAGGATGTCTTTCCAACAGGATAGGTTAATCAGCAACTATCCGGGGGAAAAACATAAGGCAGCCTCAAGCAGAATTCAGAAAGTTCCTGATGTATTCAAAACAATAGGAAAACTGAAATGCCCAGAAGGCTGGAGAGAAGTACAGATAGTTTTTGACATCACTAGAAGTTCAATATCTTCCCCTGCAATGTCCTATATTATTTGCAACAACCTGCAATTGGCAAATTTCAAGGAAACCTTCAAATTGGTGAAATTGATCTCACAATTGAAGGAATTGCCGGAAGGATCCCAGAACAGCTTATTCTAGGGATTGAATTTATCGAGGAACATAAACATTGGGAAAGATTGCAAGATGGAATGGAATTCACGGTCGACGGAAAGAGATACCGAATTCGATGACCATCAGTTCATTCTCAATATACATCTCAGTTGGGATGTTAAATGAGAAGTACCGGGAAGAATATTTTGCAGCCTACATTGACTCAGGAGCTGGAATATGCACTGCCAGACGAGAAATCTTCCCCAAAGAAGTTGGTGAGAAATTACCAGTCATTGCTGGAAGAGACTTTTCCAAACGGATCCTTATTCTTAATGAAGGAATCCGGGGAGCGGAAATAATTATCGAAGGAGCATGCGGTACCCCATGGTACAAAGTCAAAACTTCACCTATATATTTCCATGATACAGGTGCAGATATGCTGTTAGGAAACAATTTCCTACAGACATTTACTCAAGAGAATGAAACGAGAAGACTTATTTTCACAACTCTGTGTGATCATAATATTATGGTACAACGATTACGGGAGGCGTTTCACCGAAAATTCCCCATTAGTTTTCGCAACAAGCGTGGTGATGAAGGAAAACTTCGACACCCGAAGATGAAAGATCAGCGAAAGTTTGGAGCGGCAATTCTTCAGTTCCGACAACAGGGTCCTAGTGAAAAGGATTCTCAAACTTTTGACTGGGTTAATATCATGTCTTCCAGAGAACATGATGAGAAAATAGTGACTCCAGAAACCCTGTTGCTACTGAAAAATGCATTACGAGAAGAAGTTCCACAACCTGAAACTACCATCGAAGAGCAAATCACTCTAGAGGATGTAACAAGGAAGATTCGTAGGAACTACAACAAGGATTCACTAGCATGGTGGAACAAAAATGAGCTTAGAGCTACTTTGAAAGTAAAAAAAGAAAATGAGTTTGTTCGGTACAAGCCGATCCCCATGAACCAGGAAGATCGTAAGGATATGCATATCATACTTAAGGAGCATCTTGACCTTAAGTTAATCTAAGCATGTATTTCTCCAAACAGAAGCCCAAGATTTATTGTTCGGAATCATTGAGAAATTAAATGAGGAAAGCTGAGATTGGTGATCAACTATGAAGGGATCAACGAGATCGTGGAATTCGATGGATATTTTATCCCAAGCAGAGAACATTTGGTAAATAACATCAAGAATGCCAAAGTGTTTTCTAAGTTCGATTGCAAGTCTGGGTTCTACCAGATTAAAATGGAGGAAGCAAGCAAAAAAATCACAGCCTTCTCCACACTAAAAGGACATTATATATGGAATGTTATGCCAATGGGATTAGCGAATGCTCCCCAGATATATCAGAGAAAGATGGATAATCTTTTCAAGGATTATTTCAGCTTCATGTTCGTGTATATTGTCGACATCCTTATAGCGTCAAAAAACATGAAAGAACATCTTAAACATTTGGAAATCTTTTCAGATGTTTGTTACAAGGAAGGATTAGTGCTTTCCGAAAAGAAAGCAGTGATTGCTACAAGACAAATCGAGTTCCTTGGAGTAGAGATCGATGAATCTGGAATTATCATGCAGAATTATATTGTTGAAAAAGTACAAGGATATCCGGATGACCTCAAGGATTTAAAACAATTTCAGAGTTTTTTAGGAGTTGTTAATTTTGCTGGGATGTTTATCAACAATCTAGCAAACCATAGGAAGATGTTCAGTCCACTACTCAAGAAAGATGTTAAGTTTGAGTGGAATGAAGATCGCAGACAAGCTGTCAAACAGCTTAAGGACGTTTGCAAGCAACTACCAAAGCTTGCAATACCAAATGATGAGGATGAACAGGTGTATTATACACAGATGCCATTGATCATTGGTGAGCTGCAGTTCTCATGAAAGTCACACTAGAAGAAGAAGTGTCATGCAGATATTGCAGTGGGCTATTTGATAACAACGAAGTTATCAGATGGCACATCAACGAGAATGAGTTCTTTGCTGTTCGAAAGGCTTTTAAGAAATGGCCACTTTTTCTACTTGCAAATAGATTTATCTTGAAAATAGATAATATGAGTGTCAATGCCTTTTTAAAAAATAAAATTGAATCAAAACCAGAAAAGGCTAGACTTTTAAGATGGCAAGCTGAATGCCAATATTATGATTATGATATTGTCATTGTGAAATCTGATAAAAATATTCTTGCAGATTTCTTGACGAGAGATGGAAGCGAGTGAAGCTAATTCCATCATAACGTGATCAAAGCACCTCCGAGAAAATCTGGAGGAGCTAGCCAAGAAGATCAACGGCCTGGTGATCAATTCCCAGGTTGCGGGTCAAGTACAGGAACTGGATCTCACGAAGGTCCAACAGGCTATGAAGGCTACCATGCAGGCACACACCTGTTTATGGGACAATCTTTATATTCTCCTCCGACGGGATGCTTCAGCGGTGAAGCTAAAGTCGTGTTTCAGAGAGCCGGGCTCATCAACCGGTATGGGGGATTCAAGTACCACCACTACAAGTCATAGTATTGATCCTTTCGGGGAAGATACAGAAGGAAAAATTGATTTCCATGTATCTAGGATATCTGAATACTCAAATCAACCCAGCACCTCAGGGGTTAAAGAGGAAGAGGTTAATCTTAGGCCATCGGCGGGCAAATCTAAGGTTAATACTAACGAAAATAAAGTTTCACCAACTCCCCCTGTGCAGGAATATCAGAGAAATTGGGAAAAACTTTATACAAGAGTGGGTATAATTCCTGAAAAAATTACAGCAGACTGGTCAGGAAAATACCAAAGAATGTGGATGCATCCTGGTGTCAAACCAGAAAGTGTTCGGGAGTGATTTGATTTTGGCTGCCTAGCCTCAGTCTTTACCACAGCACCAAGTTTTTCGGAAATCACAAATTACGGATTGGATCTATGAAGGGGTGTATGACTCATGGCAAAATAATCATACACTTTGACGATGGGATATTCTGGAGCTTAAATTCTTAACTGCAGCCCCAGAAATTACTGGAAAAGGCCTTCATCCTAGCTTCCATTTCATAAAGCTACAAAGGCCTAACTGGAAGACGATGGACCAAATAAAACCACCGCCCGAAGGAACAACACTAGTTTCCCCGCTCACAGAGGACGACATCACTACCAGAAGAGCATGGGGATTATGGGTCTGTCTCACTGAGATGGACAAAGTCAAGTATCCGTTCAAAATTTTCCAAAAAACAGCTAACGGATCATTCATGGTTAACGCTATGACAAGTCATACTACAAAATTTGCCGAGGAAATATTTGAAAAGAAAAGGCAAATATTGTGGGACCACAGGATTCCAGCGACCAAATACACCTGCCGGAAGTTCTGCAATATGGCTCATTTTGGAAGATGGCAAGACCACATCTGCCCAAGTTGCCCGGAGCAGAAAGAACCACTGTTCGAGAAAGGATTCCCTGTCAAGAGGGACCAGAAAAAAGACGACAAAGCAGGACCAGGCAAACGTGGAAGATTCCCACGCGGACTGCAAATGTCAAATTTTTAGGGACCACTGGGAGACAAGAGTCATGTGACTCTGACGAGGACCACTACCATTTGCAAAAGAAAACAAAATGGTAGGACAACCTCTTCGGCCGAAAGTCGAAGGGACCACAAGATATCAAACAAGAGAGAAGACGCATGCAATGACGTCTGATTATAAACAAGAATTGAAGTCCCGGATTTCACATCCACCTCCAGACTTCTATAAATACCAAGGCATTCAGGAAGCTAAGGACATCGAAAATTCTCCATAGTTTTCTGAAAATAAGAATTGTAGTCTCCAAGCTTTGTATTCTTCAGCTTTCTTAGCTTGATAATAATTCTTTTCTTTCTTTCATTTCATAAGTGTCTGTAATATTGTTCTGTATTTTAATTTATGTGTTCTTGAGTCAAGCCTCATCTATATGTGAGGCTAAACAAGTCCGTCTCCTCCCAAAAGGAGACGTTTTAATGTAAGAGATGTTATAAGTATTCGAGAATAAAAATAAGGCTTTTGCCAATCTATCTCCCAGATTTCTTTAAATCTTTCTTATATCTTGATTATACCTTACGCCATAAGGTAGGAAACGAATTAGGGCAGTGTTGTGCGGTTCTGAATGAGTTGGATAACTGGCAGACTAACCTCTCCCGTGAGCTGAGGTTGGATGGTGATGAGCCATTCGTGAAACAGTCTGGAGGCAATAAGTTTTCGACTGGTGGCGTTGCGACCCACCTCACCCGGTGCCGTTATGGTCAAACTGGTATTTTTCAGTTTGTTAAAATTTTATTATAATACGAAAGCATGTTGGGCCTGTTATTTATTTTAAAACATGATCTTCAAATCGGGTTTTGAATTATAATTAGACGAACGTTATATAAACTGTGAGTCCTTTGCAACAGTATGCTCTGGGGATTCATCCCGAGATGACAGAAACTGAAGGATCTCATATTCATATAATGCTACTGTTTGGTAAATATTAGGATGAAAACGACGATAAATAGTATATAACATATTTTGTTCTTTAAACATTTTCTAGGGGTTTGGAATGCAATTTTATTAAAGATTGGTTGGACCGCGTGGACCACTTGGACCACCTAGATCACAAGGGGTTATTATTGTCATTTCAACCAAAAATGGACCTAGATCAACTAATGTTTTTTAACTGAACTAAGATAGATTATGTTTCATAAAAGTATACCGACCCGTAATTTTCCCTTCATTTTCAAATTCTTTCCATTAATTTTACCGAAAAAATGCAGGAAATTTGCGAAATATTCAAATGACAAAATTTTGCAGGAATTTACTTTTATTAAGTGATTAATTTGTTATTTTTCTGGTGGTACTTACTAATTACATTTTAAAAATAATACATCTTTGACTACATCTATAAATTGTCATGGCTCTAGTTAATTGAAATCGAAGTTTCATGTATCTCCAAATTTGATTAATAAAAGTTCTGAAAATAACACTAGCGAAACATACTTATATAAGTGGTAATTTAGTCGAATGTAGTTTTTAAATAGACAGTTTACTCATATGATTTGTAAATAAGCAGTTATCATATTGTGATTTTCAAAATAGACGATTTTTTACCTTCTTCTGGTTTGTAAAAATTTTTTACACTCCATTCCCTATTGATTTGCAAAATATAGTGCATTGCCTCCCTAATACTTCATATATGAAGGGAGTATTTTGAACATATTCACAAACTACGTGAGAATAAAAGATATATTTGAAAATCACATAACTTTCTATTAAATGCTAGATTGTGTCAAATTCAGTAACGAATTGACTAGCAATAGTTTGCAATGCTACTTGTGAGTCAAAAATCTCGACTTTGATGCTTGGGGAGTAAAAGAAGCTAACATACAATTACATTTTTGGGAAATTTTGGTGCTATCCTCGTAAAATCTAAGGGTATATCTAATGGTGTCAAACGGACTGTGCCGTGCACGACCCGTTTAATCGTGCCGGTACGGAACTATGCGTGCCATGCCGTACCAACACGGTTTGAAAATGGGTCGTGCCGTGCCGTGCCGACCCATTTCCACAATAGGCAGGGCACGGCACGGCCCCTACGTGACGTGCCACGACACGTCCCATATCAAGTTTTTTTATTTTTTTGGCTTACCGATCGATCGGCACAATAGTGTCGATCAATCGGTCAAGTAGCGATCGATTGTCACATAACTGCCGATCGATCGCTACACTTAAAAAAAAAATTACAGATTTGTGTCGTGCCGTGCCGGCCCACGGGCCGGCACCCTATGGCCCGGCACGACCCATGCTACAGTGTCGTGCCTGGCACGGCACGACACTGTAGCAAAATGTGTCGTGCCGTGCCGTGCCGCTCCGTGACGTGTTGTGCCTCGTGCCGTTTGACATCTATAGGTATATCCAATGATGAAAAATGATTTGACGGCAGTGATCCCCAAATAATTTTGGGTCCTTGATGACCGTAGCATCAAAATTCCCATATTTGTGCTCAACGGATGTAAACATTCCAAATTTGAGAATGGAAGCTTACACTATTAATTAAAATATAATTATTTTTGCTGGTAAACAAAAATGGGGAACGACCAATTAAAGAACAAATTTCCAACAAATTGCTCTTCTCGCCTTGTATTAACTTTAGGTTTTAGTAACTATTTGATATGGACATAGGAGAAAAGTAGCTAGTAAGAGTTAAGTGGTTTCAATTAGAGATAATGATGGTTCAAATAAACGGATAATCTATTTTCATTAAGTGATTTATTAGATAATCGAAAACAAAGGATCTTGAATACTATTCGAAATTCGGAAGAACTGCGTGAGGGCCATTGAACAACTAGAAAAAACCGGGGCGGGATGCATCATTCTCAGTCCTCTAGTATTAGGGAAATGTCCTCTCAATGCTCTAATGCCAGCACCGACTATGGATTGAACTGTTTCACGACATTTTGAACCCAACTCACACTCTATGTTTTAAGAAATATTTACCATACAAAAAGAGGAAAAAACGGAGTCTTTGTCTTAAGATGCAACCAAGTTTAACCAAGTTAGAAAAAAATATTATTGCACGTTATTAAATTCTAGTTAATAATCATCGAAAATCACTTAGACCATGATCTTAAATTCTACGTTATGTTGTTTTAATTAATTCAAATAAAGGTTAAAAAATAATAAAAATATTGGTTGCCCTCACATCGCTTTCTTGAGTAATATGTTCTACATGCATCTCACGTTCCACAAGATCAGATGGCAACATGCAGACAACCTCATGACTTTTTATCCACACCATCAACAGAGTATAGACGTGAATTGGAGGTCAAGAAAAGAAAAAAATTAATTAAAACATTTAAAAAGTGAACAATAGTGATATAACTTAGTTAAATCTCTCTCATGAGTACAATAGATGTATCAAAATGGGTCAATCTTATCCAAATGGATCGGCCCACCTAATACATAATCAGGGGAAATACGTTTACCTTTGGGGGCAGCTTCCCCTAAAAATAATTATTAAATATAAAAAAAATTTACATTCCCCCTCCTTAAATCGTATTTTAACTCCTTAAATTGCATTTTGCTCCCCTAAAATTATATTTTATCCCCCTAAAACTATTTTCGCCTCCATTTTTATGTTATTTTTGCCCCATCAGCATAAATCCTAAATTCGCCACTGCCCATAATCCAAATGAACAAGTCTGTTTGAGTCCGCCTCTAGACGGGTTGAAAAAATCACAACTCGAGACGGGTTAGGCAGACAACCCACCAAAAACATAAAAAATAATTTTATTTTATTTAAAAGAATCAAAATTATTGAGTAATTTTTAATAAATCATATTTTAATGTAAATTTTAGTGTAAATTAATTTATTGATTAATATGCCGGTCAACCCACAATACGGATTGACCGGCCCGTTTAAACCCACCTGCAGATGAACTAAAAAATTCTGGCCCAATCCACCCATTTGACGGTTTATGTTAGGCTAATCCGATACGCCCAACATATATTGATCGTTCTGCTCAAGAGTTGTGCTAATCTACCATTATTTACTGCTGTGTCCAACAAATTTATTAGGTATACTTTAAGATCTTTTTTTTTTAGTGGTATAGATCTTGAATTTAAAGCGATTGAATTTAAAATTTTATAATGTGATAGATCTTAAATATTTACAAAATAAGTTAGTAAAAACTTCACTAATAAATTAAATTAACAGATAAAGTAAATTATTTACACACACGTATATATTGATTTAGTTTAATCGAATTTTAACCTGACACACGAAGCTTATGCTATGCATGGTATCAGAGAAGGGGTTAGGTCATTTTTAAACTAATATATGTAGTATTTCTCTTATATTGTAAAGATACTATTTGCACGTTTATGTACTACAAGTTCTGAAAACAGGATAAAGAAACCATACATAAATACTTGTTGCATGTTCAAAAAAAAAAAATACGTGTTGCTAAATATTTCATGACTTCTTTCCATCAAATTCAAGTACCCCCAAAGCAAAGAAAAAAGTAAAATAAGGAGATCTTAAAAGCGAAGAAAAATAAAAGAAGGGGAATGAAGTGAAATTTTATAATAATTGTTGAGCGTTGTTGTCCCACGTTAGGAACTTAAAGGCTATATATGATTCGTATAAAAGATTCCGAGTTACTCCTCTCATAATCAATTGATTATGAATTGGAACCCCATGAATTCTTAACATGATATCAGAACAAACTTTCCATGTGATTGAATATTCCGTCCACATATTCATTGTCCCTGCGTTATCAATCTAGGTGTTTGATTTATATAGTGTCACGTGTGAGAGACGTGTTGAGAGTTGGTGTCCCACACTTGAAAGCTATATATGCTTCTTATAAAGTATTCTGGGTTACTCACCTCATAGTCAATTGGTTAGAAATTGGAACCAATTCTTAATAATAATAAATGATGATAATATTTTTTGAAGAATGGAAAGTTTAGAGGGAAAATTATTAGAGAAAAATGTTTGGTGGGAAAGGCAGATGCCAATATTTAATTGAAGTTAGGGGTGCAATAAAGAAGAGAGTGTGTACAGTGTGTGGTAGGTTTGGATCATTTACAACATACCCTTTGATTATACTCTTCTCAAATCTCAATCCCACCAATTTATCCCTGTTTTTCTTAATCTTCCACTGTGTGTAAATTAAATTACACACCCACAAACATGTATATATATATATATATATATATATATATATATATATATATAAGTCATTGTTGGATACATAAATCCCATGCAACCGGCAGCAGACAATCATGATTTTGATGCAGAACATCACCATTCAAGCACGCAGACTGCGTGTTTGTTCATGAGAGAGGAAGAGAGTGTATTAATCCCACAACTGTGAGAGAGAGAGAGTGAACCAAAGGATTGAATATAGAGGTCATTTTCTGTGTTTTGCTTTTGTGTTGGGCTGTTTTTGGGGGGGTTGATTCTCGGAATTAAGACCAGTTTAATTGTTCTTTTGTCATTGAATGAGAAATGGGAAGTGGTGTTATAGTGAGAAAAGGGTGGTTTTCGAGTCCAAGTTGCAGTACTAATAACAGTATTCTTGAGATTCTCTCTCTTTTTCTTGTTTTTCTGCCATTGTTTCTTGTGCTTTTCTCCAAGAAAACTCTGGCCATTTCCACTTCCTTGAATTACACTAAACATAAACAAGTTAGCAGCTTGAGACTTGCAAGGATTCAGAGTCATTTGGACAAGATTAACAAGCCTCCTGTTTTCACCATTCAGGTACATACATTATTCAAAAATAAGTATTTATCAATCCGTTCACAAATTTCTTTTACAAATTCTGTTCTATTGAAGTGAAACAGAATCATAATTTCGTAGCAAATCCATTTCTAAATGCATACTTCTTATACTGTTTGTGGTTATGTGTATATTTTTCAGAGCCCAGATGGAGATATCATAGATTGTATTCACAAAAGAAAACAGCCAGCTTTGGATCATCCCCTTCTAAAGAAACACAAGATCCAGGTATATACTTCCATGGTATCCTGTGGCTTATTTACTTTTCAACGTACAATTTGATCGTTCTCCTAACAACGACAATTGTTGAACCGAACAGAGCGAGATGGATAAGATCAATAAGTTTATTCATCAGACAGGAGTAATTATCTGATAATCGCTTGTTCCCTCCCTGCTCATGAGTCCTGTCCTGATAATATTTGTCTCTATATTTCACACAGAACACTGAAGAAAAAATGGCTTGCTATTTAATATTATGATGAAACGTAAAGCAAACTTTCAGCTGCTTCTTCTCGGATTATTAATTACTTGTCCAACTACCAACAACCTCTGATCCTTCTCTTTAATACCATACGCTCCGACAATTTTTTTTTCTTTTTTTGATAAGCTCCGACAAAATAATCTTGTTTAACAACGCAAACAATTAATGGATCCAATTTAGGCAAGTAGTCTCCACATAAAATTAAGCTTTTGAACGCATGTGTCCAACCCGATTTTATTCTCTCTATTATTAATGTAGCTTACCATAATTCATTGAGATTAAATGGTTAAAGATTTAGTAGTAGTTGTTGTAAACAAAAATAGATTTTTAAGTAAAACTTCAATTTGAATCGGAGTTTGAGCTTAAAATAGTTGAAATTTCTGACTTCTACACCTGCCCAATCAGACCAATAGAATTGAAGCTTGATCACTTTTGAATTGTAAAATTGTAAACTTAATTTTGACCATCAAACTTTAATGTTGATTGAACTTTATAAAGTGAGTAGATGTATGCATGTTAGGAGATATTTGTTGATGATGGGTCTGATCTGAATCGATTTTGGTTTAGCTTGGATCTAGGATTGATTTGATATTACCCTTATAGACAATGTTATTAGGAACACTTTTTATATGAGGATACGGTTGTCCAAATTAGATAAGAATATTTACATCCAACGGTTGCTACCTCGATATAACGTGGCTTTAGAAATTGGGGTCTAAACTAAGTCAGATAATCCTCATATCCCCCTTCGCGAGCTGGCGTTCCGGTCACGAACTGGCACATTGTTGTGCAGCACTTTAAGTCGCGCACTGACGCTCCAGTCGTAATCTGGCGCATTGACTGCTCGTACGATACTTTACGACTAAGTTTTATTAAATCACATAATAAGTTTTACTAAGTCGTGAACTTAAATGTTAGACATTCTTATTATTCGAAAATAATATAAGTTATTTTTAATAAATTCACACTATTACAAAAGATGTTGAAACACAGATGTAATATTTTTATATTTTGTTTCGTTTTTCGAATTCATAATCTTATGACCAAATATTTATAATTCATTTTCATTCTCTAAAATATATTTTTCGGAGAATAATATTTATTCATATTAGGAGCGCGATCGAATAAAAGGTTTGAATTGTATTGTAAATAGTATATATATGTACTACTCGACGCGTTAAGGCGTACACACACTCAATTTTTTTGAAAATTGCTGCACTCGTGCGCCCACATCCGCATGTGACTTAGGGTCTAAATCGAAATACGTTCTTATGTTTGTGTGATCACAGGGGGTTCCACCAGAAATGCCAAAAGTGATGAAAATGTTCAAAACAGATGGAGTAAGCCGAGAAACAAATAACAGCAATAGTTTTAGTGAAAGATTGATGAGAAGGGCTGATTGGCAAACGTGGCACAAAAATGGACTAAGATGTCCAAAAGGTACAATACCCGTAAGGAGGAGTACAATGAACGATGTGTTGAGGGCTAAATCTTTGTATGATTTTGGTAAAAAGCAAAGGACCACCAGAATGGCCCCCTTTGCTAGCCGTCTCACCAGAGCCGATGCGCCGGATGTTGGCAGCGGCAATGGCCATGAGGTACTTAGAATATAATCCCATTTTCCTTGAGTAAAAAGAGCTATCACACCTTTTCTTAACAGAAATTATATTAAAACGAGTCTGTAGACCAATAAGAAATTAAACAATATTAAAACGAGTCTGTAGATCAATAAGAAATTACACAACACGATCGTACCAACAATAAATAGAAAGACAACAAACATATGTAATATGTTTACAAAGTACCACATCATTCAATAAGATTATAAGAAGAATTCAATTCAGTCATTTTGTCTTAATTGGTTTGTTTTTGTTTTTTTTTTACATGAAGCACGCGATAGCGTATACGACGGCGTCTGATGAGGTATATGGGGCAAAGGCCACAATAAATGTGTGGGACCCATCCATCGAAACGGTCAATGAGTTTAGCCTATCTCAGATATGGATTTTGTCCGGGTCATTTGATGGGTCGGATCTCAACAGTATCGAAGCTGGTTGGCAGGTACTCCTTCCATTCCTATTTACTTCCACATTAATTATTAGTAAAAATTATAAGAAACATCATCTAGTTTGGTCTACATTTCACTTTGTAATTATTGTTTGAAAAATTACAGTTTACATACCCAACTTTTATGAATTGTAACACTTTGCATCCTCATAACTCGATTTTGTGTTTTTATCGAAGATTCATCATAACATTCCATCATCGCCTTACATATTCAAACTTAGAGTCTCTTAAGCTAGTTATTGAATTTTTTTAAAAAAAATCAAAATATATATTTGGAGTGTCAAAATTCAATTTTTCGAAATCACACAACTAGGGAATTTCGATACCCAAAATATTCTTTTTATTTTTTAAAAATCTACAATAGCTAGCCTAAGATGATCTAAATTTGACATGCAATGAGATGATGAAATGCGGCAATAAAATACAATATCGAGTTAATAGAATGCAAAGTGTTACAATTCATGAAAGTTGAGGATGTAAACTGTAATTTTTGAAATAATAGTCGCAAACTTAAATTTGAACCAAACTATAGGATGTTTTTTGTAATTTTCCTAATTATTATTATTATTATCATTTTTCATAGCATTTTTTGCCCTTTACAAAGTTTAAATTTTATATATAATGTTTTTCTAAAATTTGAGTTTCGTCCCTAACTACATTAATTAATTTAGTCTTTTATTAGATCTAAGTCAACGAACTAAATACATTATTCAAGTCTCTTATATGAATTTTTTTGGGCAATTCGAATATATTTCACCTCTACGCAATCGATGTATGGCAGAACCAACGCACATCACAATATATCTATATATATATATATAAATACATTGTGATGTGTGTTGGTCCTACTATGAGGTGGAATCGTTGCGTATTTAATATGAAATTTTATTTCAGTTGAATTTCTGAAACTTGGATTGTTCCACTAGTCAGGTTAGTCCGGAGCTTTATGGCGACAGCAGGCCACGACTATTCACCTATTGGACGGTCAGTTCTTAACTCTTTCATAAATTACCAATTCCTGTCAATTTAATGAATTTAGGGATATTGATTGAATTTAGGAATTGCTTAAATATAATTCTGATATTTAGTTGAATAATAATTAATAGCAGCTGAACTTCCTATATTTTGGCATAAATTATCTATTCAATCCAAATCTTAGTCCGGAAATTAAATTTGCTCCCAATTTTTCCCCATTGCTGATTTATTTGAATTTAGGGATATTAATTGAAATGATATAAAAAATTAGATTTTTTTTTCAGAGCAATGGAGATATAGATGATATTTTTTTAAAATTATAAAAACTAAAATATAATTATAAAAACTAGAGGGAATATCATGTAATTCACCTTATAATCATATTTTGAAATATGATTCATATATTGACAAGTTATCTTAAACTATTTTTATAATATTAAATTAAATATATAATATAATACGTTAGAAATTTTAATTTCTTCAAAGAAGTTAAATAATCTGTAGTTTAAGTTATTAATAAAATTCAAATACATTCATTTATTTGCAGTTAAAATTTAAAAAATTGACCGGGATGAGGGATTAAGGCCATATAGTTTAAATCTAATTATTAGGAGACTTGAAAAAAAAGTTATTTATTTAGGGATCTTTGTTAAATGTCAAAACTTCATAATTAACGACTTTGAGAACAATTTCTAACTCCAAGGTCAACTTAATTATTATTTTATCTTAATTTTCAAATACTATTTCATTTCATCTAGATCAAGTTCAGATATTCGTGTTATTAATCTAGAATCTTTTATAAGGAGCATATATATCTTTCAAGTTGTCAATGTTGACAACGACTCTCAACATGTCCCCCTCACGTGTGATATTATATAAGTCAAACAAGTAGCTTGATAACGTGGGGACGATGAATATATATGCGAAATAACCAATCACATGGACAGTTAAAAATTCATGGGGTTCCTATTGATAATCTTTTGTTTATAATGAGCATATATATCTTTCAAATTCTCAACGTGAGATATCAACTCTCAACACACGTATAATATCATTTTATATATATACAAGTATACAACCCATTTTTTAATGAAATAGTTTTCACCACCATCTCTACATATATAAATTAATTATTCTAATTTCTAGTTAAATAAAAAAAATCAACTTCACCACCATCTCTACATATATAAATTAATTATTCTAATTTCTAGTTAAATAAAAAAAATCAACTGACATTAAATTACTGTAATATTATATTATTTTTTTAATTAAAATGTTTACTTGGGGGCATTGGAATAATGTCAAGGGGGGCCTATGACATGAAATTTAATTTGTACTCCACAAGAGTCGTCCCTGTATTTAAGAGCTTATTAACCATGAAAGGTGACAGTTCATTATCCACCCCATGAATACTGATTGGCCACAAAAAAAAATTTATTTAAATTTATTTACAATTATAAATATAAATGTATTAGACTAGTCAAGAAATTCAATAATTACTTGGTCGGCATTAAAATTTTCTTACTGTACATGAAGATTGTCCGATATACAGTAATGACAGCATAGAATTAAGGGAAGCTCCAATAGGAAAATATTGGATGGGAAAATTACTTTGAAGATGGACCTGTTTCTATACAATAGTTAGGAATTCTTGACAATAGCGAGTTGGAACCACCTGTTCTTCCTTGATATAATGTTTAATGCCAAAGAATTTCCGGCCCCTTTTAGTGTATTGATAGAACATGAAAGAATCGAACTTATTGCTCTTATCTTAGATTTGAATGTCTTTGATTCTGATATATTGTGTCCTGATAAAAAAAAATCCTACATATTAATTGTAGCACGAAGATATCACCCTTATGACATGCTACATACATCTGTCATAATTTTCTTTAAAAAAAATTATATTTAATCCCCAAAAGTCATCGAAAAGTACATTTTGTCCTTTTTTTTTACCATCTAAAAAGTTTTTTTGCACCTACATTTTTTATTTTAAAATTTTTGCCCCACCCTTAACACTTATATTATGATACATGGATTTTCAACCAAAATTGTTATGCGAAATTACTTAATAAATTTACCTTTGTATAAAATAATTTTGATGGTAGTAGACTGAAACTATATTATACTAGTCCTAAAAAATTGAGCAAATAAAAATATTGTTCTACTATAATTATCTTCTAAAAAATTTATTGATTATTATTTTAAAACTTTTGATGGCAGAGTGATTCATACCAAGCGACAGGATGCTACAATCTTTTATGTTCAGGATTTGTGCAAACAAATAGTAGAATAGCCATCGGTGCATCTATTTCTCCACTATCATCCATGGCTGGAGCTCAATACGATATCACCATTCTCATTTGGAAGGTTCAATCAATATTTTTCACAACATGTGTTGACCATCGTGTCAAAATTTTCATATCATTGTATGGGTTTTTTGTCATGGAATCCCGGCCGTTCTGAAAATACACGAAAGTTAATTTTTTTAAAAAGTTTACCTCTATAGTTTGAAAATAGAAATTTTACCTCCTATGATTGTAAATAGCTGCAAACTCCCGTTCATGTATGACGTATTAGATGTATTGTACAGTGTTTTGAAAACCACGAGGTAAAATGTCTATTTACAAACCAGATGTCACGAAGGGTAAATTGTCAGTAATTCATCATTATATTGACAAAATGATCATCTTACATCACTGATTTACAACCTTTTGCACACTGAATAGGATCCAAAATTAGGAAACTGGTGGATGAGATTTGGTGACAATACATTAGTGGGTTACTGGCCAAACGAGCTATTCACACACTTAGCGGACCGGGCAACCATGGTGGAGTGGGGCGGGGAGATCGTCAATTCTTGGACCAACGATGAGCACACCGCAACTGAAATGGGCTCGGGCCAGTTTGCGGAAGACGGATTTGGAAAGGCTAGCTATTTTAGAAATCTCGAGGTCGTGGACTCAGACAACAGCCTAAGCACGGTCCAAGAAATCTCAGTTCTTGCGGAGAACTCAAATTGTTACAACATAATGAGCTCTCACAACAGTGAATGGGGAACTCATTTTTACTATGGTGGGCCTGGGAGGAATCCTAATTGTCGATAAATGAATCATATATTATATAACTATAGAGACTGAAAATGCGAATTATTTTGTCTACACTTCTTTCAGAATGTAGGGTTATGCCATTTCTAACCATGTTTTCTGCTAATTCCACTATGTTTTCTAACATTTTAGTTTTGTGTATTTTGATGTAAGGAATATTGTACTTGTTAATGAAGATCAAAAGCATCAAACAAGGTATGGAAATGGCAATATTGTATTGGGAAAGTTAGTGTTATTATTTGTGCAAAATGTGCATTTTGCTTTCAATATATGTCAGCTTTTATTTAAGATTGTGTTTCTTGCTAATACAAATGTGCCAACTCCATTTCCCAATGGCTTGGAAGACTTTCGACACGGAACTACATCTATTGTTTATTTGATGCTATCTTTAAAGATAATACTATTGATTTGGAATATACCAAGATGATGTTATCATCTGAGACACTATCTCGTATTTCTTGTTTGGGATATTGAATAATAAATATGTAAAATTATTATTTGACAAAATTATCTCATGGTATAAGTTTAAGGTTATTTTAGATCTGGGTGTTCCTTCGGCACATGTATACCTTCTACATTTATATATTTATATGCTATATATATTATACTATTATCTTATTATATATACTAGTGCTTCGTTGCACACGTTGCGTGAATATACGGCATTTGTTTTGTAAAGTGAGGTGGTAATTATAAATTCTATTTTTAATTTTTGCTTATGGGTTGCAATAAACTTTTTTTAAATTGATTTGTAGTTTAATACCCTCCCAAATATATTTTTGATGTTATTGTTGTTATTAAAATTAGCAGGGGTATTGCGGTCATTTAACACATAATAGTAGGGGTATTTTCAGATTTACAAAATGGTCATACCACTAAGGTGTTTAGCTATTATAAGATAGTAAGAATAGTAAGACAACTTTTAATAAATATTTATGATTTGTATTTAATTATAATAATGATTAATAAATAAAAAAAATATAAAATACTTGATGTGATTGGAAAAATTATACGTGTGAGTAATAAAAAAACATTTATATGGACCCGATTTGAATCTTTTTTATTGATCAATTTAATATGAGTGATCTAAAATGATCATTTTAATATGTTTGTTTATTTATTTTTAATTTATAAAATATTGTATTATAATATTGATTTGATATATACGGCCAAATCTTATATATAAAAGTATTTTCTCGAATAAGTAGTAATTACTATAAAAAGAAAGGCTTTTTTAACTTTTTAATCGAAAAAAATAATTTATTTAACAAAATAATCATTTTTTTTCTTCTATTATTAAAGTAACCTAATGTCGCCATGTCAGATAGCGACTTCATTTGAAGTCGTCATCTGACATGGCGACTTCTACAATAATTAATAAAAAAAACTATTATTTTTCTAATGTCGCCATGTCAGATGGCGACTTCAGATGAAATCGTCATCTGACATGGCGACTTCCATAAAAATCTTAAAAAATATATTATTTTCTTATGTCGCCATGTCAGATGGCGACATCTTTTAATTTTTTAAAAGATGTCGCCATTTCAGATGGCGACATCTTTTAATTTTTTAAAAGATGTCGCCATTTCAGATGGCGACATTATATTAAAAAATTATTTTTTTCGCCGGTGTCGGTATATAACGACAGAAATTATTTTTGTTTTTAAATATTGTCGCCATCTGAGATGGCGACAAAAAAAAAATATTTTTTTATTTAATGTCGCCATTTTAGATGGCGACATTAATCAATTACTTTGTCTATAAAGCTGAACAAAATGTTACTCATTTTGAAATATAGCAAAATCTCTTCGGCTTTCGAACAAATTCTCTTCAGAATTCGTGAAATTCAAATTCTCTTCAGAATTCGTGAATATTTTCTCTGCAGGTATGTTGTTATACAAATAATTAAATTTAACAATATTATATATTGTACTAATTTATAAAATTTGTGTTTATTTTAAGGTATGTCAATTAAAGTTTTGTTGTATTGGGGAGGCAATATATTACAAGATTCAGAATCTGTTAGATATGATCGTGGTCCGTCGAAAGGCATGACAAAATCTCGCACTATTAATTATTTGCAGTTAGTGAACGACGTATATGATATTACTGGCATCGACCGTAACCAGTTCATTCTGAAAATATATTGTAAATATATATTTAGTGATTTTTCTGGGATAAAACAAATAATTTTTCCCGTTGACAGTGATTACAATTTAGCATGGGTATTGGATTCTGAACAAAATTATAGCTGTTTGGAGATGTATATACAAACAGAACGGAGAGATTATGATTTTATTACAGAAATGCCAACAAGTGGTAGTGGTCCATTTGTAGTAGATACAGAAAGACCAACTACATCTAGGATTCAAGATGATGCTCCTATAGTTGCTGACAATATTGTTCCCGAGCCACTAGCAGACAGTTTTGTGGATTTTGGAGATGATTTTCAGACTGAACCGGAGGGAATTCCATATGAGGATGAGTCTGATGACGATGAGGTTGATATTGAAGAAGTGCCAGATAATGTACCAGACACAACCACAACAAATACTCATGTCCTTTATCCAACAATTCCATTCTTCTCAATGACACATCCCGAAGTATTTGGAGACTCATTAGACATTCCAACAGGTAGATGGGGGAGTTACTACAACTACTCGAAAGGGGATATCCATCTAAATATGGTTTTCAAAAATAAAGCTCATTTGCAGGCAGCTGTAAAGGATTACTCTGTACGTGTTGCGAAACGGGAGTACCGCGTTGTCAAGAGTACAAAAACATTGTGGAAAGTGGTGTGCAAACACAGTACAGAAGATATGCCTTGTAGATTGTACCTGCGGGCCTCGTTGAAGAAAAAAGTTGGTTTATTCAAAATAAACAAGTATGGAGGTTCTCACACTTGCCTTTTGAGTGAGCTGTCGGTCGATCATGCAAATTTGGACAAAAACATGATTGATAGCTTGTTAGTGGGAATTGTTCGGCGTGATCCAGCTTACGAAATAAAGTATGTAATTCAAACAGTGAAAGATAAATATGGATTTGAGATCTCCTATGCAAAAGGATGGTTTAGTTTACGACGTGCTGTTGAGAATGTGTACGGAACATGGGAGAGCTCCGTGAGGAAATTGCCTTACTATATGGGAGCTTTGCAAAAATGGAATCCCGGCACAGTCGTTGAGTGGGTTCACCTTGAAAATGCCAGACCAATAGAAAATACTTTGAATTACGTGTTCTGGGCCTTCCATCCATGTGTACAAGGATTTCAGCATTGCCGCAGGGTAATAAGTGTGGATGGAACACATCTGTATACGAAATATCAACATAAGATGTTGATTGCCGTGACAATGGATGCGAATAATCAAATCTTACCTTTGGCATTTGCAATTGTTGACGAAGAAAACTTTGTGTCGTGGAGATGGTTTTTGGAGATGATTAGCAAGCATATTGTAAGAAGATCTGAGGGTGGTGTATGTTTGATTTCTGACCGTCATCCATGCCTCATTGCTGCAGCCGATTGTATTCCTGACTTCAAATCACCCCTTGGAGTACATCGATTTTGTTTGAGACATGTTTGTTCAAACTTTAATAGTCGCTTCAAATCCGTTCATTTGAAAGACTTGTGTTGGAGAGCGGGATCAGAAAATCAGGTCAAAAAATTTGATTGCACAATGGAAGAGATTAAACTTATAGAACCAAGGGCTTTTGATTACTTGAGTCGTATTGATAAGTGTCAATGGTCGCTTGCTCATGACGGAGGCTGGCGTTGTGGTATCATGACCACAAATATGTCAGAATGCATAAATGGAGTTATGAAAGGTGCTCGTCGACTTCCAATCACCGCCATTGTGCAATTAACTTTTGATCGTTGTGTGCTATATTTTTTCGAACGGCTTAAGAAGACAGAGCGAATGATTCAAAATAATCAAGAATGGCCAGATTATGTGTTCGAAAGATATGGTCGTGCTGACTATCATTCCATCCATCATGATGTCCAGATGTTCGATCGTAGACGTCTAACCGCTTCTGTTATCACAAGAGTACAAGCAGGACGTGGGGGTAATACGCATGTTGTGTATTTAAAATCCGGGGAATGCTCTTGTGGAAAATGGAAAGAGTTCGGAATACGTTGCTCGCATGTGATCCAAGTGTGTCGAAAGTATGGCTTAAACGCTAAAACTTTTGTGAAGCCATATTACAATATGAATGAATATTGGAGCACATATCAAGGAGAATTCGAATCAATGTGGGGGGAGGAGCATTGAGACACCCCATGTTTTGAGTTGTACCACAACTCCACTCTGCGAAAAAACAGAAGAGTAGGTCGAGATCGAATAACGCGCATTCAGAATGAGATGGACTGGCCAGAAGCCCGTGCAAGACGACAAAGTGCTTCAACTTCTCGAAATCAATAAATTTTTGAACGTGTATTTGATTGTTGTGTAAATGATTTTACGTTATTGTGACATTATTGTATGTTTACGTTACATTATTTTGACATTATTGTACGTTTACTTACGAAATTATTGTATGTCGATTGTAGTATGCTCAAAGAACAAACATTTCCTCAAATTTAATCTATAAGAATCGGTTACTATTTACAACATAATGATGACTTCACCGACGACGACGAGGAGCTAGATTTCCTCCAGTACCACAAGGAGGAGGATTTGTCTGTCTTTTAACTCTTCGTTGTTGAACGACTTCTTCGCCCCTTTCCCTTGCCACATGTGTGTTGGCAGGCTGCTGAATTGGCGTCAACTAAGGGAATAGAACCGGCGAGACATCGAAAGGTGAAGTCCTAGCTGCATATGTCGCAAACCCAAGACTGACATCTGTACCAATGCTGCTGAACTGGGGTTGAGTGGACATGGGGGGATATGGCGTGAAGGGAGATAAATCATATGATTGTACAGGAATAGGAATATAATAGTCTGTACACATATCTGGCTCTGTCCACGTGGATGGACCTGCAATATCTGTCTGCATATGTGCAGATGGATCTGCAATATCTGTCCACGTAGATGGACCTGCAATATCTGTCCACGTAGATGGACCTGCAATATCTGTCTGCATATGTGTAGATGGAGTGCCTGCATGGAACTGTCGTGTATCAACAGGCTGGACTCATTGTATGGCGGGAAGTTTCTGTCTCGTCGGTCACGAGCCACTCGCACCACATTGTCGAACATAGTCCTGTGTTGCCTCATCGACTCTGTCGTAATAGGCACTCCATCAGCCAGATGTCGGTCATAGCTTGTAGATAACTGTTCCATCTGCTCAATCTGCAAAGTACAAATGTCCATATAAAATTTATACATCGAAGCACAAATATAAAATTAAAATTTCACGTAATTAACGTACCACATGCTGCCATGCCGGGCCATCACCATGTTGATATCCTGTCTGTACAAAGTATTCTTGACGCCCAATATATCTACGTGTGACTTGTTCATACCACTCACTGTATCCGCCAACAACGTAGTAACTACCGTCAGTAAATCGTGGTCTGTCTACACGTAGATCATCTGCCCTCTCCCAGCAAAGTATGTGAGCTATATGCCTAGTGCTCCAGTTTTTGTTGACATTTCCCCTTCGACCAACATTATGCAATGCATCATCCCCCGATGGTGGATCTTCTGGGATATCTTATAGCATCCCAAATTGTCGCAGTACTCGATCAGACCGTTGCATTTCAACTATGTCGAAGAAAATCAACGGTCCCTTATATGTCCCCAACTCAGTGATTCCTTCAGTGTACTCATCAGGGTACGGCTGCCAATTAAACTGCAAAACAACATTGCTTTTACATACTATGAAAAGAGTATATTTTTGTACAAATTAATTTAACAACATGCTTACTTGAGTTACTGGCTGGTCATCGAGGATGTCCCTTATGATGCGTATGGAATGACTCACAGTTTCTGTAAAGATTAAATGACACGACCACCTGTTTATATTCAAATAAATTATTAAATGCATTCACGCATAAGATCAATTATAAAACAATGCATATTCGTACTACCTTACACCATATGGAGCAGAAGGTAACACATTGTTTGGGCCGACAATTATTGGTCCAATATCAGATCTATCGCTACCCAATTGCGAAGTCAAACTTGGGATTCGTGACCATGCCCAAATCTCATTTATTGTAGTGACATCAATAACACAAGTTAGATTGACCAGAAACATATTTTA
This sequence comes from Haberlea rhodopensis, assembly GCA_907163345.1. Classification (NCBI taxonomy): domain Eukaryota; kingdom Viridiplantae; phylum Streptophyta; class Magnoliopsida; order Lamiales; family Gesneriaceae; genus Haberlea; species Haberlea rhodopensis. Next base: position 4,975,807 of record CAJQUN010000026.1, on the reverse strand, counting down.
AATATTAAAAAAAAAACATATTATTTACCTGTAAGAGTTGCACTGCACCACCTATAACTTTTTTCCCTTTCTCTGATGACGTGCACAACTCACGATATAAGTATGTCAATACAACACTGCCCCAACTATATGTACTGACAGAGTCGATATCCTCCAACTTTTGTAAATATAATAATCTAACAAAATTGCCTGAGGAATCAGGGCACATAATCCCCCCTAACATCAATAACGCACAACCCCTTGTGAACTTAACAACATCATCTGATGTACTATTTTCATCCAATGGATTGAGCAGCAAATGATTATGCAAAGCAACTAATTTCAAACGTGCGCCCTTAAGGTCTGTGATGGCTGGTAAGAAACCTAAATATGTATGGCAATATTCTTGCCAATCGGGTAGAGTCCTATCAATATCAATCCCCGACACAACGATGCCATCTACTAGCAACGTCCATATTACTGCAATGTCTTGCAGTGTGATGGACGCTTCTCCTGATCTAAAATGAAACGTGTGTGTTTCACGGCGCCATCTCTCAACTAAAGCCGTGATCAGGTGCATGTCAAGTTCAATTTTACCACACCTATAGATACCATAAAATCCAATAACGTGCAATAAATTAACAACACGTATATCTAATGGACACATATCCCAACAGTAGCTATCTGGGTTTCTCACACGAAGTATACTATCCATATCATCTGCCCATACATCCTCAGATCGATGTGAAGACTGCAACGACAAAAGATGTGTGTCAACCGGGCCTGGTTGTCTCATTTGATCCATCCTGAAATATAATACAAAAATTAACAACATTAATCTCAACATTACAAAAACAACCCGTCCGTCGCCCACCGCCGCCGCCCACCACCTGCCGCCGCCGCCACCGCCCGACGCCGCCGCCGGCCACCACCGCCGGCCGCCTCCTCCCTCCGAAGTCAACTTAAATTTTAATATTTCACATCACAAAAATATACTCCAACAAGTAATATACTCCCACTAAATATATCAAAATCATAATTTATCTACGATACACAAATAACAAAATTAAAAAGCTTACATTAAATATTTTGGAAATAACTTGATTTTTGCAGAAATGTTAGGAAGAAAATTTGAGAGCTGAAAATTTGAGAACGAGCGGACGAAAGAATTGAGAATTTGCAGAAGAAGAAATGAGAATGAAGAAGTGCGGCTGCGTGTTGTGGAAAAGGGTTTAGGTTAAAAATTCATTGGTGTCGCCATCTCAGATGGCGACATCCATATAAATTAAATTGATGTCGCCAACTGAGATGGCGACATCAATAAATTCAATTGAAGTCGCCATCTGACATGGCGACTTAGGTTAGTTTGATAATAAAAAAAAAATCGGTTAAATTGTTAAATTATTTTTGAAAATCGAATATTTCATTAAAAAACCCAAAAAGAAAAGTCCGAGTTATTTTGGATTTTAAATTTAAATGCTTTGGATAAATTTATGATCACGCTATATTTTATATTAATCTCAGATTAAAAGTTTAATTATTGTTATATTCTAAATTTTTATATTTGGTGTTCCTCTTGCGTACAAATGTAACAAAATCCGAATCATAGCTGAAGGGCTATCTTCCATAACCACCACTTCTCTAATGGCGACTACGGCGGTTCCGGTTCTTCATCTTCAACCTCCCTCCTGCAAATTCTCTTCCACTTTTGCGCACAACAGTTTACAAAACCCCCACCATGTTTCCTCTTTCCCTCAATGCAAAACCCTTAAGTTCGAATCCCTGAAAAAAGCTCCATTTGCTGTTACAGAATCGGCTGACTCCCACAATTACCTGGAGTCTGACCCACAAATTCTACTTCAAGAACTTGCAGTATGCACCAAAATATTTAAACCCGTTTTCCTTAAAATTTCCAATTGCTTGCGTATGTGCTTATATTTGCAATGAGAGTATGTAGAATACGTTGCTCTGGTTTCATTTTCAACTGCTGGGTATGTATATTTTAATGTTTTTATTGGGTGGGCATGCAGGATTGTTTTGTTCTTCCGTCGGATTATTTTTCGAAGTTACCGCGGGATCTTCGCCTTGATGTGAGTTGGTTTTTTTTTTTTCAGAAGTGTGCAGCTGCTGAATTTGTCTTAAGATTGATTTTTTTATTCTACTAATGAATGCTGATGTTTGGAACTGCTCACTATGTTTATTCAAGTTGAAATTTGGATATGTACGTAATGCCATCAAGTCTGTTCTTGTAACTTGTCGAAACAAATGTTGTATTCTGCCTAGGCAGTGAAGAAATTCTGTGTGGAAAGTTGGAAGTTAAGTTTCTAGAGTTAAAGGTACTACTAGTGAAGTGCAGTGTATAATCTTTCCGAGCATGGTCTGTAGTAATGATCCAAAAGCTGTGAACTGTTTTGTAATGAGATATTTTATTTAGTCCGAATTCAAAACAAAAGTTGTATAATCATACATATATGAACCCTTGGATGTTGTACCTTTTTCGTGGTGGCTAGACGAAAACTGTTACTTGATTTTGTACTATTGTTTTCTTTTTTCTTTTTTTTTTTCTTTTTCCTTTCCCCTATGCATAGAGAGATTCTTATTACACGGAAAGTCTGACTATTTTTATAATTAAATGTTGAAGCTGAATGATGCAGCTTTTGATCTTTCAAATGGGCCTATCAAAAATGAGGTCAGTTATATACGGTTTTGCACTCTCGTTATGAATTAAAAAGGAAGAGATCCATGTGTTATAGATATCTGATACTTATATCTTGTGAAGACAGAATTTACAATCCAAATATTCATATTAGAACATCAAATAATATATTTTGTGATATTGTGTACCTATGCACTTCTCGACCTCAAATTATAACTGCATAAACTCCAAATTTTGAAGAATCGTTTCATGTATTGAGTGTATATATCGGACTAGTAATATCTTATCGTTGGTTATAAACCTGGATCAAATTGATTCAGATTATTTGAGTCAATTTCAGCTAGCTTCACTCTCTTCTAGTATAGATAATAGAACTGCATCAGGGTGTGGAAACTGGGAACTACTTTTTCGGGCTTCAAGTTTTACCACACCACATTATTGATTTTTCACAGGGAATAATTGCTAAGTTCCATGGTGCCATACGATCTTTTAAAACTTCTATTGAACTCCAACTCTCGACCGAGACTTTTTCTCCGTTGGCTTTATTTGATGCATGTTGTTTTGCACATTTGATCCAAGAGTTCGCAAATTAAAGGATTTGCAACTATCGTCAACAGATTTATAATGGTGTTACCATTAGCGACAATCACGAACCATTAAAAAAGTATCAATTCTTTTGCAATCTTATGTGAAGCTAAGATTGTGTATGGAGCCGATATAACAGGGGTTTCTTTAACTTTTTCAATTGTGTTACCTTTATTAGCTTTTGTTATTACGTTATAAGTCCAAAAACATAAGCCAAATCTGAAAAATTGATGAGGTGGGACAACCTCTCAGATTCATCAAATCAATCTGCAATTGATCATTGCCCTTACATGTATTGTAACATTGAACTCCCTTGAGAAACCAAGGCACCAACTCTGTATGGCTTTTGCTCAACTACAAGTGTTCAACTCATGCATCTTAATATAGCACATAGTATAATATGAGGTGGTTGCTTCCCTGGGGTTGTCTCTCAACAAGAGAACCAATGTGAGGTCTTAAGTTCAAGACTAGAGTACAATCTCAAAAGACTACTATATCAGGTGGAAAACCTCTCAATATGGGATCGTAAGTTTTAATTCCTGATTTGGAGAATAATGTTTAGCTTTTGCTTGTTTCTTATGACAATAATGTCGTACTACTGTTTTTTATTCAGTGGTTGATTTTTTGTCCTCTTGAATTCCGTTGATCTCTTGAAAAACCAATCTTCACTCACTGCTGCCTTCATAATGCAGTGTGGTGAAGAGATGGGAGAGACACTGTTAAATATCAGTCGAGCATGGGAACGTGCAGAAACTTCTACGTCGGCAAAATTAGTTAGCAAACTCCCTTTGTTAGTTGGTTCTCTTACAAGCTTTAATAAATCAGGCAAGTATACAGATTCGTTATTTTACTATTTTGGAGTATCATCGTGTTTTTATGTTACTCAATTTATGATACGAATTACTTCTCACTGATTGTTTGTTATTGCTAGTTAGCACTTGGAAAGCGCTTGGTGTGTGCTGGCAGGAGGTTCCAGTCCATGGGTCAGTATGGTCAGGGTGAACTTCAAAAGGTACTAACCGAATTTTTTTGCTTCAGTTTTAGCAAGGTGGTGCTTCACTGCAAATGTCAGGGAAATGAAGCATATATATTGTATGCCCCTTATTTGGTTGCACTTCCAAATTTTATTTTCGATCTTTTTCATCTTTTGCCAAATTATAGCTTCCCTCATTTTCAAATCTCCCAACGTAAGTGTTATCTTTAATTCAACGTTTCATCACTTTCGAAGATATTATATTATTTTATTATATTATCTTATATTATGATAGAAAACGCATTTTTTTTAATTTTTTTAAATAATTTCATATTATGATTTGGCACCACTTTCTAGATAATTTATGTTATCATTTGATTTGTCAGCCAATTATGCTTTACCAAAACAATACTTCATTGATCATTTCGCCAAACCATTCCCCCAAAATATTTCCCCAAAACAAAGAAATGAAACCAAACAAGATGGCTTTTCTTTCTTAATATTCTCTTTTTCCTTTTTCTCTTTTGGGGTCCAGATGTGGATTGGTATGTGTCCTGGTGAAAGACAATTAACATGACTTTTCAAAGTTAAACCAAACAATTGCTTATACTGCTATGCAAGAGATATGCTTATGACATTGTGGAAGACTTGCAAGTACCATTGCATGATTTTTTCCAGTGTTTGCATTCAATAGCTAACTAATTTCTTTCTCAACTTTCGAGATCTTAGATTTCAGTGTGGTAATATCTGTATTAATGGCTTCTAATTGAGCATATACTCTTTAACGAATATCTCCACTTCTTTGCTCATGTTTTCTGAGTGTTCTGTGGGTTGAGACTATGGTGAACTCATGTATGGTTGAATGCAAAACATAGAGTAAAATAGTTTCTCTAAATTATTCGGATGTAGAACTGTATAGGCTTGCCATATTTTCTTATAACCATATTACCAAAGCAATTATATCATTAAAACATAAAGGAACCGTTTGGATTGAGGGATGTGATAAATAATATAATGATTAAAATTATGAGACGTTGATAAATAGTATGGTGTGATAAGTTATATGGTGTTTTGGTATAATTTTAAAATAATAAACCCTATTCCACAAACCAAACACACCCTGAGAAGTTTGTTCATAAGCCTATAGTGAACCTATGGGAACAAGGTCCTGAACATTTACGTCAAGTTCTTTGAGATGGAGAAAAATTTTGAGGAGTCGAGATCATCATTGGTCACTGGTACTGTGCATAAAGTTTGAGAATGCTTTATCACACTTTATAGCCATATCTACTGTAACTTGTGTGCAATAATCTTATTTTATGTCTCGACTCTTGAGGATATTTAAAACTTTTGATGCCTTCATTGGATCTTCTTTTCGGATAACGGTTAATGGGCGAAGAATTTTCTACTTGTTTTAGATATTTCTTAACCAGTGCAGACCGCCGAAGTGATGATCAATGCAGGAAAGCTATTGTCTGCAAGTTCAGTATCTGAGGTAGCCAATGAAGAGCCTAAACAGGAACAGAGGATGCTGAAGGTATGCGGTTTATAGGCCATGTTTAATTTGGTTTCTAAATCCATGTTTTGCAGTTCAAAAATAAGACCATCATACACTATTTTCTCCTTGAGAGTCTCTCATATAATATTTTCATTCCATTTTCACATTTCCATACATAATCATTATTTTTTATTCGAATTTACGTCACTCCAAAATACAATAGTATTATATCATATTCTAACACAATACATCATATTTAAAAAAAATTAAATACCACACAGACTGTTTAAAAACTTAGATAGCTAAGATGTGGCATTAATCATTACATCTCACATGACATCATATTGAGAAAATAATCTATTATAAAACTTAATCATATGTACGCCGATACAATATCCACAAACACGCTTATGTTAAACTCATCTTTGAAATTACGGAAATAAAAACCAGTCGTTACCATGGTTTTTGGTTCATTAGTCCACTTCAGATTATCACACGGGATATGGTGTATCTTGCAGTTTGGCGAGCTTCAGGTTGAATTGACTCCAGCAAAAGCATATATCGGAGCTGGCATTAGCTTTGTTTTCGGGTAATCATTCCTCATGACTTGTGACTCTCCATTCATTCTTCAAAGTTTCAGTCTTAAATTTCTGGTTGTGAAACTCTAAAACCAGGATTCTTTCATGGCAACTAAGTCAAGGTATCCAAAGCATACCAGAGAGCTCCTTAGAGTATGCTAATGATAATGCTTTGCTTCTTGCTAAGGTGCTAAAATATAATATTCATTTGGTATAATTTTGTTTTTACTCATAATAATCATGAAATATAACCATGTAGTCGCTACGAGGAGCTCTACTCGTACTTGTCGATGCTTCAGCCGTCTTGTCTGCTTGTGCTACGGGTGGACTTATCCTACTTGGAGGACGATTTAACTCAAAAGGAAAGTGAGAGAGGGTACGTTCGACCCACCTTTTTTTATTCTTCTTTTGTGAACATGAAATTCATGTCATTGAAAGATAATTTTATTTGTATCTTGCAATAAATTGTCGAAATTTTATGGTACTAAAATGTTTCAATTTATGGTCATGAATTCATCAGAGAATCCACATACATGCAGCTGGGAGAGTAGGATGGAACATATATTGGAGAACAAAGTGTAATAGTTTTTTTATTACATTTACTGGATATATATATATATATATATATATATATATATATATATATATATATATATATATATATATATATATATATATATCGTCTTAATGACCTCCCTGTTCGTGTCCTTGAGCCGCACATGAACATATGTAGTGTGAAGGATTTCAGAATTGCCCCTAAAGAATCAATATTTATAGAATATAAGGCTATTTTATGTAAAGAGAGTGAATTACTAGTTTTACCATAATTATAAAAATATCTAATTAACTTTAAAAATTGCATATTTTATTTCCACTAAGTTGAAAAATTATATGTATATTCCCTGCTAATTTTATTTATCTTACAATTGTTGTCATATTCAATGTTGTAGAGGTATATGTAATAAATCGAGAAAGCAATTTCATGTGTTAACACTAATTCTTAAACTAGGTATCTATTTCATGATAAAAAAAGAATTAAGCATTGTTCCAAATACAAAGACAATAATCATCAAGAATCCAGGAATAAAATTTTGTACTAAGAAAGAACCTGCGAATGGTTTGTTATGGAAGCGACATCAAACTAAAATTCTGTGTTTTCTTAAATCCATGCTGTTTCATCTTCTTCTTCGATTTCTTAGACCCGCAAATGAGGCTGAACTGAAACCCATAAGCATTTCCAAAACATGAAAGCAGCCCTTTTCCTTCAGAACTCCCTCGCTTATGATGGCTCGATTTCTTAACATTTCTCAACGGGATTTGATCATTTTCTGTTAATCTCCTTTTCACGCTTTTGGGTTTTAACTTCACGTCTTCACTTTTTCCTCCTGTTTCCGTCCAATTTTCGAATATAGAGCTTCCGTATTCTTCGTTTTCATTGGACTGCAACCACTTTCTCACGTTTTCAGAACCATCCATGGAGGTGCCATCAGGTTCGGGCATGTTTATTGTTTTTTCTTCTTGGGTCTGAGTCAGGTCCTCATATTTTGATGCTAATATTTGGGGGTCTTGATTCATTTGCGGGCCTGCCGAAGCTTCAATCATGAAATCTTCCTTTTCATCGTCTCGATCAACATGATCTAATTTCTCTTCATTTCCTACCCTGGAATTGCAGATTTTATTCAATCCTGGAACGTGGCTGTCAAGAAGCTGGATTCCAACATTCAGGGTTCCTTTCAAAAGCCCTGACGGGCGACGAACCTGGAGAGAAACCCGTCTAAATGATGGATTTTTATCCAGCGGTGGCGATAGAATGTTGACAAAAAGATGTGCGGTGCCGATAGGGAGATCACGCAACCAGGCGACATTGTATATCTCGATCGTGACAGCCGATGATTTAGATTTTAGGAATCGTTCATCGATGTTAAACGTTACTTTGTGATTCCAGGTGGGGTTGCAATTTCCAAGATGGTCGACCTTGGTGGTTAATCTTTGGTCGGGGTTGATGTAGGACGCGGCAAATGTTCGTAGCATTTTGGATACGGGGGGAAGGTCCTGTGCTGAGATTATGCTGATTTCCAGGAGCTTGAAAACAGTCATGGTGATTGATTCTTGATAGTTTTAGAAAGATGGGGAAAAGATGATGTTTGATATCGTTTCCAGGGACAATGACTTTCAACCCTTATAGTTTATTATATACTAGTAGACGACGCACACGCGTTGCGTGTGTAACGTAATATATAATGCATATGAATTGATTCGTGTAATGAATAAATGAGACATATACATTGGTTAATATTACAATTCAAAAGATGCAACAAAGAACCACAACAAACCATTGGAGAGGTAGTTTGGTAAATTCAAATTTGTCATAAGTTAGTTATTATAAGGGGCTTATGCATTATAATATAGTAAGATTTCAGGTGTGCGTAAAAAATGGGTCAATATTTACTTGAAATCAAATTTCCAACATAATAAATGTTTGAAAAAAATTATCCAAATCAACTTATTGAAATATAAATTGGCTTAAAGTTAAAGTACAGTTAATACCCAAAGCTTGAAGTTAAATGAACCAACGGTATTATTAAACTCCTACAAAATCGCAAGATGGTTAGTATTACCTATATATATAAGTGGCTAAGGAATTATTGTTCATACGATTACTATCGTAATCAATATTAATAAATAGTAATTACTATTCATTAATTTTTTTTTAAAACTTTTTTTAACCAAACTTTTTTTTTGGTTAAATAATGTTTTTTGTTGATTCGCGAGTTTGACCTGAATCGATTAGGAAAAAAGATATCTTAATCAGTTGTTGATACACACAACTTTAAAGAATTTTTTTTTATCAACATACTGATACCTAGCATCGCACAAGATCGCGCCTTGTGTGATGTCAATAAAAACTAATTTATATATACTAATCATATTCCGATTTTGTAGAAGTTTAACAAAAAAAAAAAGTTTGGTTAAAAAAACTTTTCAAAAAAATTAATAAATAGTAATTTACCATTTATTACTATGCATTACAATAATAATAAACAGTAATTCCTTAGCCGCTTATATATATATATATATATACTAGGATTGACAACCACTAAGAAATTTGGATACTTCAACAGAAAAACATATCAAAAAGTTAACATTTAACTCACTCCTTAATGTCCTATTTTTATTTTCATTTATGTCGGGAAATGATTCGTTCTTTTTGGAAATTTCATACCACACTAAAACTTCGTAGAGAGCAAATAACTTCTTTTGATTTGGAATAGAGCAAACTGGAAGATGCACGATAATTTCTTACTGTATAGTACGACCAAAAGGCATGACGAGCCATCCGTTCACGACTATACCGAACTCACGACAAAAATGTAGCATCCCAGACCTTGGATAATGATGGTAGATGATCGGTCAATTGCTGCATGAGATGCTGAAAATTCAATAAGTGAAAATTGACCTGAATCAACTTGTCCTAAGCACAGCTTATGTCAACGGGTCTATAATATGGCTTAGTGTGCTAGATCATTTACGCTGCCAACATATGCGTCAATATGCCAGGGAACACTCATCATTGATGTTCGTAAATTATTATTGCAAACATGGATGTTCCTGAATTATTATGTGGCATTCTTCTTGAGGCTTAGCAATTAAGAGGGAAAAATCATATTTCACACCAATGTATTTTCGAACAAAAGCAAAAAACGACGATAATAAATTTTGAATTAATTAAAGAACACATAAACACCTAGCTGACAAATTCAAAAGATTTTGACTACATCTATGCACAGAGCATGATCGCATCTCATTCCCGTTCAATTGATTCAAAAAACAAATAGCAGCACTGGTGAAAATAGGCCAATATCATTAATACCAATAAATAAACATTCTTACAGCAATATGGCAATAACATTAATACAATTCCATCGAATAACACAAACAATTAAGAGATCTGACCTTTCCATTAATAATCAGCCAACAATCCTTAATCTTGTTGTTGAGCCTTAAACGCAGGGTTGCATTTAATATGCTAAATTATCCCCGGTCAATCTTTGAGTTTTGATGATCAACAAAACTTGTGTTTGTTATACTAATGCATCTACTTAGTGTGCAGATTAAGTGATGAAAAGAAGATTGGAATGAAGAAATTCAAGTGTGCAAAATCTGGCCAGGATCGCCCCAGGCGATGGTGATCATCGCCCCAGGCGATGGGTGCCAGGAGGGGCATCGCCACGCACATCGACATAGGCGATGGCTAGGCGAGCATGCGAGACAGATCGCCCCAGGCGATGGTGATCAACGCCTGAGGCGATGGCAGCCACAAGACACTTCGCCCCGCACATCGACTGAAGCGACGCCGAGGCTTGGCGCGGGCATGCGCGCAGGGAGTTCGCCCAAGGCGATGGCACGAACGCCCGAGGCGATGGGCTGGAACGCCTGAGGCGATGTGGAGATCGTTTGAGGCGATGCATGATTTCAGGGTGCTGAAGCTACGGCATTGGGATTTGACTTGGATCGCCTGAGGCGATCCAGCGATCGCCTGAGGCGATGCGTTGATTTATGGTGTCCGTTGGGGCGCGGCGATGGAGATCGCCTGAGGCGATGGCTGAGGCGATCCAGGAGTGATTTCAGCCTTTTGAAGTGCAACGGCTAGTAGGAGCCTTGGAGGCCTTCTACACTATAAATATTGATGCTTTGGAGCATTTTGAAGCTAAGGAACAAGTCTACAACTCATACAAAGTGTTGATCAATTGTTGGTTCAAATTATATCATACTCTCCATACATTGTTGTTGTATTGGAGCTTGTGATTGTTTTCATTTGTTGAGTCTTGTTGTCTTCGTGTGAGTACACCGTGAAGGTGTTTCTGTTGGTACAATTCATTGTAAAGGTCCTCCAACACCAAAGCAAGTTGGAATATTGTAAAGACATCAACAAGTCTTGTTGGTGCAATTGTGTGGCTATCCTTGGAGCCCTTAAGGCCAAGAAGACTCGTGAAGAGTGTTGGTAGCTCGGGAAGAGCTTTGTATACTCGTGAAGGGTATTGTGCTCGGGAAGAGCGTTGTGTACTCGGGAAGAGTAGTGTGCTCGGGAAGAGCGTTGTAAACTCGGGAAGAGTTGTTGTGTGGCTAACTTGGAGCCCTCAAGGCCAAGATCTATTGTTCTAGTGGAACCTCGGTTGGAGGTTATCTAACCGGGAAGAGGAGACGTAGGCGATTCATCGCCGAACTTCTATAACAAATCCTTTTGTTATTTACAGGATTATTTCCTTTACGCATTTATTTATTTCGTTCTTTTATTTATCGATTGACTCAAGGCTTCCGCAAAGTGCAAAATATTTTTATTTTACAAACTCATTTTAAAAAGCTAAAGTAGCCAAGGAATCTCATTCACCCCCCCCCCCCCCCCCCCCCCCCCCGCCCCTCTTCGATTCCAACAAGTGGTATCAGAGCCATTTGATTTTTGTTTTTAAATCAAAATCTTTTTATGGCTAATCTAGCAAATGAGTTTGCTCAAGGTCAATCGACGAATCGCCCTCCGCTCTTCACGGGTGATAATTACGGCTATTGGAAAAATAGAATTTCTCTATACATCCAATCCGTGGATTATGACCTATGGAAGATCATAGTGAAAGGTCCACATATTCCTTTAAAGGAAGTTGGGGGAATTAGTGTTCCCAAAGATATGGACGACTTCACTAGAGCGGACATGATTTTAATATCTCAAAATGCTAAAGCTATTAATATTTTGCATTGTGCTTTAGATAGGAAGGAGTACAACCGGATCTCGATGTGCTCAACGGCAAAGGAAATTTGGGACAAATTACAAATTTGTCATGAGGGCACTAATCAAGTAAAGGAGACCAAGATTGATCTATTGCAACTCAAGTATGAAACCTTTGAGATGGAGTCCGGAGAAGAAGTTGATTCCATGTTTAGGAGGCTCACTCTTATCATAAATGAGCTTGCCCAACTTGGAGAGAAGTACCCTCCAAAGCAAATATGGAGGAGAGCACTAAGGGCCTTACCTAAAGAATGGGATGCAAAGAGGACGGCCATTATCGAGTCCAACAAAGGAGAAAGTGCTTCCTATGATCTTGATGAGCTCCATGGCACATTGGTGACTCATGAGCTTGAAGTTGCAACAAGAAGAGAAGTGAAGGAGGAGGATAGATCCAAAAGGAATGGGATCGCCTTGGTTGGTAGGAAAGACCAATCCGATGATGAAGAAGATGATGATGATGAAGAGATGAGGCTATTTACAAAGAAGTTCAAGAAGCTCTTCACTAAGCATAGCAAGTCAAAAACATCAAATGCTACCAAACAAGATTCCAAAAATGAGGTAACTTGTTATAATTGTCAAGAATTAGGCCATTATGCTAACAAGTGTCCTAGGAAGAAGAATGAGGACAAAGGCAAGAAGAAGGCGTTCATAGCAACATGGAGTGATAGCGACTCCGATGAAGAAGAAGCCAAAAATCTATGTCTAATGGCTCTTGGAGATGAAGATGAAGAGGAGGATGATGAGGTACCTTCTTATGATGATTTATTAGATGCTTATAATGATATCATTGATTGCCTTGGTAAAACCAAAAAGAGCAACAAAGTACTTAAGCTAGACTTGGCTAAGAAAGAAGAAGAAAATACTATTTTGAAAAATCAAGTGCTTGATTTAAAGACTTCTCTTGCCAAGTTTAGTGATAGTAGTTTAAAGATGAATGAATTGCTTGGCTTACAACGTTGTAGCTTTGACAAAGCCGGGTTAGGCTATTCAAGCAAATCAAAATTCTTTTCTAGCTTGTTGGCCAAAGCAAAGCATGAATCTACTACTTGTCACTATTGTTGCAAAAATGGTCATACCAAGAACAAATGTAGGTATGCTAGAATCCAATACCAACCTAACAAAAGGTGGAAATGGATCCCAAAGGTGCCTAAGGTAGCTAACCATCATGGACCCAAAAATCAAATGGGTACCAAAGACCCCCCTATTGTTAATTTATTTTGTAGGGACAACCATGAATTGGAGGATGAAGGGCCAAGCAACTCAAAGGAGGAGTTTGTTTTGTTCACAACCATAGAAGAAGCAAGAGGCATTGGTCCAATGACAAGAACTAACTCTTGTCATAAAGGGTAAAATTTATTTTACAAGAGCAATTTCAAAATTCATTGGCACAAATTAATTGTGTTCAATAAATATTGAAGCTCAATATTAATTTGAGTAAAATGCATAACCCCTTTGCACAATTGTTAAGTGCATGAAGTATGCTATCTTTTTTATAGTAAGTGCTTGATGTGCCTTGCATTCAAATTTGAATAGGCTATTTGAAAATGTGCAAGTATATGATTTGTTCTAATGCATTGATATTCCTATTATTTTGTTTTGGGCTTGAATGCATGAACATATGCACACTTTGCAACTTTTAGAATTAATTGTTGAGTGCCTTAAACACATGGTTATAAATCATCTCTATAATTTAATCTTAGGATTGCTATGCCTATTATATGCTTGATGATGGACATGTGAAAGTTGTTATAATTATGCCATGATTATTTATTTTTTTTATGCTTTTTGATTATCACAAAAAGGGGGAGAATTTTGTGATAAACTTGAACCTTAATATATGCATAGTTTAAGGGGGAGAGCTTATGTATGCATGGTTTGAGGGGGAGAGTTATTTGTCTATTGATTTACTTGATAACTTGTATGTGTTATGCAATTGTTAAGGGGGAGTTATTTTTACTCACATTTCATGCATATTACTTATTCAAGTTTATCAAGTTTTGTGATCATCAAAAAGGGGGAGATTGTTGAGCCTTAAACGCAGGGTTGCATTTAATATGCTAAATTATCCCCGGTCAATCTTTGAGTTTTGATGATCAACAAAACTTGTGTTTGTTATACTAATGCATCTACTTAGTGTGCAGATTAAGTGATGAAAAGAAGATTGGAATGAAGAAATTCAAGTGTGCAAAATCTGGCCAGGATCGCCCCAGGCGATGGTGATCATCGCCCCAGGCGATGGGTGCCAGGAGGGGCATCGCCACGCACATCGACAGAGGCGATGGCTAGGCGAGCATGCGAGACAGATCGCCCCAGGCGATGGTGATCAACGCCTGAGGCGATGGCAGCCACAAGACACTTCGCCCCGCACATCGACTGAAGCGACGCCGAGGCTTGGCGCGGGCATGCGCGCAGGGAGTTCGCCCAAGGCGATGGCACGAACGCCCGAGGCGATGGGCTGGAACGCCTGAGGCGATGTGGAGATCGTTTGAGGCGATGCATGATTTCAGGGTGCTGAAGCTACGGCATTGGGATTTGACTTGGATCGCCTGAGGCGATCCAGCGATCGCCTGAGGCGATGCGTTGATTTATGGTGTCCGTTGGGGCGCGGCGATGGAGATCGCCTGAGGCGATGGCTGAGGCGATCCAGGAGTGATTTCAGCCTTTTGAAGTGCAACGGCTAGTAGGAGCCTTGGAGGCCTTCTACACTATAAATATTGATGCTTTGGAGCATTTTGAAGCTAAGGAACAAGTCTACAACTCATACAAAGTGTTGATCAATTGTTGGTTCAAATTATATCATACTCTCCATACATTGTTGTTGTATTGGAGCTTGTGATTGTTTTCATTTGTTGAGTCTTGTTGTCTTCGTGTGAGTACACCGTGAAGGTGTTTCTGTTGGTACAATTCATTGTAAAGGTCCTCCAACACCAAAGCAAGTTGGAATATTGTAAAGACATCAACAAGTCTTGTTGGTGCAATTGTGTGGCTATCCTTGGAGCCCTTAAGGCCAAGAAGACTCGTGAAGAGTGTTGGTAGCTCGGGAAGAGCTTTGTATACTCGTGAAGGGTATTGTGCTCGGGAAGAGCGTTGTGTACTCGGGAAGAGTAGTGTGCTCGGGAAGAGCGTTGTAAACTCGGGAAGAGTTGTTGTGTGGCTAACTTGGAGCCCTCAAGGCCAAGATCTATTGTTCTAGTGGAACCTCGGTTGGAGGTTATCTAACCGGGAAGAGGAGACGTAGGCGATTCATCGTCGAACTTCTATAACAAATCCTTTTGTTATTTACAGCATTATTTCCTTTACGCATTTATTTATTTCGTTCTTTTATTTATCGATTGACTCAAGGCTTCCGCAAAGCGCAAAATATTTTTATTTTACAAACTCATTTTAAAAAGCTAAAGTAGCCAAGGAATCTCATTCACCCCCCCCCCCCCCCCCCCCCCCTCTTCGATTCCAACAAGTGGTATCAGAGCCATTTGATTTTTGTTTTTAAATCAAAATCTTTTTATGGCTAATCTAGCAAATGAGTTTGCTCAAGGTCAATCGACGAATCGCCCTCCGCTCTTCACGGGTGATAATTACGGCTATTGGAAAAATAGAATTTCTCTATACATCCAATCCGTGGATTATGACCTATGGAAGATCATAGTGAAAGGTCCACATATTCCTTTAAAGGAAGTTGGGGGAATTAGTGTTCCCAAAGATATGGACGACTTCACTAGAGCGGACATGATTTTAATATCTCAAAATGCTAAAGCTATTAATATTTTGCATTGTGCTTTAGATAGGAAGGAGTACAACCGGATCTCGATGTGCTCAACGGCAAAGGAAATTTGGGACAAATTACAAATTTGTCATGAGGGCACTAATCAAGTAAAGGAGACCAAGATTGATCTATTGCAACTCAAGTATGAAACCTTTGAGATGGAGTCCGGAGAAGAAGTTGATTCCATGTTTAGGAGGCTCACTCTTATCATAAATGAGCTTGCCCAACTTGGAGAGAAGTACCCTCCAAAGCAAATATGGAGGAGAGCACTAAGGGCCTTACCTAAAGAATGGGATGCAAAGAGGACGGCCATTATCGAGTCCAACAAAGGAGAAAGTGCTTCCTATGATCTTGATGAGCTCCATGGCACATTGGTGACTCATGAGCTTGAAGTTGCAACAAGAAGAGAAGTGAAGGAGGAGGATAGATCCAAAAGGAATGGGATCGCCTTGGTTGGTAGGAAAGACCAATCCGATGATGAAGAAGATGATGATGATGAAGAGATGAGGCTATTTACAAAGAAGTTCAAGAAGCTCTTCACTAAGCATAGCAAGTCAAAAACATCAAATGCTACCAAACAAGATTCCAAAAATGAGGTAACTTGTTATAATTGTCAAGAATTAGGCCATTATGCTAACAAGTGTCCTAGGAAGAAGAATGAGGACAAAGGCAAGAAGAAGGCGTTCATAGCAACATGGAGTGATAGCGACTCCGATGAAGAAGAAGCCAAAAATCTATGTCTAATGGCTCTTGGAGATGAAGATGAAGAGGAGGATGATGAGGTACCTTCTTATGATGATTTATTAGATGCTTATAATGATATCATTGATTGCCTTGGTAAAACCAAAAAGAGCAACAAAGTACTTAAGCTAGACTTGGCTAAGAAAGAAGAAGAAAATACTATTTTGAAAAATCAAGTGCTTGATTTAAAGACTTCTCTTGCCAAGTTTAGTGATAGTAGTTTAAAGATGAATGAATTGCTTGGCTTACAACGTTGTAGCTTTGACAAAGCCGGGTTAGGCTATTCAAGCAAATCAAAATTCTTTTCTAGCTTGTTGGCCAAAGCAAAGCATGAATCTACTACTTGTCACTATTGTTGCAAAAATGGTCATACCAAGAACAAATGTAGGTATGCTAGAATCCAATACCAACCTAACAAAAGGTGGAAATGGATCCCAAAGGTGCCTAAGGTAGCTAACCATCATGGACCCAAAAATCAAATGGGTACCAAAGACCCCCCTATTGTTAATTTATTTTGTAGGGACAACCATGAATTGGAGGATGAAGGGCCAAGCAACTCAAAGGAGGAGTTTGTTTTGTTCACAACCATAGAAGAAGCAAGAGGCATTGGTCCAATGACAAGAACTAACTCTTGTCATAAAGGGTAAAATTTATTTTACAAGAGCAATTTCAAAATTCATTGGCACAAATTAATTGTGTTCAATAAATATTGAAGCTCAATATTAATTTGAGTAAAATGCATAACCCCTTTGCACAATTGTTAAGTGCATGAAGTATGCTATCTTTTTTATAGTAAGTGCTTGATGTGCCTTGCATTCAAATTTGAATAGGCTATTTGAAAATGTGCAAGTATATGATTTGTTCTAATGCATTGATATTCCTATTATTTTGTTTTGGGCTTGAATGCATGAACATATGCACACTTTGCAACTTTTAGAATTAATTGTTGAGTGCCTTAAACACATGGTTATAAATCATCTCTATAATTTAATCTTAGGATTGCTATGCATATTATATGCTTGATGATGGACATGTGAAAGTTGTTATAATTATGCCATGATTATTTATTTTTTTTATGCTTTTTGATTATCACAAAAAGGGGGAGAATTTTGTGATAAACTTGAACCTTAATATATGCATAGTTTAAGGGGGAGAGCTTATGTATGCATGGTTTGAGGGGGAGAGTTATTTGTCTATTGATTTACTTGATAACTTGTATGTGTTATGCAATTGTTAAGGGGGAGTTATTTTTACTCACATTTCATGCATATTACTTATTCAAGTTTATCAAGTTTTGTGATCATCAAAAAGGGGGAGATTGTTGAGCCTTAAACGCAGGGTTGCATTTAATATGCTAAATTATCCCCGGTCAATCTTTGAGTTTTGATGATCAACAAAACTTGTGTTTGTTATACTAATGCATCTACTTAGTGTGCAGATTAAGTGATGAAAAGAAGATTGGAATGAAGAAATTCAAGTGTGCAAAATCTGGCCAGGATCGCCCCAGGCGATGGTGATCATCGCCCCAGGCGATGGGTGCCAGGAGGGGCATCGCCACGCACATCGACAGAGGCGATGGCTAGGCGAGCATGCGAGACAGATCGCCCCAGGCGATGGTGATCAACGCCTGAGGCGATGGCAGCCACAAGACACTTCGCCCCGCACATCGACTGAAGCGACGCCGAGGCTTGGCGCGGGCATGCGCGCAGGGAGTTCGCCCAAGGCGATGGCACGAACGCCCGAGGCGATGGGCTGGAACGCCTGAGGCGATGTGGAGATCGTTTGAGGCGATGCATGATTTCAGGGTGCTGAAGCTACGGCATTGGGATTTGACTTGGATCGCCTGAGGCGATCCAGCGATCGCCTGAGGCGATGCGTTGATTTATGGTGTCCGTTGGGGCGCGGCGATGGAGATCGCCTGAGGCGATGGCTGAGGCGATCCAGGAGTGATTTCAGCCTTTTGAAGTGCAACGGCTAGTAGGAGCCTTGGAGGCCTTCTACACTATAAATATTGATGCTTTGGAGCATTTTGAAGCTAAGGAACAAGTCTACAACTCATACAAAGTGTTGATCAATTGTTGGTTCAAATTATATCATACTCTCCTACATTGTTGTTGTATTGGAGCTTGTGATTGTTTTCATTTGTTGAGTCTTGTTGTCTTCGTGTGAGTACACCGTGAAGGTGTTTCTGTTGGTACAATTCATTGTAAAGGTCCTCCAACACCAAAGCAAGTTGGAATATTGTAAAGACATCAACAAGTCTTGTTGGTGCAATTGTGTGGCTATCCTTGGAGCCCTTAAGGCCAAGAAGACTCGTGAAGAGTGTTGGTAGCTCGGGAAGAGCTTTGTATACTCGTGAAGGGTATTGTGCTCGGGAAGAGCGTTGTGTACTCGGGAAGAGTAGTGTGCTCGGGAAGAGCGTTGTAAACTCGGGAAGAGTTGTTGTGTGGCTAACTTGGAGCCCTCAAGGCCAAGATCTATTGTTCTAGTGGAACCTCGGTTGGAGGTTATCTAACCGGGAAGAGGAGACGTAGGCGATTCATCGCCGAACTTCTATAACAAATCCTTTTGTTATTTACAGCATTATTTCCTTTACGCATTTATTTATTTCGTTCTTTTATTTATCGATTGACTCAAGGCTTCCGCAAAGCGCAAAATATTTTTATTTTACAAACTCATTTTATTTATGGCTAATCTAGCAAATGAGTTTGCTCAAGGTCAATCGACGAATCGCCCTCCGCTCTTCACGGGTGATAATTACGGCTATTGGAAAAATAGAATTTCTCTATACATCCAATCCGTGGATTATGACCTATGGAAGATCATAGTGAAAGGTCCACATATTCCTTTAAAGGAAGTTGGGGGAATTAGTGTTCCCAAAGATATGGACGACTTCACTAGAGCGGACATGATTTTAATATCTCAAAATGCTAAAGCTATTAATATTTTGCATTGTGCTTTAGATAGGAAGGAGTACAACCGGATCTCGATGTGCTCAACGGCAAAGGAAATTTGGGACAAATTACAAATTTGTCATGAGGGCACTAATCAAGTAAAGGAGACCAAGATTGATCTATTGCAACTCAAGTATGAAACCTTTGAGATGGAGTCCGGAGAAGAAGTTGATTCCATGTTTAGGAGGCTCACTCTTATCATAAATGAGCTTGCCCAACTTGGAGAGAAGTACCCTCCAAAGCAAATATGGAGGAGAGCACTAAGGGCCTTACCTAAAGAATGGGATGCAAAGAGGACGGCCATTATCGAGTCCAACAAAGGAGAAAGTGCTTCCTATGATCTTGATGAGCTCCATGGCACATTGGTGACTCATGAGCTTGAAGTTGCAACAAGAAGAGAAGTGAAGGAGGAGGATAGATCCAAAAGGAATGGGATCGCCTTGGTTGGTAGGAAAGACCAATCCGATGATGAAGAAGATGATGATGATGAAGAGATGAGGCTATTTACAAAAGCATAGCAAGTCAAAAACATCAAATGCTACCAAACAAGATTCCAAAAATGAGGTAACTTGTTATAATTGTCAAGAATTAGGCCATTATGCTAACAAGTGTCCTAGGAAGAAGAATGAGGACAAAGGCAAGAAGAAGGCGTTCATAGCAACATGGAGTGATAGCGACTCCGATGAAGAAGAAGCCAAAAATCTATGTCTAATGGCTCTTGGAGATGAAGATGAAGAGGAGGATGATGAGGTACCTTCTTATGATGATTTATTAGATGCTTATAATGATATCATTGATTGCCTTGGTAAAACCAAAAAGAGCAACAAAGTACTTAAGCTAGACTTGGCTAAGAAAGAAGAAGAAAATACTATTTTGAAAAATCAAGTGCTTGATTTAAAGACTTCTCTTGCCAAGTTTAGTGATAGTAGTTTAAAGATGAATGAATTGCTTGGCTTACAACGTTGTAGCTTTGACAAAGCCGGGTTAGGCTATTCAAGCAAATCAAAATTCTTTTCTAGCTTGTTGGCCAAAGCAAAGCATGAATCTACTACTTGTCACTATTGTTGCAAAAATGGTCATACCAAGAACAAATGTAGGTATGCTAGAATCCAATACCAACCTAACAAAAGGTGGAAATGGATCCCAAAGGTGCCTAAGGTAGCTAACCATCATGGACCCAAAAATCAAATGGGTACCAAAGACCCCCCTATTGTTAATTTATTTTGTAGGGACAACCATGAATTGGAGGATGAAGGGCCAAGCAACTCAAAGGAGGAGTTTGTTTTGTTCACAACCATAGAAGAAGCAAGAGGCATTGGTCCAATGACAAGAACTAACTCTTGTCATAAAGGGTAAAATTTATTTTACAAGAGCAATTTCAAAATTCATTGGCACAAATTAATTGTGTTCAATAAATATTGAAGCTCAATATTAATTTGAGTAAAATGCATAACCCCTTTGCACAATTGTTAAGTGCATGAAGTATGCTATCTTTTTTATAGTAAGTGCTTGATGTGCCTTGCATTCAAATTTGAATAGGCTATTTGAAAATGTGCAAGTATATGATTTGTTCTAATGCATTGATATTCCTATTATTTTGTTTTGGGCTTGAATGCATGAACATATGCACACTTTGCAACTTTTAGAATTAATTGTTGAGTGCCTTAAACACATGGTTATAAATCATCTCTATAATTTAATCTTAGGATTGCTATGCATATTATATGCTTGATGATGGACATGTGAAAGTTGTTATAATTATGCCATGATTATTTATTTTTTTTATGCTTTTTGATTATCACAAAAAGGGGGAGAATTTTGTGATAAACTTGAACCTTAATATATGCATAGTTTAAGGGGGAGAGCTTATGTATGCATGGTTTGAGGGGGAGAGTTATTTGTCTATTGATTTACTTGATAACTTGTATGTGTTATGCAATTGTTAAGGGGGAGTTATTTTTACTCACATTTCATGCATATTACTTATTCAAGTTTATCAAGTTTTGTGATCATCAAAAAGGGGGAGATTGTTGAGCCTTAAACGCAGGGTTGCATTTAATATGCTAAATTATCCCCGGTCAATCTTTGAGTTTTGATGATCAACAAAACTTGTGTTTGTTATACTAATGCATCTACTTAGTGTGCAGATTAAGTGATGAAAAGAAGATTGGAATGAAGAAATTCAAGTGTGCAAAATCTGGCCAGGATCGCCCCAGGCGATGGTGATCATCGCCCCAGGCGATGGGTGCCAGGAGGGGCATCGCCACGCACATCGACAGAGGCGATGGCTAGGCGAGCATGCGAGACAGATCGCCCCAGGCGATGGTGATCAACGCCTGAGGCGATGGCAGCCACAAGACACTTCGCCCCGCACATCGACTGAAGCGACGCCGAGGCTTGGCGCGGGCATGCGCGCAGGGAGTTCGCCCAAGGCGATGGCACGAACGCCCGAGGCGATGGGCTGGAACGCCTGAGGCGATGTGGAGATCGTTTGAGGCGATGCATGATTTCAGGGTGCTGAAGCTACGGCATTGGGATTTGACTTGGATCGCCTGAGGCGATCCAGCGATCGCCTGAGGCGATGCGTTGATTTATGGTGTCCGTTGGGGCGCGGCGATGGAGATCGCCTGAGGCGATGGCTGAGGCGATCCAGGAGTGATTTCAGCCTTTTGAAGTGCAACGGCTAGTAGGAGCCTTGGAGGCCTTCTACACTATAAATATTGATGCTTTGGAGCATTTTGAAGCTAAGGAACAAGTCTACAACTCATACAAAGTGTTGATCAATTGTTGGTTCAAATTATATCATACTCTCCATACATTGTTGTTGTATTGGAGCTTGTGATTGTTTTCATTTGTTGAGTCTTGTTGTCTTCGTGTGAGTACACCGTGAAGGTGTTTCTGTTGGTACAATTCATTGTAAAGGTCCTCCAACACCAAAGCAAGTTGGAATATTGTAAAGACATCAACAAGTCTTGTTGGTGCAATTGTGTGGCTATCCTTGGAGCCCTTAAGGCCAAGAAGACTCGTGAAGAGTGTTGGTAGCTCGGGAAGAGCTTTGTATACTCGTGAAGGGTATTGTGCTCGGGAAGAGCGTTGTGTACTCGGGAAGAGTAGTGTGCTCGGGAAGAGCGTTGTAAACTCGGGAAGAGTTGTTGTGTGGCTAACTTGGAGCCCTCAAGGCCAAGATCTATTGTTCTAGTGGAACCTCGGTTGGAGGTTATCTAACCGGGAAGAGGAGACGTAGGCGATTCATCGCCGAACTTCTATAACAAATCCTTTTGTTATTTACAGCATTATTTCCTTTACGCATTTATTTATTTCGTTCTTTTATTTATCGATTGACTCAAGGCTTCCGCAAAGCGCAAAATATTTTTATTTTACAAACTCATTTTAAAAAGCTAAAGTAGCCAAGGAATCTCATTCACCCCCCCCCCCCCCCCCCCCCCCCCCCCCCTCTTCGATTCCAACACTTGTCATGGCTCAAAACCTTCTCAAATGCATGAACTTTCATATCTGACGACATTTCCCTTACATGCACAAAAATCATCAACCAAACAAATTCTTCAGGTCAAAACACATTTCAAGCTCAAAACAACCAAATTGTAGAAAAACGTCTAAAACAAAGTCTTAATCTACAAAATTCAATTTCAAAAAAAGCTTATTGGAGATAATGTTGGTATCCAAATGTGATTTAATCTAGCAAAATACAATTTAATCTACAAAATTCAGAATCAGAAGAAAAGAGAGCTTGCCATGAAGATATTCAGGGCCACGAGCCGCACAAACAACAATCCTCAGATGTTTGCTCCAACTCAGTGGCTCTTGCTCGTGATCTGAATCTAATAAGAAAATGAAACACATGTATTACTAAAATATATGTGACTGAGCAAGGTAGGACAACCCACAAATGCTTTAAAATCATGTTAATTAACTTTGAACCAGTTTGATGATAACATAATTTCATAACCGAGGTAAAACCTCAAATATTTCATTTGTCTTGATAGATGTTAAACATGTTTTAACTTCCAAAAAAAACAATATACGAGAGACAAAATCAAGAATTTAAATAACCGGAGAAAATGTTAGTGAAAATCTATCATATATTACCAAATAGATGATTTTTCAGGCTATCCCATTCGCATATATTTTTAAACCAAGAGCCTCTAATCCCCATCTGCACAATACCCGATTAGATTCATGAGGTTCGAATGGTGAACCAAGCTCAACATCAGAACCTCCACAATGAATTCTTGATTCCCTTGAAGGCCTTCGAGGTTAAGTTTATATACAACAATAATATGACCATAAATCCAAAGAAAATGAGCATAAAATTTGCATTATAATTCGCAGCGTCGCAAGATAAAACAAAATTCGATTTATCATTACTTGTTATCCAAAACAAAATCAGAAGAAAAGTGGTGAAACCCAGAAGTTGTTGGTACAAAGCGAAACCTAGAAGCCGAATATACCAAACTATGGGCTTGCTTATCTTTCCGAAGTGAAACTCAGAAACTATTCAAAGGAGTGCATGATTATTGAAAAAGGATGGAACAATTATTTTGTTCAGGAAATTACCAAATGCAGCTGCTTGAATCATCATAATCACAATCATCATCATCATCTTCATTCCCAGTAGGACATTCTAGCACACTCGGCTTTGGAGATTGACCTCCCCATTCTTCAAAACATGGTTCATCATGTCACTAATAAAATTAATAAATGAATCAAAGGAAGATGATAAAAGATGAAGCACGGAAGAAACCTAAACATTGATAAAACGAAAAAACCAGACTCATCTTGAATCTTGAAATGGTATATTATGCCGATTCAATATATCCGGGTTTTTCATTCGATCCAGAATCCACAAAAGAATCTGAAATCAACCCACAAAACAAGAACCCAAACTCAAACAAAAGATCAGACAAAATCCATAAAACATTCACAAATCCAAAGAATCTGAAATCAACCCACAAAACAAGAACTCAAACTCAAACAAAAGACCAACAAAACAAGAACCCAAACTCAAACAAAAAATCCAGACAAAACCCAGAAAACATTAACAAATCCAATGACACAAACATATTTTTTTCAAGAATCCAACCTCGATCCGCCCATTGGATGCACCAGTATGCAATGTTAGATCAAATAATCGTTACCGAAAAGAAATAAAAGACGACGCTGCCCAAGAAAATATATATGATTTTGAAAATAAAAAAATAAAATAAAATAAATATAAAAAGAAAAAGTGAGGAACGATTACTGTTCATCGCAACAGTAATCGTTCCTCACTTATATATATGGGTTTTGAAAATAAAAAAATAAAAAATAATAAAATAAATATAAAAAGAAAAAGTGAGGAACGATTACTGTTCATCGCAACAGTAATCGTTCCTCACTTATATATATGGACTAATATATAGGCAATCCGAGACATACGTCAATATTTTATAACTATTATAATATTTAAAAATATAGTTTATTTTTAAATTGTACTAAAATTTCATCCTCCAAATTTGTGGGAATTTACCCACAAGATCTGAAAATTTTTAAAGAAAAGAAACAAAGGAGAATAATAACACGACACAATGATTTAATATGAAAAACTCTTAGATCATGAGAAAAACCCACCATGACCAAATAATAAAATATATTACGTGGCAAAATTATTACAACCATACAATTTCTTTCATTACCACAAATGCACCGACAAAGCTTTCCCACTGACCAAACTTACACTTTTTCCCTTTACAAGAATGACACTTAATAATATCTTTTATGATGTTGAAGGTCAGTCAAAACTGCAACCACATAACATACTTAAAATTTTACAAGATTCAAAAAACAAAGGAATTTTCTTAAAGCCAAAAGCATGCCTCCTTTTGTAACAAATGAGTTGTCCATTTCGTTTCTTTCCACCAATACGAGTCAAAAATGCCTAAATCCATCATTACTGAATCTGAATTGTGGGAATTAGATTGAAAAATCAACTTTTTGAGAACATTCGAGGAAGTAGATTGCGAAGTCCAGACTGTCCAGTGGATGGCTTTGTGCAGCTGCAGATCTTGAGGTCGGTGCATGTGCCAATGCACTGAGTGACTTGGAGCATAATACCCCGATCCAAAAATAATGGTTACTCATAGGAATTTCAAGTACAGCTCATCCATAAAAGAGATAAAAACGACCTTAATGAGCACCAGATCGAGTTTCAAACTAAGGCACAAAGAAATTCTCAGACTCTCATGTGTATTGTTAGGCATACGTCGTAAGTGTCAAACCAGCGTAAACGACTTTCTTTTATCTTCTCTTCTATCCAAGCCATACCTACTTCAGCTCGAAGATCTTCGTTCCTTATTTTATCCTTATTGTCTTACTACATATAACTCAAATTCAGGTTTTAAATGATAATTGGTCTAAAATGATTGATATTTTATTTATTTTTATTTGTAAAGATGATATATTTTGATACTAATTTAGTATATAAGTTCAAACTAGATTAGAGGTGCTTAACGGGCAGGGTCAATCTGGATCCGATCCAAAATCGGACCAGTTAGCCCGGTTCAAAATCGGAGCCGGGCTAATCAGTTCTGAACCGATCCAGAACTGGTAAGATACCGGTCTTGATCGATTTTACCGTTCCGAAACCGTTATCTTATTGATTCCGGACTAAACGGATCCAGTTCTGGGTTGAACCGGAAGCATATCTTCCGATTCAACCATGTAAGGAGTAACTTGTCTGTATCAAATCCCAAAGTTTCACTGATTGGGTACTGTGCCGACATCAATCTTTTGTTTCGAATCCCTAAATTCAATTTGGTTGTTCTCAAATCCAAACCTATAAATTCCAGAAAGAACTCCGCAATTCTCAAGATCAGCCTTCACTCGTTTCCTCCGATCCAATCTTCCTTATTCCTTTCGCCTCGCCGGATTCTCACTGAAAAATCCAGCTGCTTAACAAATGCAAAACTCGATAAACAGGACCTTGATCTGCTTTTCGCTATGCATTCCTCTTCTCTTCGGTTCGTTACTCCTCGCCGGAACTCTCGACTACAAATCCCAATTCCTAGCTTTCTTTCCCCAGCTCAATAATGCTGCGCCTTGCCGCGCTCAATCACAACCTCTCCGCGTGTACATGTACGATTTGCCTCCGCGTTTTAATGTGGGATTGATGGACCCCACTTTTCCCGACAATGTTTCGGTGACTGCGTCAAATTTGCCGATGTGGAGGTGGAATGATGGACTCAGAAAACAGCATAGTGTGGAGTACTGGATGATGGCTTCGCTTTTGTACGAGGGGAATG
Source organism: Haberlea rhodopensis (assembly GCA_907163345.1). Taxonomy (NCBI): domain Eukaryota; kingdom Viridiplantae; phylum Streptophyta; class Magnoliopsida; order Lamiales; family Gesneriaceae; genus Haberlea; species Haberlea rhodopensis. The sequence continues at coordinate 4,949,003 of CAJQUN010000026.1, read as the reverse complement.
ATGAATCTGGTTTCACCCGGGAAGCGGTTCGTGTGAGGGATGCAGAGTCAGCTGATGTGCTTTTTGTGCCTTTTTTTTCGTCGCTTAGTTTTAATATTCATGTGCGGAATATGGCCGAGCTGAATACTGTCGATGATCAGTTGCAGGTGCGGGTTCTTTTTTCCTTTTTCAGATTATTTTCTGTGGTGCATTTGTATTGGTGAATTGTTGTGGTGATGTCTTTAGTTATTCACTTGTCTTTTGTCTTTGTCTGGAGGCCTGTTTGAGTGTTAATGGTGTGCATGGTTCCCTAGCTAAAATAATCATTGTGAAATATGTCATTCTATGTATGATGTGTATCAATTTATCATATTAACTAAAGCACGCCATGGGATTAGTTTCCCTGAACCTGGGACGTGGTCTGATTTTTTATTGTTCCTTTGTGCATTGTGTTCAAAACAACCGTTTGTTTGTGGGCATTATATGAATATTGTTACAGAATGATTGAATAAAATTGAGTCTTCATTTCGATTTCTTCTTTGTTTTTTGTTTTGGACAAAAATCCTACCGGTGGCCAAAATCATTTTGCTCAGTATCATCAAAATGCAATTTTCTGTCATAGAATCGTCATCGCTTCCATTTAAGTCATAAAATTGGGATGAGGCATTTTCTCATTATTCCTAGCTCCTAGTCAGTCGCAGGTTGTTTGATATAAGTGATTGCCGACCCTTCGTTTCAGACCTATCCGCACCTTGGTCCTTTCCCATATATGCTTGATTGTTTTTACTGGATGAGAGATGAATCAAGGGCAACCTTTTGTTTTTATTGCTTTATTTGTTAATCTTTATTATTGTTTTATAGAGCTGATCACTGTTCATTTGCCGCAGCTCGAGATGGTAAATATTCTAAGAGCATCGGATCACTGGAAAAGGTCAGGTGGACGAGATCATGTTATTCCCCTTCATCATCCAAATGCTTTCAGACAGTATCGTGATCAAATCAATGCTTCCATTTTCATCGTGGCTGATTTTGGTCGCATCATGAACATTTCTCGACTATCAAAAGATGTTGTTGCTCCCTATCCACATATGATAGAATCATACATCAGTGAAGACCATGAGGACCCATTTGAGGCTCGAAAGACACTTCTCTTCTTTCGTGGGAGGACTAAGAGAAAGGATGTATGCTAATCTACAATAGCGCCGTGTTAATGTTTTGCTCTTACTTGATTGAACTAAACCATGTGTCTGACATAGTATATCAACCTGGCAGGAAGGAAAAATTCGTGCTGAACTGCATAAGATGTTAACGGGAATGAAAGATGTCATCTACGAGGAGGGCAGTGCATCAGAAGAAGGGTTCAAAGCTGTAAGTGAAATAGTGGTTATTTTTGCACTAGAAAGTTGTCAGAGTCCGACCATATCTTTTAATCAAGGATAGATGATATTTTACCTTAAAAAACGATATGAAAGTTGGACATTTCGAGCCTCGAATTTTTTGTTGTTCTTCAGTCTGGGACCATTACTTCCATCTCATACTTCAAAATTTTCTTGGTTATATTAGTCTGCTGAACAAATGCGTTCATCGAAATTCTGCCTACACCCTGCGGGTGATACTCCATCATCTTGCCGCCTATTTGATGCCATTGTGAGCCACTGCATTCCTGTAATTGTGAGTGACAGACTCGAGCTACCCTTTGAAAGCGAAATAGACTACAAAGAGTTCTCAATCTTCTTCTCAGTAAACGAGGCTCTGAAACCAGGCTACATGATCGATGGGCTCAGGGGTGTTTCAAAAGAGAAATGGACGAAAATGTGGCTGCATCTTAGAAGTATTTCTCATCACTTCGAGTTTCAGTACCCTCCGAAGAAAGATGATTCGGTCAATATGATATGGAGACAGGTGAAGAACAAGGTTCCTGCTGTTAAGCTTGCTTTACACAGGAGTAGGAGGCTGAAAATTCCAGATTGGTGGAGATAGTTCTCTGAAATTAGAGTTTGTAAGTTTGTATATTCTATCTTTTTTTCAAAATCTCCGGTACATCTCCGTTTTGTAACAGGGGAACATAGATGGTTACTGTTTTGACTATACAAACCAATAATCATGTTATAAAAAAATAATTCTTGCTACACAAGACATGGGGTTGCTTGTTGACCATAAATTGAGAATTTGAATGGATTTGAAATTGCAATTAAACATAATATCTTTCGAGTTAGGTATGCTGTGACTCGAGGGCGAGGCTCGAGTTAGGAGGAGTGCGTTAGGAGCAAAAACTGTGCGCTATGTATGGGCTTAAATTTTGGTTGCTGTCCAGAAAATCAACTTCGTTTGAATCATTGTAAACCATGAATTATGGGCCTTGTGCCATGAATTAGCGAGCCATGGCCCCCCAATGTGATTAGGCTTTTGTAAGACGTAAATTGCATTTGACCCCCTGTAATATATACTACATACATTATCAATAATTGAAAATATTTTATCAATATTGTTAAATAGTTGTTTATTTCCCATAGTTTGTGTTGTCACACGGTTTAAGATATTCAAACTACAACACTAATATTCATAACAATTCCTAGATACTCAAGACTATAAAACATTGCAAATAGATAAAGATGGGTTATTTCTTGCTAGTATATGGGGATTACCGCAATGTTAGATTCAATGGCCAAATAAATTATTTGTATATGTGGAATCCACACAAATCTGTGGCCAAATAAATGATTTGTATATGTGGGATCCACACAAATCTGTGGATCCCATATGTCCAACCCCTAGATGTCCAGTCAACTGCTGCGCCTCAACGCATTCGGGGAGAACCAGCTAGCTCTGGGTTCGAGTGGCATTTCACCCCTAACCACAACTCATCCGCTGATTCTTCAACATCAGTCGGTTCGGACCTCCACTTAGTTTCACCCAAGCTTCATCCTGGTCATGGATAGATCACCCAGGTTCGTGTACATAAGCAGTGGCAATTGCCCTATGAAGACTCGCTTTAACTTTTGGATCTAGCATTTGGATTGTACCCATATGCTAACCTCTCATTTCTCAAGAAAGATCGTTCATATATGTGATCAGGGACGATTCTATATTTCTCTAGTGCCCCCTTCAAATTATATATATAATTATATTTCTCTATTTTGTAAAATTTGTCCTAGTATGTGATAGCTCGCCCTTCCAAGATCTGAATGAAAGAGATGGATTGTCCACCATGGCTATTTCTCTTATCGCAAAGTTTTTGAATTACTTATAGGCAAGTAAAAATAAAATGAATTCGGGATTTCTCATTTCTAACTTTCCAAAATTGGTCAAGTGTCGATCATACTTAAAAATTGAACTGAGTGAATCAAAATTTGTGGAACAAGATGTCCTTGTCAGGCAAATGGCTGAGACGAGTCATTAGCAGTTGATGCCTCCATTTACCATGATGCACTCTACCGTTTTTTTATTAGGGTAAAAACTACGGGCAAGATGAAAAGATTCTACTATAATATTTTGTGGGTTACAACCTCTCTCTATCTTTCAAAGAGAACAACACTCTCAATATAGGAGAAAACTACCTCACAAATATTATATAATACACACTCAATGTACAGATATGAGAGAACACTCTGAAATGGAATGAATGAAATGAAATCAGAAGAACTATATGTATAGGGTTGAAAAGGTGCATTAAATGCACATCTCCCAATTGCCATCTCCCCAACTCCCACCACCCACCCACATTAATTTTGGGTGGACAAGTCAACATTTCTCCAACTTGGAGATTTGATTGAGAATCAAGCACATCTCCACACTCTTCAATCTTGTCTTACCTCGCTGCTTACGTTTTTGATAGGCCACTTGAGGATCCGCACCACTCAAACTTATCAGCACTAACCGGCTTCGTCAGAAAATCAGTTATATTCTCATTCGTATGGATTTTCTTCATATCAACACTTCCATCTTCCACTACATTCACGAACAAAGTGAAATTGAACGCCAATGTGTTTAGTTCTGGAATGAAAGGCTGGATTCCTTGCAATGTGCAAGGCACTCTGACTATCACAAAAAAGAGAAACTTTCTCTTGTTTATGTCCAATCTCCTCCAGTAACCTTTGAATCCATATCGTCTCCTTGCAAGCTTGAGTAGCTGCCATATATTCTGCCTTCGTTGTAGATAACGCCACAACTGTTTGCGGTTTTGAAACCCAGCTTACTGCTCCTCCTACAAGTGTAAACACATAACCAGTAGTAGATTTTCTTTTCTCCGGATCACCTGCATAATCTGAATCAACATAGCCCCTGAGTGTAAAATCTGATCCTCCATAACATAATGCAGCATCCGAGGTACCCTTAATGTATCTAAGGATCCTCTTAACAGTACTCCAATGCTCTCTTCCAGGATTCGCCATGTACCGACTAACTGCTCTCACTGCTTGTGCAATGTCTGGTCTTGTACAGATCATAGCGAACATTAAACTTCCCACCGCTGATGTATACTGTACTCGAGACTTTTTCATCCTCTCCGCTTCACTGCTAGGACACATATCGGAGGATTACTTAAAGTTAACAGGAAGAGGGGTAGATATTGGCTTACAATCTTGCATGTTGAAGTGTTGCAAGATTTTCTTCAAATAATTTTTCTGGGAAAGCCAAATCTTTCTGTTACTTCTGTATCGGTGAACTTGCATCCCTAGAGTCTTGTTTGCTGGTCCCAAGTCCTTCATATCAAATTCCCTAGCCAATTGTGCCTTCAATTCTTGGACTCGATCATTGTTGGGGCCTGCGACCAACATGTCGTCCACGTACAACAACAAAATGATATAATCATTATTTCCAGATCTCTTGTAATATGCACAAGGATCTGCATTAAGTCTGTTGTACCCAAGGCTCATGATATAGGAATCAAATCACTTACCAACACATCGGTTCCTGTTTTAGACCGTACAAAGATTTGTTCAACCTGCAAACCAAGTCCTCTTTGCCTATTTCAGCAAAACCTTCTCGTTGGAGCATATAAATTTCTTCTTCAAGATCTCCATGAAGAAAAGCCGTTTTCACATTTAGCTGCTCTAGATGTAGGTCAGACACCGCACATAATGCCAATACTACTCTGACTGTTGTGAGCCGAACCACAGAGAAAAAATCTCATTGAAGTCGATACCTTCTTTCTGAGCATATCCTTTCACCACCAATCTTGCACGATATCTCTCAACTTGGTTGTTATCATCACGTTTGATCTTATAGACCCATCTATTACCGATGGCTTTTCGTCCTCGTGGTAGTGTAACAAGATCCCAAGTTTTATTCCGGTCCAAGGCCTCCAATTCTTCCTGCATAGCTTGCATCCACATGGATATATCTGAACTTTGAGTAGCCTCTTGGAAACTTGATGGCTCACCATCCTCTGTCAGTAAGCAATATGCAATATTGCTCTCAGTAACATAATCTGAAAGCCAGTGGTCTCCTCTCGCGAGTAGACTGCCGAACTTTGAGAACCTCTGACTAATCTGGTTCGTGTTCATCGTGCTCTGGTAATACCTCAGAAGAAACTTGACCTTCTTCTGTCTTATTTTCCACCTGAATTGTAGTAGTATCTGAATTAAGTGTGTGTTAGTTTCGGATTTTAAAGATGACAAAACAGATCAGACCGATCAAAGCCGTAAAACCATGACAAAAGCAGATCAAGCTGATATGGTCTATCGCAAAAATTAGAACGGATCGATGAACATCAGCCAGACCAGATCGAAGCACCAGACCAGCTCAACAATAATCAGATCAGAGCAGACAAGGTTGAATAAGTTTTGCTCTTCAGTCCGAATCATTAACGGCTATTTATTGAAGCATTTAATGATGCAATTAATGCTGAAAAAGACCAAGGACTGAAGATTACCGTAAAAGGTAAGAAGACAAAGAAGAGCTTACCTGACAGACGCCGAAAGCATAAACCAGAATGGCAAGTGCCTAAAAGAATTAGACTGAAGCTTATTCAGAGTTTGAGCAGAGTCAAGAGTTGCACAGAAAATGAAATAATGTCGTTGGTACAAGCAACTATATAAGGATGCAACTAAAGAGCTCAAGGAGCTGATCTGATCAATCAAGAAACGAAAAGAAAACTAAAACAGCACAAGCTTACAAGTCCAGATATTCTTGAGCCGAAAGTTTTCATAAGCACATCACATTGTAATATTTGATTATCATAGGATCATTGTGTGCATAGACAAGATTAGTCTATCTTTTGTATTCTTTACTAAGATAGAGAAGTGAGATTCAATTGTAACTGTCAGACAGTGTGTGTCTGAACAGATCGAGAGACTAGGAGTTTCAGTCTGGTAGTGAGGTAAATCCAGCTGAATCGGGTTTTGTACAACAGGATTGTGTAAATCAAAGTCTTCTAGTGGAATCTTTCCTTAATTGGAAGAAGGGGAGAAGTAGAAGGATTACACCACCTTCGAATTTCCAGAAACATACTCTGTATTTTATCATTCCGCACTAAGTTACACTCTGTAAGCCATCGAGCCGTTCTTACTAGTCCAGAACAGATCGTTCCGCACGATTATATTCAGTGGTCTGTTCTGCTGAGAAGTTGATTAAGAAATAGATTTCACTCACTAACCCGAGAGAAATAAAAAGGATTATTTTTAAAGGAGTGTTCATTCACCCCCCTCCCCCCCTCTAAACACTCCGGACCGATCCTAACAGTGTGCATTTGTCTTCCTTCCCTTTATCTTCCTCGAAGATAACATCCCTGCTGATAATAAGTTTGTGGGCAGTAGGATCCCACTAACGATACCCCTTGACACCATCAGCATAGCCCAAGAAGATACACTTTCTGGATTTAGAATCCAACTTCGATCTTTCTTGTTCGTTGTATAGAACATACACCGGACTTCCAAATGTATGTAACCGAGAATAATCCGCTGGCTTGCCTGTCCATACCTCCATCGGAGTCTTCAGATCAATCGCCACTGATGGAGATCGATTGATAATTAACTGGCGGTCTTGACGGCTTCTGCCCAAAATGACTTGGCTAGACCCGCAGTCTTCAGCATAGCCCTTTGTTCTATCCAACAAGGTTCTATTCATCCGCTCTGCCACTCCATTTTGCTGAGGCGTGTAAGCCGTTGTGAATTGTCTTTTGATGTCATCATTTTGACAGAATGCATCAAATTCATCACTTGTATATTCTCCTCCATTGTATGTCCTAAAACACTTGATCTTCTTCTCAGAGTCAAGTTCAACCCGTGCTTTGAACACTTTGAATACTGGAAAAACATCTGATTTCTTCTTGATAGGATACACCCAACATCTTCTAGAGAAATCATCAATGAACGAGACAAAGTATCTCGCTCCTCCTAGGGATACAACCGGTGCTTGCCAAACATCAGAATGAATCAGCTCCAATATACCGCTGCTTTTAGCAGTAGATGTGCCAAACTTTAGTCTATGTTGTTTACTGGTAACACAATGCTCACAAAAGGGTAGAGACACTTTTGTAAGCCCCGGCAGCAACTTCCGTTCCGAGAGAACCTTTAACCCTCGTTCTGACATATGCCCGAGCTTCCTATGCCATAACACTGTTAATTCTTCTCCCGAACTAGTCGATGCAACAGCTAATTCTGCCTCTTTGTGTGTTTCCCCCAGAAGCACATACATATTCTTGTAAGCATTTCCGCCTTCAATACCACAAGCGCGCCTTTGACAATCTTCATGATCCCATTTTCGATATAGGTCTTGCACCCAATATCGTCCAATTGTCCCAAAGACAAAAGATTCTTTGTCAAACCCTTCACGTGTCGCACCTCATGTATGATGTGAATAGTACCATCAAACATTTTAATTTTGATGGTTCCTACCCCAGCGATTTCCAAGGCATGATCATTTCCCATGAATACAGATCCTCCTGAGACTGGTTCATATTGGTCGAACCATTCTCTCCGAGATGTCATGTGCCACGTCGCTCCTGAATCTATTATCCATGTGTCATAAATATTTGCCTACCTTCTGCAACAGTTGATGCTTCACTGAATAGTATTTCTCCACCGTCTGAGGTAATGTCAACATTTCCTTGAGAATATTTCTCGACACTCTTCTTACTTGTACAATCTTTCTTGAAGTGCCTTTTACCACCACATTTATAGCAGTAAAAAATCTTCTTCTTACTTCTGGATTTGGATCTACCATACTTGTGGCTCCCACTGGAGTCACGCTCCGTCGATCTTCCTCTCATCATCGGCAAAGCCTCTGCATGCTTCGAACTTGCCAACCTGTCTTCCTTGTTCTTGCGTCTACTTTCTTCTTCAAGAATCGCGGCTGCAACATTATTGAAGACTAACATATCATTAGTGATATTGTTGGTCAGATTGATGTGAGTTGATCGTATGAATCCGGTAGACTTTGAAGTAGAAGCTCCGCACGTTCAACTTCCTCTATTTTATGCCCCAGAATAGTGAGCTGGGCAAATAGAGTATTCAGTGTATTGATATGGTCGGTCACCAATGAGGATTCCGACATCCGAAGAGTATAAAGCCTTCTCTTTAAGAAAATCTTGTTGTGTAGTGACTTGGCCTCGTACAGGTTTGTCAGAGTATCCCAAATATGTTTTGCATTTGTTATTTCAGCGATACTTGACAATACCCCATCGGCTAGAGCCAAATGCAAATTGGCAATAGCATTACCGTTAATCTCATTCCACTTTTCATCGTCCATGCCCTCCTTCGGCCTATCTCCAATAGCCGCCAAGCAACGATCTTTTCATAGAACTGCTTGCATCTTCATTTTCCACAACATGAAATTGCTTCCGTTGAATTTTTCTTTTTCAATCTCGAACCGTGCCGACATTCCGACAACAATAAAATTGCCTCAATAAAAAAAAATATCTCAAAAACTTTTCTGATGTGGAAGATCAGTCAAGGCTGCAACCACAGAGCATACTTAAAATTTTTAAAAATTTTACAACGAGGGTCTGTTACCACTTGTTGGCCCCAGGTGCGGCAACATGAGATATAAAATACTGAAAATGAAGAATAAAAATGGATACCAAAATTTACGTGGAAAACACCTAAAAATTATTAGGGTAAACCACGGGCAAGATGAAAAGATTCTACTATAATATTTTGTGGGTTACAACCTCTCTCTATCTTTCAAAGAGAACAACACTCTCAATATAGGAGAACCTCACAAATATTATAGAATACACATTCAAATGTAGAGATACGAGAGAACACTCTGAAATGAAATGAATGAAATGAAATCAGAAGAACTCTATTTATAGGGTTGAAGATGTGCATTAAATGCACATCTCCCAACTGCCATCTCCCCAACTCACACCACCCACCCACATTAATTGTGGGTGGACAAGTCAACATTATCCAAATGATGACAACTTACCAAAATCTCGAGATGTCAGATTTCATGCTCATATCCCTTTCATGTTGTTCTTAAGGACGATGCCCTTTAATATATATATATATATACCATACATACGGTATGAACACAAAATATACGTCAGATATATAGTATAGATGTCCTCAAAGACACCGTCCTTAAAAATCTTCTAATATTTACTTCCTATTCCACATAATATTTCTGTTTCGCCATTTGATCAAAACTTGACTGATGAAAAATATAATTTATCACATCCCGCGTTCCAGATACACTTGACAAATTCAATTATGTCTGCATTTTTAGTTGTTCTAAAATATATATTTATATATACCTATATATTTTCCCGACAAAAAGTCAAAATTTGGCCAATTATCGGCTTTGTTTCCTAAAAAAACTAAATATAAAACATAAAAATAAGCGAATATTTATTCGAAAAAAAGGACTATAAGCATGATTTAAAAAAAAAATTCACATCTCCTATTTAAATTTAACATATTATAAATGATTTTTTTATATATATTAATCCAATATAAATTGAGGATTGTATCAGTTTTTCATTGAAATTTAATCAAACTCGAATTATTATTATTTTTATTGTTATTATTATTATTATAATAAATCATGCTTCCCAATATGAAAGTTAACCAAACTCCGATGTGACATATTCAAAACTTTGAAAAATATAGCTGTACCACACTACCCAACAGCTTATAATAATATAATTATTGACCATATCAAAAAATAAATTACACAATTTTTTTATTTGTTTTTTTTTTTTAAATTCGTGTATCCATGTAATTGAATTAACATTTGTTAGGAAAATTTCCATGAAAGTGATGTAAAAGAAATAGAGGGATTCAACTAGGTACGAATATGTGCAATCACAAGTTTATAAATTTGTTGGAGAAAATCTAACTTATTTAACTTTGCATATTAATTGTTATATATTTTTTAACGTAACATATTAAAACGAAACAACAACAATTACAACATAGATTCAGCCGATTTACGGAAATGACGAAGTTACACAATCTCGAAGAAAGCTTACAATACAATGGAATAGAAACCTGCCTTCAAACACACACGGATAACATATAGATGCAAACTGATATAATTAATTAATTATAATTAAAATAAAAAAAATTAATAATTACATATTTTAAATAAAAAAAATTCTGAAGAATTGACTAAGGTGGTAGGTGGCTGGAGCCCATTATTATTACTCGACAAGAACCTACGGGACTTGGTACACTTTTTTGTCGATTTTAAATTTTAAAGAAATTTAATTTTTTTAATTTAGAAGGGTAAATCCAGGGATTACACGCGAACATCTAATGTAAAATTTTGACCTGATCAAGGGATGACGTGCGGACCTAGCATCCTATCAAATAAATTAATTTAGTTGACTTAATAATTTTTGATTAATTTTTAACAGAATTTCTTTTTTTTTAAAATAAACTAAATAAATAGAGATTTTATTCTTCATTTTAGTAAAAACAATGATGGGCACCAGCTAATCAAAAAAATTTAATTGAAATAATGATTTGGTGTATTTATGTATTGTAACATCAAGCATTTGTAATGTTATCAAAACCTAGCTGTTGGTAACGATAATTAAATCATACAGCAGCAATCACTACACTTCGAACAACTATACATCAGCACAAACATTATTCTTTTAATGCTCTTCAAGAAGGGCTAATTATTACGCTCTAACACTCTCCCCAATAATTACACCACATTGCAAGTAATGAGAATTGAATACATGACCTTAGCTTTGATATCATTTGTAGGATTAAGTGTTTGTCATTTTACAAAAAAAGTTATAGATGGTGGTAACGGTGCAACTCAATTTTTTTAAATCGTACAGTAGTACAAGTATCTTATTTTGATCGCTCTTCAAACATAGATAATTATTGTACTTTAACATATATCATGATTTGAACGATAAAATAATTACACCTAGATTTTAATAGATTCTTTCCTATGAGTTATAAATAGTTGTCCTATTCGTCATTAATTTCTGAACAACTAATTTTAAAAGTTATCGAAAGAAATAACATATTCTAGACTTTTCTATTAATAACCCAGGCATTAGGGTTTTTACCCGATTAATTCCGGGTGAGGACAATCGTCCCCTGATATTTGGGTTTTTGCAGGACTATGCCATGTACATGAGGGCTCATGCATCTCTTTCTTCTTCCCTTTTTTTTTTTTTTTTAACGATAGGATCCGCAACCGCTATCTTTTGTGTGTGTATTGAATACACAAAGTTTGCAAACTGTGTCAGTCAGATGAACTATACTAGACAAGATCGATGTGACATGCTCGATCGAAAAAGTGTTGGTAAAAAAAATCGACCTCATGACCAAAAATCTATATATTTACCTACTTCATCAACTTGATCACCAATATCTTTGTAATATATACTAACGGTCAATGATTATAAGTAGTAGGCCACAATCCAAGAAATTTGTTCACATCGATTTCGTACGTTTTTTTTATGAAGTAAGAGAAAATAAACTACAAATTCAACTTTTAATTCAACATTCCTATTCCTATGAGATTTTCTTTTATCCACATTTATATATATATATATATATATATATATATATATATATATACTTTCCTCTGTTTACAAAAATACAATTAAAAAGTATTTCAACCTCAATATTTTTTATTTTGATTACACAACTCAACCACAACTCAGTTAAATTATATTTGATTGAATCTAGGCGTTTGATTTTTGTACGATTTAAAAGATTTGAATTGTATCACTATCATAAACCAGTTAGTGAGGGTCTTTTAGTTATCACAACAAATAATTAAATTAATTCACCATTTTAAAATCTTACCAAACAATATATAACTTATCCAACTATATTATTTAGAAGCATCTCATACTTTTAATCACTCTCGTACTTATCCTATCACTAACTTCAAATGGTAATTAAATGATTAAAATAATTATAAATTTGGACTAAACTTCATTTATTAGCCATTGATAAAAGAGATCTTAATTAAAAATTATTTTATAATATTTTAATAATCATAATACAAATTTAATGAGTTTAATCTTTCATTAGTTTATGTTACATATGTATATAATATACTAAAAATCATAGTACAATTTTAATGTTTCATTAGTGCTCCTACATGCAGGTACTAAGTAGCAAATGGGGCACTTAAAAAAAATGTAAAAAATGTAATTTTATTCTAAAAAATTATAGTTTACTTCTTAAAAATTATATTTTGCCCCTCTTTAATTATATTTTGACCCATAAAATTATTTTTGTTCTAAAATTTGTAAATGAAATTTTTTTTGCCAACTTCCTAAAAATCATTTGTTCGTCACTGCCTATATATATAACAACAAACAAAGTGTATGATATATATCTAATAAATAATATTTTTAAAAAGAAATATTTATGTTTTAAGTTATGAAAACGTATTATAGAGTTAATCTTTTGTGTATACTAAATTATATTTTTTTGAAATAATAAATCTAATAAAACTCATTAAATAATTTATCATAAAATCGATATAAATAATTTAATATGAAATGTGGTCGATGACTTTGACTTCTCGTGACTTGTAATAAGGCATACATAAGAAATCACGCCAAAATCAAGGTAAAGACTAAGAAAAGTAGAAAAGATGCGTGATAAGATATGAAATTTAGGCCGTTCAAGGGACGCTGAAATGAGTCGCTTGAAAGCTACTTTTAAGGATGTTATAGAGATAGATCTAATCATATATTAGAAATATTCTTAATTTATAATAAATGTATTCCAAAGTACTATTCCTAAAGAATATATATAAACGGATGGGTCATCCATGTTGTCCCACCCAACCCAAATCTACATGTTTTGAAATGATAAATGGATAAGAGTAGTTTATACTGTAACTCCAATAGGGGTGAGTATTCGGTCAGAACCGAACCGATCGAACCAAATTGTCCTAAAACTGAACCGATCGAATTGTTTTTAGTCTAACCGAACCGATAGAATTGTACTTTCAAAACCGAACCGACCCAACCGATAAAAAATCGGTTATTTCGGTCGGTAACCGAATTAACCGATATTTTTAAAAATAAAAAAAATTAGATAATTTGATTTTAAATTAAAAAAATTAAAACAATTGGTTTTAAAAATTTAAAATGTAATATTTAAATAAAGAATGATAAAAATGATTTTTAAAAAAATAATTGTTTTTAAATTTTTTATAAAAATATTAAAAAATAAAAATTTCTGTTTATTCGGTTAACCGATATTTTTAAAATACAAACCGAAACCGAATTAACCGATTTTAAAAAAATATTAAACCGAATTTCCGAAATAACCGAACCGAATTTCCAAATTAGTTCGGTTTCTTCGGTTTGTTCGATTTAACCGAACTTTTGCTCACCCCTAAACTCCAATACTAGTAACTTCCAATAATTTATTGTAAGATAACATAATATATCCATATTCGAGTATAAAATTGGCCTAAAGTTGGAAAATGTTATTGGCTTTTCTAAACATCTACATGTTCAATGGGATTCTTGGATTGTACAAACATAATACAATTCCTTTTTTTTTTATTGCATTCGACGCTACAGACAAATAAACCTGTCCAACACAACGATATGTTAACTCAACATGATTTTTCGATTCCACAAACTTATTAGTATCTTTTAAATTCTGCAGCGTTTTGAGGTATTTTTTAGTTGAACCGTAATCTTTACCATGGATATATTATTCTTCAATTAAAATTCAAAAAAATATAGATAGACCAATAGAATTTATACCCGTTGGGTGTAACCATGTAATAATTTCAACTCATACCGGATTCCAAGAAGCACTTATTACAGCGTCATATGGGGTGGTGCCCGGAAATATTGGTGCTGCCTTGAAAGGTACTGCTCTCAGAAGTATCATCCACCATGCAAATTTTTTTTCTTTTTAAAAAAAAGATTTCAAATGAATGGTAATGATGCCCTTAAAAGCACTATCCTTAAGTGCATCATCAAACAAACCGGTGGTGCCCCTAATCCACCTACAAAAATAGTATTAAAATAAAATAATTAATTAAATGGAAAAGTTAGTGGAGCTATGACTATGTCTTCACGCGTTGATACTCTTGGCAACTTAGATCTTTATAAATTGGCCTACACTTCCGGCTAAGGAAAGCACAATCAAATTCACCAGTTATTTTTTTGTAGTTTCAAATTCTTTTGTATTTTAATATAATAATTTAGGATCTCTCCTTTTCTTCATATCTTCAACAATGAAAGAAAAGTTTACAGGCACTATTCTGCAGAGCCATGCTCTTTCCAAGGTTCAATTTCTATATCCTATAATTAAATGCCTATTTTTACTGACCAAACAAATACTACCCCTATGTTTTCCAAATTAACATTTTATGTTGTATGGTTTGCAAAATATAATATACATTTTACATCAATTCACAATAAATTATATGGGATAAAATGTTTATTTTCACAAACCAAATGAGCAAATGAGATGGGTAAAGTGACTATTTTGAAAATACGGAGGTGTAATCTTCCGATTTGGAAAACATTTGGAGTTCATTGCCAAAAACCCTTATTTCTCATTAAGTTGTACTGTTTTTTTCTTATAATTAATTAATTCTTAAAATTGCAGTACATTTTGGAAACAAGTGCTTATCCCAGAGAGCATGAACAGCTCAAAGAAATAAGAATGGCCACTGTCGACAAATATGATTTCGGGTAAGCTCATACATGATATGTTTTTCAACTAAATAATTTTCGAAAAATAATCTCTTGTAAATATTTACTAAATGATTTATGAATAATTGATCAGGAGCATGATGAATGTACCTGCCGATGAGGGATTGTTTATATCGATGTTTTTGAAGGTTATGAATGCAAAAAAAACCATCGAGCTCGGAGTCTATACCGGCTACTCACTTCTATCAACTGCTCTCGCCCTCCCCGACGATGGAAAAGTACGTAATTTTATAAAATAAATCAATATTTTTTTTTAGAACTGAAAATTTTATTAATATATATTTTTTAAATTATGTTTTATAGATAGTAGCAATTGATCTAGATAGGGAAGCATTTGAGACCGGATTGCCATTCATTCAAAAGGCAAACGTTGCTCACAAAATCAAGTTCATCCAGTCTGATGCCAATATCGTCCTCAAGGAATTGGTTGCCAATGTATGTAATTTTATTATTTTTTTGTAAATATGTAGCACAATTTGATACAATGGATGTGATGAGATAAACGAATGGTGAATAGTTGAAAATTATGGCAAATCTTTAACTTAGCAATGTCCAATTACAGGGTGAAAGTGGAACATTTGACTTCGCATTTGTTGATGCTGACAAACACAATTACATAAATTACCACGAGGAATTATTGAAATTAGTCAAAGTTGGAGGAATTATAGCCTATGACAATACCCTGTGGGGTGGATCGGTAGCAAAATCCGAGGAAGGTGAAATGGAGGATTACTTGAGGGGATGGAGACAACCTGTCATAGATTTCAATGATTTCTTGGCGAAGGATTTTCGTATTGAATTGGCTCTTCTTTCCATTGGTGATGGTCTCACTCTTTGCAAGCGTCTCAAATAGAGCAAGTTATTTTGCCTGATTTTTTTTATATAAAAAAAAAGTATTATGTCATATGTTTATATACTTGTTATTTATGTATATCGTTTATGTTGTATTTTGATTTCAATTTCTGGTTTTTGGTTCAGTTGTGATTCAATAAACAATATACCAAATGTATTAATGATATCAATAGCCATATATGCAATTTGATTTCTTTGTATATGCTTTTGCTCTTTTTTCATGAGTGGGCACGTTAATTTTAATTATTTTGATATATATATATATATATATATATATATATATATATATATATATATATATATATATATGAAATCCCGTAGCCACTCATTAATAGAATAATGTGAAGTTTCCTCCCGTGATATAAGTTATTATCCCTTGATCACTTATATCGCCCAAACATCTGACTGCATTTTCCAACTGAAATGGAATTTTCTATCGAAATGGAATTTGTGCAGCCAAAATAATCTTAAGAAGACATGATCCCAAAATTATACTTGGCATGTACCTCCTCTTCCAGGGTTGATCACAAGGAAAAGGAAGGTTTGCCTTATCCGGTATCAAAAGGGAGCTACGGGCAAATAAAATACCTTTCAGTAGTATAAATACCGTGACGTGAATTGTAAATACATGAATGTGGTGTATCAAAAAGTCCGCGGTTCCTATGTGTATGTATATATACTCTCACTATATAAATATATATTAACAATGATATAAAAAAATTGAAAATTGGCTCGCGAACTATCGAATAAATGTGCTACTGTTTCACAAGGTGGCTAAGTAATAGATTAACTAAAATAGTTCTTTTTTATTTAGAACATAACTAACTAAGATGTATTAAGTTAGGGCCATTTCCAAAAGTCTTTGGACGAACAAATTAGTCAATTAGTTAGTTAAAGGAATAGCTTCTTCAAACATATTTGGTGTATGAATTGCATAACGAATTGATTATATATGCATGTGCTAAGGTATTCAACATATCAATATCAATTTTATATTTACCACTTGTTTTTATTATATATCTATACTATATTATAAAGTGTAAACCCTTTTATAATAACTACTTTGGTCCATCCTAAATAAACCAATATAAAATTACTTATATGTCTAAACAAATTACTTAGTTTTTTATTATTAAGGAGCAAAAAAGTAAAACAAAAAAACATCACATCTCTCCCTCAATGTTCCAAAATGCTTCAATTTAAAAAAAAAAAAAAAAGAATCCCTTCATTTGTTTTAAAAAATTGTGATATGATGCGCAAAGTATTACACATATCCAATACAAAATATTTATTTATTACGTTACACACGCAACGCGTGTGCATCATCCGCTAGTGTATATTAAATGGTAGATTATTAAAGAGTATTTCCACACGACCCATTCGATATTATCGTATTTTTTTTAGTACAAGTGGGGAGGGGATATCTATTGCTAATCGCTGAGATTGAACCCATGAGAGGTCTGTGCCATTGCAACCCAACGAGTGGTTGCCAATGTTATCATATTTGATAAGACTAACATATTTTGTGCTCGTAACAAAATGATTTATATCGTTAATGGCCTAAAAAATCTGGTTCATTGGCACCCAAGTGATGCTGCCGCTCATGTCATATATTGCTTAGTATGAGACTTTACACTACAACTGTATAAGGAAATAAAGTTACGTCTCTGCTAACAGCTATAAGTTTTGGCATAATTGTAATCGGTCGATATTTTTAATTAAATATGTATATAAGCTATTACCAAATTAATATATGTATCCCAACTAGTTAGTGTCTGTTTAGTTTGCATAATGATATAAGTAATGTAATGATTAAAATTATGAGATAATTATAAATAATATAATGTGATAAGTTATATGATGTTTGGTATGGAGAATAAAATAGTGGAATAATTTTATTTTTGATATAATGACTAAAATACACTCCAAAATATGAATTTCAAATTTGGGCAGAAATTTCAAATTTTAAAATAATAGAAAAAAGGTGGGAAGTGCTATATATGTCATTTTGCTATAAAGTATGATAAATATGACGGGATAACTTTTTTCCAATCATGCAAACCAAATACGAGACTAAAAAATAAACCTAAGACTACTAACCATTATCACTCAATCCAAACTTGGCCTCGTATTTTCGCAATCATCACATTCATGATACTCTCATAATTGTGAGATTCTATATCTTAGTGCGTACAGTACATAATGCGATATTACAGTGAAATTTAACATAATTTTTATTTTCAAATCGATAGCTCAACTTTCTGAATGAATATCTTATGCGTTAGTTGACTCCCACTCTCATTATCTGTTTTCAAATCATTTTAGGAAATGATTTGAAAATAAAAAAATTTCATATTAAATCTTTTTTCCCCTTAAATTACAGTCGACTAATATATTTAAGAAATATTGGAGTATAATTGTTTTATTCGAAAAAAAAAATTGTAAGCTTTTGCTTCGTTATATTTTACACAATTATACTGATACAATTTCAATAAAATTTAATTATACAAAAATATGAAATTCTTTTAAAAAAATATTTTTTTGTAAGTTTTGGAAGATGCCTAATGTGTTCTGTCTTAGGAAGATTTGCAAACTAAAATAATATATACTACAACAATTTACTGCGAGCACAATGGAAAGGTCATTCATTAGAAGTTTACTGCAAGAACTTTCAATCGGTAATTTACGAAGAACCAATAAAATTGGAAATTTAAAAGACTTTCTGCATCGTCTTAAAGATGTTCATGAATCCAATATAAAATTATCATTTTGGGAATTATACTACATATATGTTTAGTACGCTCATAGACGAAGTGCTTCTCTTCGAATAGCCCATTACTATTTGCAGTGGCGGAGCCAATAAGGACCAAAAAAAAAAAAAGTACATTAAAAATTTTTAAGATTTTTTTTTTTTGCAATTTAACCCTAAAGAAAATTGTAAGTTGCCCCATAAAAATTATATTTTGCCCCCCATAAAATATATTTTGACCCCTAAAATTTTATTTGGCTTAAAATTTTTATTTTAAACTTTTGTTGCACCCCGTCTCAAAAATCATGCGTCTGTCAGTGACTATTTGGGTGGTTAATTTTGTATTCAAGGCCCGTTAGAATTTTTCTAACAAATTTGCAAATGTAATATTTGGCAATATTTATTTATTAATAATTAGTGTTAGCTAATTATACGCTTGTAAATCGGAAAACAAACAGGCAAATAAGTGAATAGGATAGGTTTCAACTTTCAACAATGATCATATTAAATAGGATAGGCCTCACACCAAGCACGTTAATTATAAATTTTAATATTAAAATCTCCAATATATAGAGGTGAGACTTGGTTTGTTTGATGATGTCCTTAAGGGTAGTGCCATTAGGGGCATCATCACCATTCATTTAGGAATATTTTTTTTAAAAAAGGAAAAAAAAGATCCACATGGATGGTGGATGATGCCCCTAGTGGGCAGTGACCTTCAGGGCAGCAACAATGTTTCCGTGAACTTATAGTTGTCTTGTCACACTTTTGAATGAAAGCTGATTCAAATTTCACTAGGGAAGAAAATAGCATGCAAAGAGAGGAAATCGATTTCTCTAATTTGGAATTTGAAGATAAATAAACTGAATGTGAAACATGGAGAGATGAATGGAGGGATTTCAGACTGGAAGTTGAGTGCAGTTTTTGAAAGATAAACGTGAGTGTTGATATTTTTTTTTTTACTTTTTTATCCGGTGACAATTGGAAGTGTATGATATTTTGTTACGAGTACATCAGTAATTTGGCATTGGTGTAATCATGTTGTATCAAATGTGGCATTCAGTGTTACACCAACTATCGGAGAACCAATTCGGGTTCATGACAGGACGGTCAACCACGAAAGCTATCCATTTATTTTGTCAGTTGTCGAGCGCTATAGTGAGAGAAGTTAATATTTGCATATGATCTTTATAACTTGTAGAAGACCTACGATAAAGTCTCAATGAGATATTATGGTGGGCTTCGATAAAGAAATAGTTCTCAGCAAGTATGTCAATATAGTCAAGGACATGTACGACGAGCAGTATTCAATGTGAGAACGTGCAGTGGGGTGATAATTGAGTTCACGATCACTATTGGATTGCACCAAGGATCTGCGTTGAGTCCATTCATGTTCACCTATTGATGAATGAGATAACAAAAGATATACAAACTGAATGACCTTGGACCATGCTTTTCGCTGACGATGTTATGTTAATCGATGATACAGACATATGCCAAATTAGGAGTTATGGAAAGAGACATTGGAATCAAAGGGTTTTGGGAACTCACATCGACCTCTCTAGGAGATTTGATATGATTTGTTAGGCTCATGAAAAAAATGTCACGCCCCGGGCCCAGACCCGCGAGAGTGTAACTGTTCATGGGCCCCTGTAACAACTACTTTGTATCCGCCATTGCTCTACGAAAATGGTTAACCTAAGTTGCTATAAGAGTCCATTGTAACCCTTTATGAACCATTTAAACTTCAAATTGTTATTCATGTGGGACAAGTGTATTACAATCACCCCTTCCGTCAGAACATGACGTTCTTGTCACGGCCTAGTCCATCGATCCACTAGCCCAGGAATCTAGAGATGGCTCCTACAGGTTCAAGAGGTGGCTCCCACACACTTAGCACATTGTCCCGCATAACACTTATCTCCCTGTGTTTCCTGCTGGTGATCTGTTTTGATACCATTTTGTCATGCAATGAGCCCAGGACAATATGTTTTAAGGGTGAGAATCAGGACGGGTTTCGGGGAATCGGGATATTCAGGTTCGGGTAATCTGGTATACTAAAAGCATACCCGAACCCGAACCCGAATATGCGGGTACCCGAAATTGGGTTCTGGTACCCGATTGCGGGTACCCGAACCTTGATTTTTTTTATATATAAAGGAATGCTACACAGATTGTGCCTAATTCCTTTTTTTTTAAAAGGAAATCGTGTTTGGGTACCCGAACCCAACACTTTTTTCCCAAACCCCTACCCGAATCCCGTCCCGAACCCGCCATTACCCGATCGGAGAATACCCGATTATCCCAACCCCGATTATCCCGACCGAATACCCGAACCCGTTTCCCACCTAGTATGATTGCACAATAGGCTCATGTAACAATTACTTTGTATCTGTCATCGCTTTGCGAAACTGGTTAACCCAAATTGTTATATGAATCCATTATAACCATTTATAAACCATTTTAAACTTCAATTTTTTCCGGGTATCGCAACAAATTTCTTATTTGCATGGATATTGTTATGCATATGTATATTCTGTGATCTGCAGGATGATCCCTTGATTACTTGGATTCTCATCCCAATGTTGTCGGCCGAACTATGAGTGATTCCAATTTTTAAAACAAAAATAAAGATTTTTTCAAAATTCTTCCTCAAAAACACCTAGACAAATGACAAATCAATGGTTTTCTTGAATTGAATTCATTTTTGCCAGAATCTCACTAGCATATAGGATGTAGCGAACCAATTAATTCACTTATAGAGTATATGTACAACTTATAGCCAACCGATTATCTTGATAATTAAACGGTCTTCTTTTCAAAATATGTACACCATTCGAGTCGTAACAACTTTGTAAATTTGTTTTTTTTAAAAAAAATTTAGCAGTCCCTTTTACTATTTTTCCATCTCTAAGGAATAATGGTCCCAGACCCCAGATAAACAAAAAAAGTATTTGAAAATTCAATATTTTTCGCAGGTGAGGGGATAGCAAATGGAGATTTTGAGGTTGGGCCAGCATTTATCAAGAACTCCTCAGAGGGAATCCTTCTAGATGAAGAACCTATCCCGCACTCTACCCCACTCCAACAATGGACAGTTCTTGGAACCGTAAAATACATTGATTCCAAACACTTCAAAATCCCCTAAGGCAATGCAGCGATTGAGCTAATTTCTGGTTTTCCATCTGGTATCCAACAAGAATTTTTTCCTCATATGGGAATAACTTTCACTATGAACTTAACCATCGGGGATGCTAATGATTCTTGTGTAGGAGATTTGATAGTATTTCTACAAGTGGGGAATGAAGTAAGGAACTTCACATTGCACAGTAATGGGATGGGGTCGGGCTTTCAGCTGTGAGATTCAATGCATCCGAATGGGCGAGGGATTATTCTGTTATTTTTTTATAGATTAAATGAGACATGGTCAAGCAATGGTGTTCTATGTGGTCCTGTTCTAGAAAACATACGTCTATATGGATCGAACACGAACTCGAACTTGATATCAAATTCGGGGAAGATGGAACTCTGGTATGAGGTTGTGATATTAGTTTGGTTCTTGGTTTCATGGTTCTTGT
Source organism: Haberlea rhodopensis (assembly GCA_907163345.1). Taxonomy (NCBI): domain Eukaryota; kingdom Viridiplantae; phylum Streptophyta; class Magnoliopsida; order Lamiales; family Gesneriaceae; genus Haberlea; species Haberlea rhodopensis. Next base: position 4,926,727 of record CAJQUN010000026.1, on the reverse strand, counting down.
GTAAACATGGTGAAGTGGTAGTTGATTATATTTATATGTAATGAAGAGAAATAAAAGAATTATTATTTTTTAAATATCGTTTAGGCCTCAGATTTCAACAAGACTCTCAACTCTTAGATATATTAATTTAGTCATTAATATACGATTAATTTTTCCCCAAAGTAACATATGGCTGGAGAGATAGAATATATAATATATATAAAAGAAAAATTGTTGTAAGACCTTAATTTATTATCACTCTACGATAGATTATTTTTTTTGTCTTAGATATAATTTACCATACATTAATTCATTTAAAAATTAGGTTCTATTGTTCTATAACTTTTTTTATATTAATAACATATTGTTCATCTATTAATTATTTTTGAGAATTATAACGGGTAGAAAGTATGTATTTGGGTATAAAAACTCAAGAAAAAAAAGGAGGAATTTAAAGCACAAATGAAATATTAAATTTAATAAAAAATGTAAACATTTTATCAGTTGTTCTATAGTATATATACTATATTTTACTTATCATACTAGTTACGGAAGAAAAAAAATTTCAAAAGTAAATATTGTAAAATTTTTTTTACAAACATCTATATTTCAAGATCGCTTAAATAGATTATCAGTTATAGCAATCGAAAATAGTTTATTGGCTAAACTTGAATACAAAGTTTTAAAAAGTAATTTTGCAAAAAAAGACAAGAAATATAATTTAATATTTTACTTTATTTTATTTTTGGGTAAAAATCTTAATTTTTAAATTTATTTAAGACTTCCAAAAAATTTGAGCTACACTACTACTAGTTATGTTCAAAACCAGATACCTTAGCGCCATTTGAACATTGGATACCCCTAAATTCAAATTATATGTTCAAAAAACCATATAATTTAGCGCCATTTGAACATTGGATACCCCTAAATTCAAAATATAGTCTCAGGGACAATGCTGATCCATTGGTACAGCTCGCTGTCTACTCCTATTGGACTTTTATTAATTTATATGGGATTGTATTGGTTCCACTAGACATTAGGGACTGTAGTGCTTTAATTTTTTAGATTCCACTCTTCCTATTAAATATGTCTATTATTCAAATTTAATTTTGGATAGAAATCAATGATTTATTTGACTGTAAAAACTTAATTCGTCGAGCTCCTCGGTCTCATCAGGATGGATAAGGGTTCATACCTCCTTTAGACATACTAAAATCCGAGTCATGTTTGGCGCAAAAAATTGATTTAGCTCATCCATAACTCAAAAAAAACTTAATGTGTCCTTAAACTGGTAATATTAGTGAATATCATATATAATTTATATGAAATTATAAATAACAAAGTCTATCTGCTTAGTGAGTGTTTGCAATTGCTTATTCAAAGTACTTTTATGTTATTTTTGTTTAAAGTTGGAAAAAGTTATTTTTAAGCAACAACTTGACAGTTTGCTATTAAAATTAAAAAACAGCATAATGAACTTCAAGTTATTATAAAATTAATACCACACAAATAAAAGCAGTGAAAAATGTCTCATGATCTGCTTCTACTTTTACTTGCTATTAGATAAACAATGAAATAAAAACTCAAAATCTATTTTGTTGGTCTGCAAACGTAGATAATCATTTTTGAAAAAAAAGTGCGAACACCCTTAAATATTTTTTTGATAACTAGATATCTGACCCGAAGATTGACTAATTTAAGAGATCAATCCCACCGTTCACTAATGAAGACGCCAATTAAAACAGGGGCTTTACGCGACTTAGACACACGCGTCCCAGTAGTTTATTTCTCTATCCTTCGGTGCAAAGACATAAAGCGTGGATTAAGGGGAAAAACACCATAAATTTCTCGCTGAAAACAATTCAGTAATTATAAATGTTTTTTTCAGAGAAAAAAGGAATTTTTCTTCTTTTCCATTTTCCCTCTCATTTTTTCGTTTCCTAATCTTCGGAGGGAAAAAGAAAAATGAGTACTCGTTCAATATTTTGAATTAAACCCTGAGAGTTCTTCAATTTTCGACTTTCACTTCTTTAGCTTACTGTGCTGCTTCCAAGGAGCTACGGTTTGTTGATTTTTTCAGCTTTCAGTTCCAGGTACGAGTTTGTTATTTGTTTATTATGAATTGCTATTGAATTAAGCTCAAATCTGCTATTAATGCATTTTCATACTGGTTTCTATATTGTATTTAGGGTTTTGGAGTATTTTGAGTTTGAGATTCAATGCATTTTGCTGGAAAATCAGCTCATATGTTTACTTTTTCTGTAGTTTGTCTGTATGCTGGTGTAAGAAATAATTAGGATAATCGATTAGTGGATTCGTAAATTTTGTTGTGAAGTTCTTGTGTTAAAAGTTTAGATATTCATCTTATTGTATGTTTACCGAGCCAATTATCTAAAATTTATGCTTAGAGTGATTCAATTGAGCGAGCTTTTTCGAGTTTCATGCTTGCTTCTAGAATTGCCTATTGCTGGTCCGTCAACCACAGACGTGTTTTTTACTGATATCTTTTTGTTGCACTCAGTAGTAATTGTCATGTTTTGTTTACATTTTCAGATACCGGAGGGATTCACCTTTACAAAATTGTGGTGATGACTTGTACTGCTCTGTTGAATGAAAAATGTCACTAATCAGTATTGCTTTATGGATATTGATGGCTCCTTTTTTGTCTAAATTTTGTTCTAAGACTTGAATTATGCACTCTTGAAGAGTAAAACTAAGATTTGGCGACTTAATTGCTCTGTTGATTGGTTCATTTATAATAATCAGTTTTATCTGGAAGCTTGGACTACCTTCATTAATGCGAGATGCAGACCAGGAAAAAATTAGCTGGAAGAAATTCTCGAGACCTACCCAGTCCTAGGGCTTCAAGACTACAAAAAAAACTAGTGGAAAATGTGCAAGTTCAAGCAAAGAAAGTTACCGAGCTAATCACGTCTTCTACTAGGAAGAAAAAAGTTGGTAGGTATTTGAATTGCATTTCCATGCTATAGCCTTGAAACAGTATTTTCTTCCATTGATAAATCTCCTTGCATTCACGTTACCTCTATTATCCATCACACTTTCCCCTAGATTTTTCTTAATGACACATTTTACTACTGAGTATGTTACTTCTAGAAACATCTACTTTTTGATGCGACTCAGATAGTTTGGATTTACTGATGGATTACCAACCTGGTGTTTCTGTTTCAGTTGGCGCACTTTCTAAGGCTATTGTGGAGCCAGTCGGTGGAACAAATTTGGATACCAAATTCGGAGTGGTGGAATTTGATGAATCAGATGTATGTTTGGGCTATGATGCTGGGCTTGGATTTGACAGTTCTTGTATAGATAATAAGGTAATAGCGTGCTTTGCATATGCAACATATCTTGAAATTTTGACATGTAGTATGCCTCATTTGCAGTGCTTGATATGTATCATTACCTTACAATCGGTATTTGTTCAATTGTAGTCGGTAATTATTGAGGAATTCAAAAGTTTTGTCAAATCAGTGTTAAGAAACAAGAAGCATATTAGCTGATGTGATTTATTTGATTCTTTCATTTTTTAGGGATCTGACACCGAGACTACTAATTGTGTCATGGACACCATATTTTCTCCTTCCTTTCATGCTACAAGAAGTATTGGAGGGGAAATGTCAAGAGGAGGTACTTTATATCGTAACTAAGTTCTTTTGTTCTCTTAGCATTTTTCGATAATTCTGGGCCTTTTTTCTGGTGTACTCTATCTTAGTATATGGGATTTAATTACCTAATCTTTCCAGCAGACTTCTACACATTGTTTCAGCATGGGAGCCAACATATTGAGGATTGTGGGAATCAGAACACCCATATAGATTTCCCTGGTATGTAGTATTAGAATAGAACCAATTTTCTTATCCCCAACATTATTTCATATTTTTCTGCTGTGAATTTTGCGGATCATGCTGTCATTGTGAATTTAGGCGGTGCCGGTTTGTCACCTGAAGTTTCGGCTATATATCTTTCAATGAAAGATTCCAACCTAGAATGTGTAGAGGAGAATAATCAAGATCACATGTCCGTGGCTGTCTCACGAGAAGATGAGGATGGTGAAGAATATGATGATTTTGACCCATACTTTTTCATCAAGAATCTACCAGACTTGTCTTCAGTGGTCCCAACATTTAGGCCTATGCTACTGCCTAAACAGACAAGAAGCTGTCCATCAACCTCTCTTGTTCTGGACTTGGATGGTAACATATACATCATTTCTATCTCTTTCAGCCTTTTTGTCGTTAATGTATGTGAAGATCTTCTCTGTGAGATCTCAACCAACGATTTAACACTGAGTTGGATAAATTCTTTTGATTGTATAGTTATGATCTAACTGATTTTTATGCAGGTTTGAGTTTGACTGTACATGGTCTGAATCATTTTAACCGCTATGGTAATTAGTATAATCACATGCACCAATTTGCTGCAAAGTACTTAAAAGTACGTAGGAACTCTGCAAGTGCTTTCTAAATCGTTATTAATCTCTGCTGTCTTTAACTAGTTTGCTTTGTCTGGATTTTATATTATCCACAAAATGCCAAAAGGTAGAATTTGGTGAACAAGCTTTCTTATAAGTAGTAATTCGTTTGTCTGTCTATTATACCTAAGTGCTGAATTTCCAAGTTCGTTTTTCCCTTCTCAAATTTATCGTTGTACACTTACCAAGATCAGCATCTCTATTGTTTGTATAATGACATGGTGATGATTTATACTTTGGCAGAGACATTGGTGCATTCTACCCTCGAGCCGTGTGATGATGCTGATTTCACATTCTCTGTCAATTTCAACTTAAAGGAGCACACTGTTTATGTGCGATGTCGTCCTCATCTTAGGGAATTTCTGGAGAGAGTATCCAAACTTTTTGAGATTGTCATATTCACTGCCAGTCAAAGCATCTATGCCGAGCAACTTCTAAATGTCCTGGACCCGAAGAGGAAAATCTTTAGACATCGTGTGTATCGTGACTCTTGTGTTTTTGTTGATGGAAATTACCTCAAAGATCTATCTGTTCTTGGCCGTGATTTGGCACGAGTCATTATAATTGACAATTCTCCCCAAGTAAGTTGCTGTTCCTTTTACATTTGAAGCTTTCTCTGTGGCATGATTAAATCTATTTTATCCTGCATTTCTAGAAAATAATATTATTCAGCACTTCCACTGTGATGTTAAGCAATTTTTAAGGTTTATCGAACTTGATGTTTTTTTCTTTTCATTCAGGCTTTTGGTTTCCAAGTGGATAATGGAATACCGATTGAAAGCTGGTTTGATGACCGATCTGATATCGAATTGCTATTGCTCCTTCCCTTTTTGGAAAGTTTAGTTGGAGTTCAAGATGTAAGGCCCCTGATTGCTAACAAATACAATCTCCAAGAAAAAATAACAGCAGCAGTTTGCCCTTCAGATTGTAATTTAGGCGACCCATTTGAAAGATAAACCATTTTCTGATTCGAGTTTGAATACTACAATTGATGTCGGAAGTGAAGGTCGAAAGGTTCTGAGCGTTTCACCCATGACATAGTTTGGTCTCAGGCTATTAGAGAATCATGCTTCCGGGATCGTTGGCTTGTTTCCTATGTCCGACTGTGTATGTAGACTGAAATTAGCTAGTCTTGAAATCCTAACATTTGTCAGGCAAGTAATTAAGTTATTAAACCCAATCTTTTTCAAATGAAGCAGAATAAGTATATTTACTCCCTTCTGGTTTGTGTTCTTATCAGTTTGTGCTGAATTTAATCTTTACAGCTGTGATTTCAGTTCCTATTCTGGTATAGTATGTTTTGTTGTTTGATTCGGCTCCTTAATTTGACTCAAGCGTGACGTATAATTTGCAATTTTTAGAATGATATAGAGCATTTTTTTTAATATTTGGTGTTACTGATTTATTAGTGATATTCTGATAATTGAGATTTCAGTTAAATCCGATGCCCATTGAATCTGTCTGCTTTCTTTTTTTCTATAAAAAGTTATGCTCTCTTTTCTCAATTGCTTCTCATAGCTTCTTCAGACTCTTTCGCGTTTGTTATTCTTTTATGCTACACATCCCATTAAACATAAACAATATCAGTATTAGGGGTGCTTAACGGATCGGATTTTGTTATTCTTATGCTACACATCCCATTAAACATAAATAGTATCAGTACTAGAGGTGCTTAACGGATCGGCGGTTCCGGATCCGTTAAGCATGGAACCGGTTCGATCCGTTAAGGAACCGGATCGATTCGGTCCGATTTGTTGCCTTACTTTATATATATATATTTTTAAAAAAATACCGGTTCTTGTTCTGGAACCGGAACCGGTGGTGCTACCGGTTCCAATGCACGAAACCGCTCTGGACCGGTTTTTTACCGGTTCTGGAGCGAGTTGGGACCGATTAGCCTGGTTTCTGTTGGTTTTGAGCCGGGTTCAGATTGACCCGGCCCGATAAGCACCCTAGTCATTACATAATACGTTCTCTTGTATTTGATATGAAATTGTGATCCAGTAGTTTGTGTCATATGGAATAAAACTCACCAAGTGTGGTGTATTGCATGTAGGGCTGCTTAACCGGTTGGAACCGGTCCGGTCCGGCCCGGAACCGGCCGGTTCCGGCCCCGTTATGGGCGGAACCCGGTCCGGTCCGGTAAGGAACCGGATCGAACCGGTTCCGGTTCCAACCGGTTCCGGTTTGATTCGGAGGTTAATCGGATTTTGGCTTTTTTTTTTTTTTTAATTAGGCGTAACTACGCCCCATTCAGGTGTAGCTACGCCTAAGCTACGGCTTTTTTTTTTTAAGAGGCGTAACTACGCTCCAAAGTGGCGTAGTTACGCCTCATTTTAAAAAAAAAAAAAAAAAAATCTAAATAAAGTGGTAATTTTTAAAGGGATAGAAATTTAACAATTTTTATGGTTATTTAAACATGTCTATGTGTTTAAATACTTCTAGCATACAAATAATTGTAAAGACATGACAATTGAAAATCTAAATAAAAAAATATTACAATTTAGTACTTAGCAGTCTTCATAATTGATAAGTATTGTTTTGGCTATCTCTTCTTCTTGCTCGTCATAATGATTTACGAATTCGTCAACCGTCCCATCTCTTCTATTTTTGCATTCTGCTTCAAACCAATCTTTAAGTAACGTGAGCATGCATAACGAATCAGCTGATAGACTACTTCTGTAGTCTCCAATAATACGGCCGCATGTTGAGAATGCCGATTCAGAAGCGACGCTTGAAGCTTTGTACAACATACACGTCTCTAGCCATTTTGGCTAAGATAGGGAATTGTGCTGCATTGGACTTCCACCATTGTAAGACGTCGAAGTTGTCTTCGGTTAGGAAATTGATAATTCAGATAAATTTGCAACTCAGTCGACGTGCTAGTAGAAGGTCCTTTTCCCTTAAGTTTTTTCCTGCCCAGCAATCTAAGCAAATTGATGCCCCCACCTTTAGTTCTTCAACAGGCCTTTGTTGCGATGATTCACTTGCCTGTTGATTATAATACAATTGAAACATATTTGGAGAGATTGCATTGTAGACGTCTTTTGATCGTCAACAACCTTCCCCAAAAATTTAGCATAATATTCAAAAAATATCTCAATGAAGATAAACATGACTAGGATCTAGCAATGTTGCGATGCAGTGCACGGGTGGGATTTGTTCCCAATACTTTATAAATTTAGTTTCCATTGCATTAACAAAGCATGCAAGTCATAGTCATCTCTAAATTCTATAAATTTATCAAACATGTTAAATACTAAAGGAAGAAAATAAACGGAAGTTGGATAAGTAACACCAGAGAAACGTTCCGTCGCTTCTTTGAAAGTACCTAACAATGATACACAATTTTCAACAAATTCCCAATCCTCATCAGTCAAATAAATACTTTCATCGCTATCAGGCATTTGATATGAATTATAAAATGGAGTTAAAATATCTTTGTAAGGTAACATAGCATTCAACAAATTGTACAACGAATTCCACCTAGTTTCTATTGGTGATGGAAATAGAAGATGCTTTAAACCATTAGATAAACGTAATTGTTTCCAATCACGCTTAACACGGCTCGTGCGTAACCATTTAGCGCAGTATTTCATTTTCTCAATACATGCTGAGTGATTGTCCTCATAACCAACTTTAACAGCCAAATTAATCACATGACATGCATATCTAACATGAAAAAAAATACCATCAAGCATTGGTTTAAGATAGGTCTTTAAATCACGCATCGCAGCATTGTTATTCGCAGCATTGTCTAATGTGATTGAAAATACCTTATCCTGAATTCCATAATGTCTACAAGTGTTGAATACATATTTAGCAATTACATAACCAGTATGTGCACAATCTAACTCATCTAAAGACAAAATCCTTTTTGCATACACCAATTATCATCAATCCAATGACAAGTGACAACAAGATATGAATCAGAATTTACATTTGTCCAAATATCAGTTGTTAAACTAACCCTACAAGGCAAACTAGAAAGATGTTGAAACAATGTATTTCTATATTCAACAAATAGGTCCATACAATTTCTTTTTAGTGTGTGCCTGGATATATGTTTAAACATGGGTTGTATAGACGAAGCAAATTCAATAAAACCAGCACGTTCAGCTTGTATAAAAGGTAGTTCACATCTGATCACATATCTAACAAGTGACCTACGATTAATTTCAGCAGTTAAAATAAAATTCGTGCCAGTAAGAACATTAATTTGTGCTTGTGTTGCTTCTCGACTTAATGGTTGTAATGTTGTCTCATCAAAATTATGTTTTTTTACTAAGTGTTTTTTAAATGTTCCGGTGCCTCCACTACCACCGGCTTTATATGAATACTGGATCTTACATAATTTACATATTGCAACAGATTCATTAGTACCTTCTTTTTGACCGAGTTCAAAGTGATCCCATATCTTACTTCTTTTGGCACGAGTAGGTAGTCTACTTGCTGCTGTAGTGGCTCCGGATGACTCCACATGTTGTCTTTCTTGGGCTTGGGCAGCAACAGGTTCGGCAGGTTGTTGGGGTTGTTGTGGTTCGACATTCATAGAAGAACCACCAACATCGAGGTCAGCAAAAAAATCATAACTTTCATTTAACTCAGGAATTGGCACAGGCAAATTCATTGCAGAAGATGAACTCAGTGATAGACGACCCGGAACGAGACCCCGGCTACGACCCCGGCTACGACCAGCACCACTGCTAGATGAAGATGCCATTATGATATAAGACTATAAGTAAATTGTAAATAGCACAATTGAGAGAAAAATATGAGAGTGAAGTAATTTTCGTTACAAGAATTGTTATGAAACAATACACAACACAACATCCCCTATTTATAGTTTTTTTTTTTTTATTAAAATTTTTTTTTTTTAAAAAATAAAAGTTAACGTTGGCAACGGCTAAGAGCCGTTGCCAACGTTAACATTGTTAACGTTGAAGGCAACGTTAACAAATGTTAACGTTGCCTTCAACAATTTTTATTATTTATTTATTTATTTATTTATTTTTTTTTATAATCTACCGGTTTCGGTTTCAAAACCGGAACCGGACCGGTAGGACCGGAACCGGCGGTCCTACCGGTTTGGTTCTTCGGAACCGCCCGGACCGGTTTCTAACCGGTTCCGGGGCGATCCGGAACCGTTAAGTCCGGTTCCGGTTTCGGACCGGACTTAACGGTCCGAATCCGGGCCGGGTCCGGTTTGACCCGGCCCGATAAGCAGCCCTAATTGCATGAAATGTGATTTTGTACTGACTACTAGCAGAACTCTGGTTTCTCGCGCAGTTGGATAATGTTATCATCAAATAAAGTAACCTTTATGTTTAAAATGTGATACTTTTAACAATCTAAAATTTGTAAGATTTCAAGGATTAATATTTGATTCACATCTTCGAAGCCTAAATCAAATTTTTTTAGATTTGCAAGAACCATTAGCTACAATTTGTGAATATAGGCTATCATTTTTTTTTCCGTGGAATTATGTTTTATATGGCGTCTTGTGTTCACTGTTCACAATCAATAATGTTTTGAAATGCACTAAGTGGGTGTTTGTAAATGCTTTTACAAACTGCTTATCAGTTTTTCAGACAAAAAATAGATTTTTAGTGTTTTATTTACTTGTTTCTACTATTGCTTCTTAAAAATAAGCATAAAAAAAGAAGAAGCAGAGAAACATGTCATGATATATTTTTGACTGCTTTCTTTGGTGGCAGTTTTATATTTAATTGAAGCTTATAAAACTGTTTTTTTATTTTATTTTAATAGCAAGCATTCAATATTTTTGCTTAAAAATAATTTTTTCCAATTTTAAGCACAAATAACATAGAAGTGCTTTGAATAAGTAATTGCAAACACACCCTAAAACACTTTAGGCTTTTAAACTCAATCCAACATATATGAGTAATTCTAGCTCATCTGTTTAACCAATATAAGTAAGATGAGTTTGGCTTCTATGTCTTGAGACATCAGTTTCAGTTTCAAAAAAAAGACAGCAGTTTTTAGCTCAAGTGGCTTTGGAGACTTTTATCACAAAATTTTCAATGCCGTGCTAAATAATACGTTTATATATATTATTATAGTTTATATTATTCTACTAGTAAAATGTATAGGTCCACTTCTAAGTTCCTTTAGAACACCAGTCTTTTAAATCTAAAGATGAAATTTGACTGCACAAATCACATTAATATCATGCAAGAGAAATTCTTGTATGGATAGAGTCCTGTCATACAACACATAAATATATATTTATATGTATATACATGTATACATGTGTTATGTATCTATCTGTATGTGTGTTGGTGTATAACAGGACCATGTCCATATATGAATTTTCATATTATCCAACGCCACTTCTGCCAATGCATTTAATTATGGAACTATTTTACAGGCAATAAGTAATATAAACTGGAGCTTTTGGGTCTAACCCAGCTGATAAGAGAGACTCGAGTTCGAATTTCACAATGTGAGAAAAAATATTTAGGTCATCCTCTCTAAAAAAAACAAAAAACAAAAAACAAAAAGAAAACAAGTAATCTAAAGGGACTTGTACAGAAAACATGGAATACAAAATAAATCACAATCACGTATCAATTTACCAATTAAATAACCATATATTATGGTAAATAGGAGTCAAAACCAATTCTAACTCTCTAGAATATAATATTCTTCCCGGCCGCATCTTACCCCACGTGGCATCATATTAACCGTTCATCCTCACATTATGTAAATTACTTCATAAGGCCGACTTTGTATAAGAAGTTTCCATTTCCCCAAGGCCCCGTTATTCTTCGCTGATCGCTAGCAAAGCAGCCGAAAGATTTTACTCTCTTAAACCCTAATATGGCTTCATATCAGGTAATTGTTATTTATTTTTTTATTTTTCATTATTTATTTTAATTCAGATTGTTCACGAATTTAGTTTTTTGGTGGTCTGTTTGTACAAGGTTGATGTTGAGGTTGAGAGACGTGATCTGCAACTGAAACACCTTGAATTTGTGAAGAATCTGGCAGCTCACAGCTTGGTTTTGGTGTCAAATCTATACGACAACGCCAAACAGAATTCCGGTCCGCTCAAAACCACCGTCGAAACAGTGGAAAGCGCCGTCACAGCTGTGGTTGATCCTGTTTACGACAAATTTAAGGGTGTTCCTGGTGATCTCCTTGTTTTTCTCGACAAGAAGGTAATCTGGTTTCTTTTCCAAAAACATTTCTCAATTTCTGTCGTCGTTGGTCTTGGATACCTTCTTGAAGGGTTTGTTTAATTTATCTTGTTGATTGTTTTGGCTGGATTGGAATATTCATTTCTTGCGACTTACTTTGCTTTTGTGCTAAGAATCAAGACACCTTTTATGAATTCAAATTGAGACCTAATTAGCACATGTTTTGTGATCAGCGAAATCTGATGGATTTGATTACGTAATCAATGTGGTATTAATTTTTGTTTTCTTCCTTAATCTCCACCTATAATACACACCATTCTTCATTCTAAAATCATCCAAAAAACATAAATCTTTTCTTTTTCTACAAATTAAAGTGTTTTGGTAAAATTGAGATTGAATGTTAGAATTTCTTAAGGAGATTTTATAGATTAGTGGAGACTAAAGTGAGCATTAAAATCAGAGTGTTCTGACTGAAATACTTTGTATTCTCAATTCTCTTGTCTTCTTTGTTATCAATAAAGAAGTAATCTCTTGGAGGTTCTTGAGTGGACGTAGCCCGATTTGGGGTGAACAACTATAAATCTTGTCGTTCATCTTGTTCAATTGTTGATTATATGCTTGTGATATCCGCTGCGTTATTATCTCAATTATATGTTGATTTCCTTGATACCCCCAACAACTGGTATCAGAGCTAGATTCTCAAATACTATAGGAAGTTCTCGTATGCTCTGTGGTTGCAGCTTAATCTGAACTTCCACATCAGAAAAGGCTTTCTAGACAGTATTAGAGAAGTAATTCTTTTGTGTTCAAACATAACGATTAATTCGTTGGTAGTAGACACAAAAGATGTAGGTGCTTACAAGCAAGATGATCACCCTTAATGATTCTACTTATCAACTTTCGAAAAGCAAAATGAAAGATCTCCTGTTTGTCACCATGATGCACCTACCGGTGTTCAGCGAAACTAAACCAGAAGAGAAATCAGATGCCGAATGGAACTTTGAGCACGAGCAGGTCTGTGGGTACATAGGACAATTTGTCGATGACAATGTGTATAATCACATCTGTAACGAGGCTCATGCTCGTACATTTTGGATGAATTTGGAGACATTATATGCCTCCAAAAGTGGCAACAACAAACTCTTCTATCTGAGAAAGCTAGTTCAAGTTCGGTGCAAAGAATGAACTCCTGTAACAGTTCACTTGAACAAGATTCAAGGAGTCGTGTAGCAGTTATCAAGTATGGGCATAAAGCTTGATGATGAGGTGATTGCCTTGATTGTGCTAGCTTCATTACCAGAGTGGGAGATTCTGAAGATATCACTCACAAATATAGCCCTAGGAGGTGTCGTGAGTGTGGACTTCATCCAGAGTTGCATCTTGAATAAAGAGATGATGCGGAGATCCCAGGGTGCTTCTACATAGCAGTCAGATGTCTTGGCTATTGACAGGGCTGCTTAACGGATCGATCCGGTCCGGAACCGGCCGGTTTTGGATCCGATAATCCCGGAACCGGTCCGATCCGTTAAGGAACCGGATTGGATCCAGTTCTGGTCCATTCGGTTCCAACCCGGAACCGATTTTTTGATTTTTTTTTATTTTTAAAAAAAATAAAAACGAGGATAAACTTTATCTAAATAATTTTTTTTAAAAAACTGACCCGGTTCCAGTTCAACCCGGAACCGGATCCGTTTGGTCCGGAACCTGTAAGATACCGGATCCGGAACGGTAGAACCGGTCCGGTCCGGTATCTTACCGGTTCCGGACCGGTTAGTCCGATTCCGGTTCCGAACCGGACTAACCGGTCCGGTTTTGGGCCGGGTCCGAATTGACCCGGCCCGTTAAAAACCCCTAGCTATTGAGTCAAGGGGGAGAAGCAAGAACAAGGGAAGCACATATCAGAAACCGAGGATAGTCAAAAATCCTCGGGGAGATATGCTAATGTAAGGTGTCATCAATGTGGCGAAAGGGGCATATAAAGAAATATTGCCGAGAGCTGAAAGGCAAAGGCAAGCATGAAACCAATAATGAGCAAACAAACACCATTGACGAGTTCAATGTCATTCACGAGCAAGAGCAAGAGTCCGCAAATTAGGCGACTCAAGGAACTAGCTGGGTGATGGATAGTGGACCAACAGTCCACTTCACATCTCGAAGGGAAGACTTCATATCCAAAAGGACAATGAAATATTACAGAAAACATATTACAATCTCATACTAGAAATTCTATGACAAGTAATCTAACTCAACTTGACCCTGCTAAGCCTCCGATTCAGCAACTCTTAACACCTCGAGCTCTCTGACAGCTACCCTGACACCTGTTCCCACGGAAACAACCCCACACAGGGTGAGCATAGCAATAAACAGGCAAATAACAAAACACAAGTATAACTTGTACAATATAGAGTTATAAGCAATAAAGAGTTACTCCCTGAGTACTCCACAATGCGTAGAATATTATCTACTATCATTAAATCTTCGATATGCACCTGTTATAACATTACACCTTACAAATATACCACAATCACATTAACTTCTGTCCATGACAGTAAATCCCACGTCATCAATACTACACTGATTTGTGTCTCATAATCCCTGCATATAATTGCATGACAACAACAATGCAATAATATCTCATCAACTCAATTGATCAACAACAATATATATATGAAGATCCATATATCTATGTATATACTCATACTACCCTCAATGGCTGTACAACTCAATACAATTCTCATCGCCCACAAATTGACAGCATAATAATATTAGTTCCCTCACTTATACGGTGGCGACATAGCTAATATTAATCTCATCGCCTCCTATGGCGGTACAACTCAATACAATTCTCATCGCCCACAAACTGGCGGCATAATTATATTAGTTCCCTCGCCTATACGGTGGCGGCAGAGCTAATATTAATATCAGCGCCCTCTATGGCGGTACAACTCAATACAATTCTCATCGCCCACAAACTGGCGGCATAAAAATGGACTCAAGGGGTGACTCGCATATATGTAGCACTTTGCTCCTTTCGGACTCAAGAGGTGACTCACATCACATGCAACACTTTGCTCCTATTGGACTCAAGAAGTGACTCACATATATGTAGCACTTTGCTCCTTTCAGACTCAAGAGGTGACTCATATCACATGTAACACTTTGCTCCTATTGGACTTAAGAGGTGATTCACATGTGTGTAGCACTTTCCTCCTTTCGGACTCAAGAGGTGACTCACATCACATGCAGCACTTTGCTCCTATTGGACTCAAGAGGTGACTCACATGTATGTAGCTGATTTTTTTTTTTTTTTAAAAAAACTTCAAAAAAACAATTCCAACTGAATTTGCCGAACCTGGAACTGATGCTAGAAGAATATTGGAACTTGCTTAAGATTTTATCTAGATATTAACCCTTCTACTAAAAATTTTTGATTAGGGAATTAGTATTCTACTCAATTTTGAAATACATGTTGCCACTTTTAAGCAAGACCAAGTGAAAAATATATAGTAGATCGAATGCTTCAATATTCTATTGACTTCCAATTTATTTATGAATAAAAGCAATAACATTTTTTTTTTAAAAAAAATGTGGGGTGGGGGTGATGTAACCCTCGGGTTTACCCGCCAAAACTCGCGGCCCGTTTGGGCCAGCCCGTAGACTGGCCTAAAAAATGCTGGCCCAACCCGCCTTTTTGGCTGGTTGGGTTGTGTCTGGCCCATTTTTGACGGCTTTATTCATTACCATTGGCTTCGGGGTGTATTGGAGAAGAAACTGTTAAAGCTCGAGAAGATCCACACAGAATAAAATGGATCCGATATGATGACAAAAACATTGCTGAAATGGAAGTTGAAATATTGTAGAGCAGTTGCAGGTTTGATCGAATTTACAAAAATGAACTTGAGGGGGAAAATTGCTAAGAATCAAGCCACCTTTTATGAAAATTCAAATTCGACAACTAATTAGCACATGTTTTGTGATTAGTCAAATTTGATGGCTTTGATTATGTAAGCAATATGTATTAATTTTTGTTTTCTTCCCTAATCTTCACCTATAAATACCCACCAATTCTTCATTCTAAAACCATCCCAAAAACACAAATATTTTATTTTTCTACAAATTAAAGTGTTGGTAAAAATGAGATTGAGTGTTATAATTTCTTAATGAGATTTTATCCTTGGAAGGAATAGGATTAGTGGAGAGAAAGTGAGCATTAAAATCTGAGTGTTTCGAGTGAAATACTTTGTATTTTCAATTCTCTTGTCTTTTTGTTATCAATAAAGAAGTAATCTCTTTGAGGTTCTTGAGTTGGACGTAGCCCGATTTGGGGTGAACCACTATAAATCTTGGTGTTCATCTTGTTCAATTGGCGATGATATGCTTGTGATTCCGTTGCGTTATTACTTCAGTTATATATTGATTTCCTTGATACCTCAACATATTGATCACAATTTTGTTATTTGGATGATATCTTATTCATGATCGTTGATTTCCTTTTTGATTGGAAAAGTTTTTCAGGACGATCAAAGTTATAAAAATATACCTATATAGTCCGCCGTTTTATGGAAAATTTGTGTTGCAATATAGTTAAGTTAGTCAAGTTAAAGTTGAGTTACTACAATCAGGAGTTTTTTGTTTGTCAATTGATTGTTGAACATTTTTAAGAGATAATTACGAGAATTGAATAATTTAAGCTTGCTGCTTGCTGTTCCATCTCGCCTAAACCCCATTCACTGGGACTCTCAGCAAGAAGAATTAAAATTTATATCTAATTTTTCTAAAATTAAAATTCCAGCCCTAATGAATGCAAGAAATCGTCTTCTAGCCTCTTCTACTCCCCTTCAATAAAAGTTTGTCGGCCCTAGAATGAAACCGTGTCTTGCTGATTCAAGGTTCACTGCATTGAAGTTCCAATTTTATATGTCCAATTTCTTTTTATATCAATCATCGTATGGATCCCCAAGAACTCAGACATCATTCTTGTTTCTTAGGTGGATGAGGCGACCCACAAATTTGATGAGAGCGCTCCACCGGCAGCCAAGAAAGCTGTCTCTAAAGCCCAATCAGTTGTCAAGAAGGCATCACTGATAGCACAAGACTTGGCAGAGGAAGCTAAAGTAGCTGGTCCATTTGCTGCAATTTCCCTGGCTGGTGTAATTTCAAAGCAAGTAGCTGTGAACCAAATGGCTCTGTTTTGGTTCAAAGCTAACCAGTATCCTGCTCTGCATGGAGCATCTGAGGTTGCTGTTCCTGCGGCTATGCAATTGTCAGAGAAGTACAACAATATGGTTAAAGATATGGCAACTCGAGGGTACTACATCTTTAACTATGTTCCGCTGGTTCCTGTTGAAGAAATGGCAAAGGCTTATGAGCAGGTGGAGGCGGCTGAAGGTAAGAAGACAGATATTTGTAGCTCAAGCGATGGTGAATCAGATAAGGAGTAGAGGGTTTGGATCTGTTTTCCAAGAGTGCTTTGTTATAAATATGCTTGGTGTGGGTTTGAGAGTTTCATAATATGGGTGACAATGGCCTATTTCAAGATTGTGGATTGAAAGCTGTGTAAATGATTTGGAACTGATCCTTCTGTATGTATGTTTTTTACTTTGGTGGTTTCTGTACCATTTGTGGCTACACAGTCGATCTTTGTCCCGAGAATTAGATCCCTCGTGGGAAGCTGTTTAATTTTCGTGCCGAGGCTAAATTGTCAAGCATGCGCCTTAACCTCGGATGGTAAGCAGCAAACAGATGGCTCACGGAATTGTGAAAATCCGGGCTTCACTTTTATCGACTTGTTTCTGCTTTAAATTTGTAAGATGAAACATTTTTTTCTTGAACACTTTGGATATGCTACTGGAAAGCTTCTTCCTCCGTGGGCGATAAGGAATCAATATAGGTATCCCATCACAAGATAGGTCATGAAAAGGATATTTGGACACAGCCAAAGTAAAGCCAGGATCCTTCAGAAAATGGATGCCCATTTAAAAAGAGTGCATAACAGCACGGACGAACTCCGGGTAACCTGTCAATGTGGGATCCAGTTTGATGTTTTCCATGGTATGTATAGGAAGGAATTGGAATGAGATATGATATATTTACATAGAAGTAAAGGTTCTATGTTCCTCTATGTTGCTTGTACTATATACGAAAAACATAAATCGATCCATGAGATAGGGTAGAAATGTAGTTAGAACAAAGTATCCGTAACACAGACGCAATAAGACAATTGTTGGAATTTATTCTCAATGCCATAATTTATGCTTCCACATTAATAACAATTTTTGAATGTGGAGCTTTTGTGGTCTTGCTGATTCAGAACATAGCCATAAAAACACGAATACATCTCCGTTCAGACTCCTTGAAAGATAGATGATTTAAATTCCCCTGCATTAAAAGCAACACAGAAACATCAGATACCCGGACAATTTGCCAATCAGAAAACTTTGATTCTTTGATGATTTCATTTTTCAACTTAGATTCTTATTTGACTTTTTGTACATTAGCAAAAGTGTTGTTATCTTTGTCCTTGAATAACGAGGCATTGTAAACAAAAATAAGACAGGGAAAGTAATGTCTGCCATTTCTTTTAGTTCCAATCTTAATTTGCTACATAAAGGTTCATCTTTAGGTTTTGGTTGCAATAGGATGAGATTCTCTAACATAAACATCACGACTACGGTAAATTCGATCACAAGTCACATCACGTCATGTAAAATGGAGGGCGTGGGCGTGTTGGTAGAGGTGATTGTGGTGGAAATATCAACAGATGGCCCTTCTAGGCAGGTGTTTGATTTGTGAATAGAGTGAAGTTAACAACATGCTGTAGTCGAAACTGAAAGAACTCCAGGTAATAGAGGGCCTTGAAACTTCACACACGCTTGAAATGCCTTTTCCAAAAATAATATACAAATTAACATAATAAGTAGGAAGATGAAACAAAGTTTACAAGTTGAAGCAGTCATAACTCATGACGTCAATGCCAGTTAGACAGGAAAGGTTCTAAAGTGTTCTCACCAATGATATGAACAACAAAACGTTTGCATAGTGATGCAACTGACATCATAAATTATTTAGCCTCTCTCTTTATATAGATATGTTACAAGGGCTGTTCTACAATCCATCTATCAGGTTCAGCCAGGTTGACAAGACTTCCCAGTTAAACTAATATGGATAACACAACAAGTCCTCCAACTACCATATATACAAACATAAACACAAAAAAAGTAAGTAACCATATCCAATATCAAAAAACCCAAACACTATGTTTTTATCGTAAAATGCCTTAAAGTATAATAATATATACGAAGTTGGGAACCAAAAACAGGCAATCCATCAAAAAACTGGAACATGTTACAAACTGACCAGTTATTTGGATGAGGAAGTCGAAGAAGCTTCTTGGAGGAGGTCATCATATGGGTCCCTGCGCCCTGGAACTTGGCTAATCTGAGAATCCCAGAAAATCTGAGCATTGTGCCGCTCGAAAGTCCAGAATCCATAGGGACGCAGAGGTAAGCTCCACATTTCCTTAGTTTTCTGGCACTTGGCTTTCCTGTCATACAATTGCTCCCTAAATTTCCTGTCCCTCTCCATCGGGTCCTCCATCAATCGCAGAATCAAATTCTCCGCAAATTCCATTATGAATCCCATCCTTCTACATCCAACATAAAAATTAAAATTAAAGGCTACAATGATGTTGTCAAAAGTGGTAACTGCAATCCTAGGTTCATTTATATCCTAAAAAAATAAACCAACTAAAAAAGCATTAAAAAATTAAATCAGCTACAATCACACTTTTTTCAAGTTAGACAAGATCACGCAATACGATAAACAACTTCACTTTACGGTTGTATAATTACGTAACATTTATAGAATCTTGGAGGCCAAAACAAAAATAACCAGAACACAAATCCTAGCTTCTGAGCTTTTTATGAACCCTAGATTCTGACAACAGATTTGAACAGAAACTGAAAACACTGGATCACGTATGTAACTGAAAAATAGAACTCGGATAAAATTGGAAAAACAAAACAGATCAAACAGAAAAAAAAATTTTAAAAAAATGAGAATTTTGTGGATCGATTTACCAGAATCAATGACGTGAATTGATTGATGTGGCAGCAAGGCAGACGTGAAAATTTGCCTACGATTTAATGAATTTCTAAACGACGGATGCTATATTAGCGGGCTTTGTCGATAAGCCCACTATTAAACACTTGTTTGTATTTGGATTTAATCCATTACTTTTGTAAGGCCCACTTGTTTATAACTGTGCATTCATTTGTGTTGGTGTGTCTACAAGTTTATACACCTTCGTCCATACAGTGTTTTTTTACACTCAAGATGTATAATTAGAGGTGTCAAAATGGGTCGGATCTTAACTCACCAAATAAGTGGGTTGGATCAACATATTTTAGGACCATCGAAAGGCGGGCTTATACGGGCAGACCCAAACGGGACCATAGGTTTTGGCGGGCTGGGTTGGGTAAAATAGTGATTCCCTAGTCACATATTTTTAGTAGTAGATTTAGGGTGTGTTTGCGATTGCTTATTCAAAGCACTTCTATGTTACTTTTGCTTAAAGTTGGAAAAAGTTGATTTTAAGCAAAAGTATTGAGTGCTTGTTATTTAAATAAAAAAGCAGCTTAATAAACTTAAATTAATTACGAAATTGCCACAAAACAACTTAAAGCAGTCAAAAGCATGTCATGACCTGCTTCTCTGCTTCTGCTTTTTCTGCTTATTTTTAGAGAAGCAATAGCAGAAGCAAACAAATAAAACACCCAAAAACTATTTTTTTATCTGAAAAGCAGATAAACATTTTTCATAAGCAATTGCAAACACCTACTTAATGTCTAAATAAAATCTGAAGCAAGTTCAAGTATTATTCTACATCAGTTCCAGGCTCGCCAAGTTTAAATGAATTCTTTTCTGAATTTTTTTTGTAAAATTTTCGGCGGGCTGGCCCGCCTCGGGGAGGCGATCCCAAAAGGGCCAAGCCCGTTTGCTCCAAGCTCGAATCAAACTCGATAGTGCAATTCTGACCAAAGTGTGCATGAGCTCTTATCCATCCGATCAAGACCGGGGAGCTTGTTGAAATATCTATTTTAAGAAGTCAATTCCTACTAATTGCATGGAGTAGCCAGTGGGCTTCTTAAGTGCAATTATGCTAAAGGAAATGGTTGAAAATCTTAATTTCTGCCCATTAGAGTAGATTGGTCCTCCAATTTTATTAAATTTAATATTAATTATGCTGGATCTACATTTATTCAATTAATAAATATTAAGCATGAGAGAGACACCTTATAGCAATCTTATTATAAAATTCAGATATCTCATCGTATACCAAATTGTCCCTGAATATTTGGGCTAGAGTCGCCACCACCTACAAACTCTGGTCTGGTCGGGTCGTCTCTAAATGTGAATTTTTCAAAACCAACGAATAATCTCAAGTTATATATATGAAAACTATGTGAAGGGTACTTTTGGAGATCTTTATATGTCATGTTTTATTTATTACGAGAAATCAAACAATGCTGATACACTAAAAATAAACTTGATCTACGGAACAATTACAAATTCAATTACAACTAAGAGCATTGCTTATCAAGCATATAACAACAATGAATAATTTGTTCTACCAAGTGACATCGATTATGTGGATCCTCGTATGACATTGTACGCTATCTCTAATAAATTATCATCTATTTTTGATGATTTTTATTGTGTTTTATTATTGTCAATCAAATCTTCTTTTGTTATACTTATTTCAGGTCTCAAATTGGCAAACCATGACATTTATTCAAATGTTTATATCTCAATTATTCAGCGTAAAATATATTTGGTATTGTTATACATAGATATCGTGTGATGTTGAATGACCTTGTCACAACTGACATCACACTTATTTAAGTGTTGGGAGGTCCTCTCCCCACCCCATCACCAAAATTATGTACGGTTATACTAAAAAAAAAGATAACATGCACTCCATAACTATCAAATTTGCATAATTCTATAGTAAATAAATTTATATTTGATTAGCACATGACAACTTGCTATAGTGATAATAGTAATCTCCAATTCTTGGGATGGTCTCAATTCGAGACTCGTTATTACAACAATCCCGTTCCCAATGTTAAAAAAAAGTTATATTGATTATTTGAGCATAGAATCTCGAGGCATGAAAACAATAGAAGGGGCTTTCTGGTGAGACGTCAGTATTGTCATTAATTTTGTAGCCATGCATGAGGTAATTTGTACAATTTTGCTGCTCTAATTCAGGGAACTATTAATAAACCTCTTGTGCTATATTTTTTCCCACCAAATATTTGACTTAAAATAGAGCTACTAATTATCACAGGTACTCCCCAATTAATATTTTTGCCTAACCCCACAAGTTAGTTTCTTTTTACGTGATAGTGTCAATTTACTATATGTGATATTATTAATAAGCATTTTATTATTGTATGATTTATAAAAATGCATTTTATCACCTAAAATATGCAAAATATATCGCATTGTCCACTCATATAGAGGGATATTTTGCACAAATTCACAAACTACGTGATGTAAACTGTCTATTTTAAAACCACTGAGTTTAAACTGTGTATTTTGAAAACAATATAGGGTAAAATAAACTGTCTATTTTCAAACCACGTGAGGTAAACTTTTCTATTTAGAAAATCATAAGAAAATCATGTGATGTCGACAAGTAATATTTGTAATACTTATAGAATAATTTTTTTCCAAGTTATTCTCTCATCAAAACGATAAATATTATTCACTAATTCATCTTAATACTTATGAAAATCAATTGTAATATTCCTCGATCTCGTATTCTAAATGGCTCGTGAGTTTTTATAGATTAGTCAGCAGACACCTTCCCTGTTTTCGAAGTATAAATAAATAAATTAGACCCCTAGGGGTAGACGGATTGGTAAGAGTTGAGGTAACGTGAGGAGAAATCCTTCGACGTCCATGTTCGAATCCCGTGTGGACAAATTATCTACTGAAATATTGTGGGGGTTTGTCTTGGGTTCGGGTTTTATTGGTCCGCTCCCTCAGATATCTGTCATCCGTGCACATCCCTCAATTTACATGGTGAGGGTTCTGAGGGGCCGAGATCGTCACACAATGATTAGTCAGGCGTATAGATGTCAAACGGGCCGTGCCGGACAAATCCATGCCGCACGGCACTGTTCCGTGCCGGGCCAGCACGGCCCGTCTCGATTTTTACCTTGCCCAGCACGGCAGTGCCTCGAGTCGTGTCGTGCTGGCACGACCCAAATCAATTTTTTTTTCATTTTTTTTATTTTTTATTTTGTTTAATTTTAATTATATAAATATAACAATATTATAAAAATATAGATTGACGCAATATACTTGTAAAATCAAAATTTATTGACTACGAATTGAAAAACTACAAATTACATTTAACAAAAGAAAATAATAAATTACAAAAGAGTTTAAAAAAATATGCTAGTTTTCTTCATTTTCATCCGAAGAAACATCATGTCCTCCCAAACCTTGTAAGCGGCTATCAGCATCCAACCAATCCTTTAAAAGAATACACATTTCCACAGTGTTTGGTTTCATTCTACTTCTGTTTTCATCAATGACTCTTCACCTGCACTAAAACAAGACTCCGATATCGGAGGAGTTAGTAGATCACGTGCCATTATGGAAAGTACTGGCCAAAGTCTAGCATTGTCTTTCCACCATGCCAAAACATCAAAAGTTTCTAATTCTTGTTCACTGAAATTTATGACTTGATTTAGATATAACTGAAGCTCAGTAAATGAAGATGTATTAGAACTAGAACTAGAAGAAACGGAAGTAGTGTCTTGTCTTCTTCTTAACATTGTCCACACAGAACCCTTACTACTACTAGCACCACTACTACCACTTTTTCTTACTGGAATTGCTATAGAATTATGTAACGAATCATATAAAGAAAACAAAGCAAACAACATTTATTAATGCGCTCTTTCTCTTGATTAATATTAATATTTTCATAAGCCATGTTGGTGTAATAAGATTCTATTATAATTTCTACACTATATAATTTAAATCTAGGATCCAGAATTGATGCCAAGCAATTCAACATAGGAATAATTTTCCAGTATATTTTAAATTTATACTCCATTGGTTCGACAATACCTGTAAAAAACGGATCAGATCTATGTGATGCAAAACATTCACTAATTTCATAAATTTTATTCAAAAATATTGAAGAAGTTGGATAATAACAGCCCGAAAATAAATTGGTAGCATCATAAAACGGTTCTAAAAAATTACAAATATTAGAAGCAATTTCCCAATCAGTTTCTTCAATATGAAAATGTTCGGCCATCCTTTCATTAAAAAATAAAGTGATCACATTTCTATAAGGTAAACATGCTTGCAACATTAAATATGTAGAATTCCACCTATTAGGAATATCATAAGGAAAATCTTTATAATTCATAACATGAGAAATACATAAACTTTTGAAGTCTTGTTTTCTAGCAACTGAACAATTAAGAAATTTAAGAGTGGTCTTTATTTCTTCTAAATGAAGCTCAAGTGGTTTCAATCCATCTTGCACACACAAATTTAAAATATGACAAGCACAACGAATATGAAAAAGATCACCATTTAAAATTGGTTTCAAATAAGTTTTTAATTTAGTAATTGCAGCATTATTATTAGTTACAAATGAAATAGAGAAGATTTTATTACTAATATTATATTCATTAGTAACTTGCATAATGGCATTGGAAATAACTCCACCCGTATGAGGCCAATCAATTTTTGTGAAACCTAAATTTTTTTTATGTAACACCCAGTTATCGTCAATCCAATGTCCTGTAACACAGAGATATGATGCATTTTCAAGATAATTTGTCCAAATATCACTTGTTAGTCCTACTTTCGATGAAAGATTACCTAAATACGTAATTAAATTTGCTTTATATTCATTAAAAATTGTGAATGCATCCGATTTAATAGTATTCCTTGAAAATCGTTTATGTTGAGGTTGTAAACCTAAATGAATATAATTAGTGAATTTGGCATCCGCCCCCATTGAAAAATGTTTCTCCGCCCATACGATGTATTTAGCTAATTCTCTCATATCTCTTCCAACATTATAAGTGAAAATACCTAAACTTGAACTGCTACTACCAGTACCGAATTGTGAAAGAGTAGTTTGGTTAACATCAGTTGGTTCTCTTTCATGTTTAGCAATGTGTCTTAGTAAATGATCTGTACCACCAGAAGAAGCATATGCATAATCTTTTTTACATTTTTTACAAACTGCCCTTGATCACTTTCCCTCAACATTTTCTACATCGAATAGTTACCATATATTACTAGTTCTTTTTTTTGAAGTTCTTCTACTTGATGATTTAATATTTGGTGTGATTTCTTCATTTTCTTGAAATTGATCGATTTCATCATCATAATTCACATTATAAGATGAATCGGTCATTATGCATATAGACTACAATTATCTAATGCAACAAATATAAAAGTTACCAAATATTTGCTAGGAGGAGTATTGGCTTTGTTGCTTGTGCTTGTCTTGACAAACGTAAGACGAACTTCTTTCTTCTTGTGAACAAATTGAGATTATAGTGTCTCAAGTATAAAGAGCTTAGAGATTAGGAGGATAAAATGTTTCCTCAACCAACGCACATATATATAACAACAACAAAAAAAAGTTTTTTTTTTGAAAAAAAGCCATTCAACGGCACTTTTTTTGACCGTTGGCCATTGGCGATCGATCACCATTTTTGTGGCGATCGATCGCCAAGCCCGTGCATAGCCTACTGCCTTAAGCGATCGATCACCACCAGTATTTTCAAAACCGGACCGGACATAAAACCGGTGCCCTTACTGGTTACAGGTTCGATCGGTTCAACCGGTTAAACCACTGGTTCAACCGGTATGACGTCAGCATGATTTAATATCTATATTTAATTTTTATAAAATATTTATAACATGTATTTGCAAAAGTTTCAAACGTTCATAATAATAAAAGAAATATAATTGTAGTAATATAGCATGGAGACCAATATTTTACACACTCTTTCAATAATTTCATCTATTTAAGTTTATAACTATTTTTTGTAAATATAAACTTTATATAAAAAAGAATTAATTACAAATACACTAATTAGTCATGTATACACCAAATCTGTATTATATTATTCATTAATGGGCTACTATATTATTACAAATACTTTAGTATTGATTATCAAAATTAAGAGATTTGTATTTATATATAAGACTGATACAAATATCAAAAATATATAATGGGTAAATGTTAAAACTCATAGTTTTATGGAGTTGATGCAATACAAAATTAAATATAATATATATAAATAAACTACATGGAACCTCTAATCATGTTTATAACATTTTATTTATGTATTTAGGAAGGAATGATAAAACCTAAAAGGGATGATAACAAAATAAAAATTGGAAAAAAAAAAAAGAGTTTCGAGCGGTTCAACCTAGTCGACCGGTTTTTGACCGGTTCTCACCGGTTCGCACCGATTTTTTACACTGCCGATTTTATTGGGTTAACCGGCCCGGACCAAGCACCGGTCACCGGTTGGACCGGCCGGTCCGGGCCGATTTTAAAAACAGTGATCGCCACATAATTGGCGATCGATCGCTGGTTAAAAAAAAAAAGAAGAGTAAACAGTGTCGTGTCGTGCCGTGCCGTGCCAGCCCACGGGCTGGCATCCCTTTGCCCGTCACGACCCATGTTCAGGGCCGTGCTTGGCACGGAACGACACTGTAGCAATACGTGCCGTGCCGTGCCTCGTGTCGTCCGCTCCGTTTGACATCTCTAGTCAAGCGCGATCCTAGATACCTTCTTAAACCAAAAAAAAAATTAATAATAAAAATTACAAAAAATCAGTATTACCAATAAAAAAAAGCATGCATTTAAGGATAATAGTTTAATATTTTCTTTTCTTATTCGTTTAAAATTATGCTTGAGACGAAGGAAAGAGTAGTGCCACATTACTTTCAAGATCGTTTGTGTTAGTTAATAACTTGATGTATTTCATTATGCTTGTGGAAAATCTAGCCCAAAAAAAAAAAACCAAACAAACATTCAATCTAATAATTTGTTTTCAATCACAATTAAGTGCAATTAAGTCATAAGTTCAATTTACTTTGCCAACATTTTTTCGGTCTGAGCATATCGCACCGGACTTCCTTGTGAGGTTTACCTGATTGGCAGGCTATTACGTCAGCCTGTGAGTTTAAATACTACACACTCCAAGATTAGTGTGCGTTTTCACTCATCATTAAAAAAAAATAACCCCCAAGTCTTACCAATGGCCATAATGTTGGGTTACATTAATGGGGGTGCTGGGTCAACCCCAAAATTTTCATTTTGATTGAATGGAAATGTGGGTCCCACAATTTTGAGGTTGACCCACTGGTGTCAACTCAGTCACTACAGCACCGTAAGCTACGTATTTCTAAATCGTAGAACTGTCTATTTGAAAAATCATATCAGGTTTCGTAGCAAAACACCTTACCCTCATCTTAAATATCAGAATTCATGATGCAGTAGGCGTTGAGTTAACTTCAAGACATCAATAATAGCCTAAACATTAGTTGTGGGAGAAGCCGTATGGATCTCAGTTTGTTCACAAACCTGGGCAGAAATAAATCACAGATGGGAAACAATATTGGGAATGAATCCCAAATACAGAAAGCTTATATTTGTTGGAAATATAGTGTCATACAATGTTTCACACATTTGTGGAGGTGTGTCCTTGCATTCTCAACCAACAATTAGTCGCACCTCCAACCAACAAATATGGCTTCAAATGGGTTTTCTTTGCGAGGGTAGTGGACTATCGGTAGCGAGTAGCTACGATTTTCATCCGATCTGAAAAATGAATCTTTTTTTCGAATTTGATAAACCATTTTTCTAATGAAAATTAATACTTTTTTACGTCATAAACTCGTCCAATTTTTGGAAGTGGCACGTATGTATATTTCTACTATCTGGGTTTTTTTTTTTATTTGGGTTGAGATTGAGTATTTTTTTTTTTTGAGGGAGGATGTGGCTAAATATTTTCCCACATACTGCGGAATTCGAACTCAAGTCTCTTCAAAATAAAGATGAGTTCTTACCAGTTGTAGCTGTGCTAAGTTCTCGAGATTACATTGTTAGTAGTGATGATAATTAGTGATAAAAGAAGGAATAATTGCATTCCACTATTAGATCTAGATTTTGCATCTTTATTTTTGAAATTTGGAGCACAAAGCTCTTCTCAAACGAAGCACATTCTACACTTGCCATTGTCTCCTGCACTTTTACCTTTGCTCTCTTTCTAATCCATTCTTTTTTTTTCATTATTTTTTTTTCTTTTTTATGCTTTGGTCAATCCCTTACAATCTGACAATTTTTTACTGTAGTTATGAACCTTTATTGCGAATAAATCTAAAATATTTAAAAATTTATTTAAATATAAATATTAAAATATGATAAAATATAATAAAATATTGAGTAAGTTTGTTAATTAAAATCGAAGTTAATTACAAAAATATGATAAAATATAATAGAGTATTGAGTAAGTTTCCTTAATTAAAATCTAAGTGAATTACAACGATAATTATAATTTCAAATTGTTTAAGAAAATAATTGTAAAATTAATGATGTGATAAACATTTAAAACTGATTTACGATAAAGGATCCTACTTGCTACCTAAGACACCCTATGTCATCCAATTTGTCTCTTTTTTCTTTATTTTTTTTCTTTTTCTTTTTCTTTTATTGGTGTCTATCACTTTTACATTCACAAGCCTCAATTGTTGAAGAAAAGAGATTATTGCGAGCATCTGTCTTAGGGTCCCAATAAATGCAATGTTTTTTTTTTATCGACTATTACGATTTCAACTAGGGAGAAAAATTGTTTTTATATGGATTTGAACAAATATCTATTTTTAAATTAAAGAGGTTTACGCCACTAGATCAAATGATCTTGGACAATAAATATGATATTTCAAGGCTTCAAATGAACAATTCTTCTTTAAAAGAAATGAATAATTCTAAAAATTAATATTTTTTTTAAAAAAAAATTAATAAAGGATTTGCCTGATATGCTTAATATAGCTTTATTGAATTTATTGGATTTACTCCTGATTATTAGAGTATATTTATAAATGTTCGATGAGATGATAACTTCATAAATTCACAATTTTTTTCTTGAGAGGGAACTTGATAAATATTTTTCTGCATAGCGTGAGATTCGAACTCAATCTCAACCATCTGGTTAACGGATGTACAATTTTTGAATAAAATTTCAACACTGTCTTATTGGTTGATAAACTTGTATAGTCCAGGCCAGTGTATTATGCATCATAGACATTTAACTCATATAACTTTCTATGAAATTATTACCGCTTGAAAATAAAGAAAACAAAGGATTTTGATGTTTGAAATCACTGAAATGTTTGCTGGTTCATCGACTTTTCAGACGAGCTTTCTTCATTACAATCTTTACCCTAAAGTTAAGGCAGATTTCAAGCATTTAATGTGGTTGGTTATTCAAATATTTCACATTAAACATCCCATCTCTCTTCACCTAATACTTTTGTACAACACTGGCTCAATTTGTTTTTTCACTTTATTTCCAATAACCTATAGTCGTCATGAGTCATGACGCCACATTTCATGTGATCTGCTGTCCATTGATAAATCTCAGTATTCCGTTATCACATGGTCCTGTTAGGTACCAAATTCATAAATATTAAATTTCAACTTACAGATTATGTTGTTTGGATTAATGTTTGAGACCACATTTTGAAGAGGAAATCTATTAAAAATATATGTGTAGTTTGGTTCTGTTATCGGTTTAGTCACTAAAGTTTTGGTGGCCCGATTTAGTCCCTTAAATTTGAAAAAATGTTCTCAATCCAGTCTCCGACATAAAGTCAGCCCAAGCAAACGGAGAAGAATTGAAGCAAATGGAGAAGAATTGAATCGAGAATATGTTTTAACTTTAGGGATTGAACTGTGAACAAACTAGACACACTTAGTCCATAAAATTTTAAAAATATTCTCGAATCAATCCCTCACGGAATTTTTTTAAAAAAAATTTAGAAACTAATCGAGTAACTGAAGACTTGAAGGAGTGAATTGGAAATTAACTCACTGTACGAATATTTTAAAATATTATCCCATTTTAAAAGAAATTTCAAAACATGACGTATTCACACTCGAGGAAAGACCATACATGGAGAATTCAATTAAGTAAAAATAAATAAATGTAATCTAATTATAAAGATCATTATCATTTAATTTCGTTGTTTTCGTTTAGATTTGAACTTAAAAGGCTGAATGATTATCTTACAACGAATGAGACGATAAAAAGTTAAACTTGTACAAAAACAAAAATGACCATAATAATCGATTCCCTTCAAAAAAAAATATGGCCTCAAACCTTCCTATTTTCTTAATTCCACTCCCCAACTTTTTATTCTCTCTCACTGAAAGACTCCCGTGCCGTTACAGTCACATTCACAGTCCACGCCTCGCCGTTAACTCCCCTCCATTGCGTCTCCGTCATTACCGTTAATATCATCGCCATGATCATTACCATCGCCATTGCCGTCATTATCAACCTCCTCATCAGCAAGTCTTTCCAAGGGTGCGCACTGTACCTTATGGCGCAGCTTCCAATCCAACGCCTGGCATGCGCGAGAGCAGTAATTTACTGCTCCACACACTGAACAACGACGGAATTCATGCCTCCTAGTCTCGGGTCTCCCGCAACCCGAGTGTGAACACAAACGGAGATCCGGACCCGGAGTGTTCCCAACATGATCCGAAAACCAATCGGCTATAAACCGGTTCGCCGGATGAGGTTCCGGAGTGGGTACATTACACCCGAAATCACTCAGCAATTGACAGCCGCTGCCAGCTATCTGGCGGTGGGGATTCCACGTCAGCCATGAGCGAGGCAAAACAGCAGAGGGAGCCGCCGCGAGAAAGGTTGATAACTCGCGCGCGTTGGCTTGGACTAAGAATCGGCGTCCCTCGGCGACATTCTGCTTCACTCCATAACCGTCCTGCAGACAGTGACCAAGCTCTCGAAGCGCGTCCACGTGGCCGAGAAACGCCGAGCGTGCGCATAACGCCACGCCTGCGCGAAGGTCCTTATCATTCTTCGAGCTGCCACTGCCGTTGAACTGTACGACGGCCAGGGAATAGAGCGCCGAAGCGTGAGATCCAATCGCGGCTTTCGCCATTAATGATGCGCCGCTTCCTCGGTTGTGCAAACAGTAGAAACGAATCTGTGTCCGATAATATTAATAATAAATAATAAATCTCAGTAATTAATTTTGAAATTCACACATTTAGGCGTATAATCCAACAAAATAAAATATCTCACTTCTTATTAATTAAATTAAATATTATCATCAAACAGAAAGTTGCTAAAACAATACCGACCATGCCTAGAATAAAACAGGCTTCGACATTTCCCGAATCAACGCATAGTTTGAGGAATCGATGAGCCGACTCCGACCAGTTTTTGGCTCTTACTGCTAGCATTTTCTGCGAGGCTTTGGACAATACAAGCGAGTGGAGACCTAATCCGTTTAGCCTTTTGCATCTGTTCGATGAAAAAAAATAAAATGAATAAACTAAGATTCAGATTTGCAAAGAAAATTGTTCACGTAGAAAAATAACACATAACGTGATCAAAACATTGATCAAATCGGCAGGACATCCAGCGGTAGAACTGAATTTGCAAAGAATAGATAGCACAATATCGTCCGGTAAAACATCAAACAAATCACGCCCTCCGGAAATTTCAGGCGGTTTTTCCAACATTTTCCAGCATCCGACGAACTCTACTCTCCTTCTCTTCGGGACTCGGCTATTATTCGCCAGGCACATACTCATCACTTTAGGATAACAAACCCCTCTCCTGGTTCTCATGTGTTGCGTTTTTCCTAGTGTGTGTTTTGTACGTGATTTTGTCTTTTATTCTTTGTTAGGGATAAAGGGGAAATGAGAAGCGAGATTCGACACGAGGGATGTTACCACATACAAATAAGAGAGTTCCAGGGATTTGTTGCAATTACGTAAATGCCCCTGGGTTTTCTCGATTTTGTCAGTATTTGGTCAAACGCCGTTGACTGGATCCCTGCCCCGTCGTCCTCTGTACTCTCTCGCGCAGCGGTGAAAAGTGAAAACTCGGATTTTTTGACAGGCTATTTTTCGGTCATAGATTTAAATTCGAGCATCACGACAAGCAAAGAAAATACGACTCAAAAGAAAATATGACTCAAAAATTAGAAATTATATGTAAAGACTTTGAGTTTAAAGGATTAAAAAAGATATTTTGATAGATAGAAGTGTTTAGATAAAATTGACGTACGTCAGATTTGATTCTCTTTATTGTTCATATAATCTACCACAATTTATTTTGATTAAATGTTTAGTCATAGTTGTTGTATTATTTGATTTAAATTCGAGCCCATTTAAATTTAGTAATTTTAAATAACAATAGTTTGTGCAATATCATTTCTTGAAAATAAGCGAAAAAAAAACAAAGTGAAAAATCATTAAATATGACGAATCTTATCTTATGACAACAATTAACAAATCTAAATTAGCATATATGTTTTTATATAAAAACTGCAATCATCTAGAAGCATAACATTATCTTTAATTTATGATATTATGAAGCTTCAACCATCACGAGGGCAGACATATGTCACGACCCACAACTTTCTAGAAGATTTCGGCTTACATTGGAGAGGCTTTGGGACATCTGGAAGCTCCCGGAAGCTTAAAGAACACTTTGGAGCACCCCGAAATATTCTAGACATTCATGTACATGCTTTTGCAGGTCATTCTAGAACCTTATAGAAATGTACATAGTAGAAGCATTTAGAAGCTTGTAGATGTGTGGAACATCCTAGAAGATCATTTCTAGCCATTAGATCAAATTGATCATCACCGTCAATTGAGAAGGTGAACTTGTATATATAGGGGAGAGGAGTTCATTTGTAACCATCAAGTTTTCAAGTATTTAAGCAATACAAAGCATTCTCTCAAAATCTCTTTGTGTTCTTTCTCTTTCAAACACTTTAGCAACCAACTCGGGAGGAAGGCTGACTTGCTAGCAACGCGGGGTTACTAGTCAAGTGCTGCACGGGTTCGAGAAAGTTTGGGTGAAAGCTCTCATCCTGTGACAAGTGGTATCAGAGCCTAGGTCGGCTCTTAAAGCTTCCGCACTCAAGGTTGTTCGTTGGTGTTTGCTAGAGAAAGAATGTCGGACTCAGGGGTGGTCCAACAACCCGAGAAGCCAGAGAAGGCACTGAGGAATGGCCGAGGCCAGTCAAGGGAACCCTCGATCGACTTTATTGGTGGCATGGAGAACCGGATGATCCGACTGGAGCAATACATGGAGGATCACTCCCAAGCCTTCGAGGATGTGGCCGAGAAGGTACGGAAACTTGAAGTGAACACCTCAGGGGAGGAGTTTCAAGGCCAGGTACTCCAACAAATTAACTCTTTCAGTTTTGATATGAAGAACCAATTCGATGAATTTAGGGGCATGATTGAGGCCTGGGAAGAAGAGTTCAAAACTCTCAAGGCCAACATGGTGGTATGCAAAAAGGGCCATGGCCAATGCAGGGGGAGCATGTAGCCATGACACCAACTAGGATCGATGTTCCAAGGCCAGGACCTTACAATGGTACTCGCAATGCTAAGGAACTTGACAACTTTATATGGAACTTGGAGCAATACTTTGCAGCCTCGAATGTAAGGGACAATGAGGCCAAGATTCGCACAACGCCCCTATTCCCGACAGACACAGCCACACTATGGTCGAGGAGGCGACACGCCGACATTCAGCGAGGCACATGTCGCATGGATACATGGGAAGACTTCAAGGCCGAGCTCAAGCGGCAATTCTACCCCGAGAATGTGGAGTATGAGGCTCGGGTGTGAAGCCCCAAAATTAATTAATTGCGATTAAGGCATTAATTATGTTTATATGATGAATCATGTGGTAATTGATTTATGTGTTGGGTAATGAGATGTTAGCATGATTTAATTGTGTTGATTATTAAATATGAGGAAGATGTGATTTTAGATGAAGTTTAGTGCATTTTGTCAAGATGCTTTTAAAATACCATGTTGGGGTGTTTTATACATCATGTTAAGTTTGGGGTGCAATTTTTAATTAAATTAAACAACCCCTTTCAATCTTATACCCATCACTTTAACCCCACTTTACCATTCACTTTTAAAAAACCCCCCAAAATCACTTCCCAACCCCAAACCCTTCCCATTTTCGAGATCCACCAAAGAAGGAGAAGGAAAGCTTCACAAAAACTTTGTTTGTGTGATCTTTGTTAGGATTTGGAGCCTACAAGAGGTATGGAACCATTCCTAAAAGTTTTATGATGTTTGGTGTTGAAATGGGTTAAATTTTGATGATTTATGTGGGTTTGTTTTGGGTATATGTTGTTTATGGTTGGGGTATGATTTTTGAATTGTTTTATGTGGGTTTTAGTGGGTTATGATGTTTTTGATGTTGTAGGGAAGTTTGGATTTGTAAGGTATGAAGAAAGGATTGGAAAATGCTCATTAATGGCGAATTTTCGAAGTACAGGTGCTGGCGATCGATCGTCCGTTTTTGGCGATCGATCGCGAGCCAGCAGTGGGCGCCAGTAGCGTTTGGCGATCGATCACCACCTTTGGGGAATTGATCGGCGAGGCTGGCGATCGATCGCGCCAAAAGTGGCGATCGATCGCCAAGATGCAAAAATTTGAGCCTCGTCCAGTATGATCTCGCGATCGATCGGGCCTGGGCGGCGATCGATCGCGAGGTGTAAAAAATGTGCATTTTTGATTTTTTGTGGGATTTTTGGATATTTGACCATGATTAGCTTCTAATATCAATTTGTATGGTTATGTAGAACCATCCCAAGTACCCACAACCTCAAGGAGATAAAGCTCTCCGATTTCTCCACTTTTGGGATTAAGGTACGTAAGAAACGTACGAGCATCGGACGGTAAACCATACTCCTATTTAATGATGATGTTTATGATGATGATGTTTATGATGATGTTTACGATGATGATGTTTACGATGATATTTATGATGATGATGTTTATGATGATGTTTATGATGACGATGTTTGTGATGATGATTATGATGATGTTGACGATGATGATGTTTATGATGACGTTTATGATGATGATGTTTACGATAAGTAAGTTTATGATAAGGTCATACGACGTAAATGATTGGGTAAGACGCCCATGTGGTAAGATGCCACCCAATGTATATGAGTGGGTAAGATGCCCCTGTGGTAAGATGCCACACAAGGTTTATGATATGGTAAGACGCCATATGATTGGGTAAGATGCCCACGTGGTAAGATGCCACACGATGATTATGTTATGGTAAGATGCCATACAATGGGGGTAAGATGCCCTTCTACATGAACAAGAATCAGGGATAACAAAGGAAGTTGAAGAACGACCAATAACTTTTACTTAACTAAGATGCTATGCATTACTGTATGTCTTTTAATACCATGTTAAGTAAATATGTGTATGCTCACGATGTGTTGTCCCTGTAGGTGCACTTTTGGACCGAAGGGCCTAGGGTCGGGTTCAGGCGGTGAGCTAAAAGGGAACAAGATGAATATAGGATGCATGATTTTATAGTCTCTACTCTAGGAGTAGTATAAATCTATAACTTTAACATTCATTATTGGGAATGTAACTAAATAGCTTTTGGAAATTTTATTTTGGCCTGTAATCTTCTTAGCTCAAGCTACAACCAGAACCCTTAAGTGGTTATAAATGCATGTTCTGCCCTTTATATGTGTACTATATGATGTTAAGGTAGGAAGACCCTACATTAGTGGTATCAGAGCAGTGGTTAGATAACCCGGGAACGAGTGAAGGGTAGCCTTAGCAATAAGTTGGCTAGGTGCTTACTTTTAAACATGTTGTGTGCATATGTTACATATGAAGTACATGCTCACATGTTATGCCTTTCTAACGATGTGTATATGAACTGCTTTTGGATCTTGTTGTTAACCCTTTTGTTGCAGTATGGCAGCAAACGTGGAGGTAGGTGACGCAGTGAGTGTCAATGCAAGTGCGGGGCGTACGAATCCCCTACCCCCGCCAGCTTTTGATGATGAACCGTCCGAACAACAGTTGTTGCTAGGGGAGCTAAGCTTAACTCAATTTCTTGCATACCGACCCCCAACCTTTGAAGGAACCGAAACAGGGGAACGAGCTGAGGAATGGTTAGAAAGAATAGAGCAAATCTTTGTGGCAGCCCCATGTGCGAAGACAGCATGGATACGGTTAGCAGAGTTCCAATTGGCCAAGAAGGCACTAATGTGGTGGAAGACCACTGTGGTAGAGCAAGAGGCTCAAGGTCATGAAGTTAATTGGAAAATGTTTCGAACTCGCTTTCTGAATCGTTATTTTTCGGCTGCTGCACGACAGGCTAAGGAAGATGAATTTACTCACCTCAAGCAAGGTAATATGTCGGTGTCAGATTATGCTCTTCAGTATTGCTCCTTACTCAGATATGTACCTCACATCGCCACGAGCACTCAAGCAAAGATGAGGAACTTCATGAAGGGCTTGAGGCCGGAGCTGTACGATAGGGTGATTACTTATGGCCCTACTTGTTTTGACGATGCACTCTCACGGGCTGAGCTAGCCGAACTGGGAGTGGGTGCATACCCTGATGTTGTACCACCGTCAGCACCCTCTCAGAAATCCACTCCAGATAATTTGAAGCCAAGGAGTGATCAGTTCAAGTCAAGGGGGAACACATCGGCGTCAAGGTTCAGCGGTAAGAGGCCCGACAATAGATGGAAAGGAAACCGTAGGAGTGATGCCCCATCTGGAAGGGGGCAGTCCCAGGGAGACAGATCCGGGAAGGTCCAGTGCACTCTCTGTGGGCAACCACATCTGACAAAAGATTGTGTAGGATGTTATGTTTGTGGCGACAAAGGCCACTTTGCTAGACAGTGTCCCAACAGGGGAAGTCAACAGGGTTCTGCGGGGAGGCCTGCGGATAGGACAGCATAGCATAGACCACCATTCGTGCCGAGACAGTATGGAGGTCAGCCTATGGGGCCACCTCAAGGGCAAGTCTATGCATTGACGAGGGAGCAGGCTTCAGCGGCTCTGGAGGAGGTTATATCGGGTACGTGTCTTTTATTTACGCACCCTGCTTTTATATTGATCGACACAGGTGCGTCACACTCTTTTGTGTCGACAAGTTTTGTGGAAAGGCACCACATATGCACTTCTCCGTCGCCCACGCCTCTTATAGTCTCGACCCCCGCTGGAAGGAGTATGATTACTGATCGGATCGTCTACGATGGCCTCATTTATTTTGAGGATAAAGAACTAAGGACAGATTTGATTGTTCTGGGAATGTCAGATTTTGACTGCATTCTGGGCATTGATGTTCTGAACAGGTATCAGGCAGTTGTGAACTGCAGGCAGAGGACTGTACGGTTCAAATCTGATATGGGAGTTCCATGGACGTTCTATGGGGATGGTTCTCGCTCTAAGATTCCGTTGATATCTGCTGTCAAGATGGCGCAGTTGTTGCAACGAGGCCATACATGATATCTCATTTATGTCGTTGATGTTACGGAAAAGAAAGAAGAAGTAAAAGTTGAGGATGCGCCCGTAGTGGCGGAGTTCCCTGATGTCTTTCCGGAGGAGATTCCCGGATTCCCACCGACGAGAGAGGTCGAGTTTGGGATTGAGTTATTCCCGGGGACGTCTGCCATTTCTCGTGCTCTTTATAGGATGGCACCAGCGGAGCTAAGG
This sequence comes from Haberlea rhodopensis, assembly GCA_907163345.1. NCBI lineage: Eukaryota > Viridiplantae > Streptophyta > Magnoliopsida > Lamiales > Gesneriaceae > Haberlea > Haberlea rhodopensis. Next base: position 4,889,241 of record CAJQUN010000026.1, on the reverse strand, counting down.
GAATTAAAGATTCAGTTGCAAGAGTTCCTTGATAAAGGCTATATACTCCCTAGCGTATCGCCCTGGGGAGCACCAGTTTTATTTGTGAAGAAGAAAGATGGTTCGATGCGTTTGTGCATCGATTACAGACAATTGAACAAAGCTACAGTGAAGAATAAGTACCCACTTCCGAGGATCGATGACTTGTTTGATCAGTTGCAGGGTACGAGGCTCTACAGTAAGATCGATCTGAGGTCGGGGTACCATCAGATTCAAGTAAGGGAAGATGATGTCCAGAAGACAGCCTTCAGGACTAGGTATGGGCACTATGAATTCCTAGTCATGCCTTTTGGAGTGACAAATGCCCCGGCTGTTTTCATGAGTTTGATGAACAGGGTGTTCCAGCCATATTTGGATCAATTCGTCATAGTTTTCATTGACGATATACTCATCTACTCCCGGACCGAAGAAGATCATGTGCGGCACTTGAGGACAGTACTTCAGATCCTTAGGGATCATCAGTTGTATGCAAAGCTCAGCAAGTGCGAGTTCTGGCTGAGCAGTGTAGTATTCTTGGGTCATGTTATATCTAGCAGCGGGATATCTGTGGATCCCAGGAAGATTGAAGCTGTGATGGAGTGGGCAGCACCCACTTCTGTACCCGAGATACGGAGTTTCCTTGGCTTAGCAGGTTATTACCGACGTTTTGTCGAAGGATTTTCTAAGATCGCTAAGCCGCTAACACAGCTGACTCAGAAAGGAGTCCCATTCTTTTGGTCCGAAGCATGCGAGGAAAGCTTCCAAGAATTGAAACGTCGTTTGACGACAGCACCAGTGTTGGTGATTCCTTCTGAGAGTAAGAAGTTTGCCTTGTACACGGATGCATCATTGCAAGGTTTGGGCTGTGTGTTGACGCAAGATAAGCACGTGGTGGCTTATGCTTCGAGGCAGTTGAAGCCTCATGAGACCAGATACCCAGTCCATGATCTAGAACTGGCGGCTATCATCTTCGCCTTGAAGATTTGACGTCATTATCTTTATGGTACGACGTTTACCATCTATACGGACCATAAGAGCCTGAAATTTCTATTCACTCAGGCTGAACTGAATATGCGTCAAAGAAGATGGATGGATTTGCTCAAGGATTATGATTGTGAGATTGAGTACCATCCGGGTAAAGCAAATTTGATAGCAGACGCCTTAAGTCGGAAGGTGAAGAGTACTGCTGAAGACGCTATGTGTTTATCAGCGATGATGACTTCTTATTGCCATCTAGGCTATGATTTTGATGTGGACACGTCGCCAGTGCGAGTGTCGACCTTATTGGCTGAGCCAGACATTTTTGAGGCTATCATGAAAGCCCAGAGGTCAGACGAGGAGGTTCAGAGATGGTCATCGATAGCACTTCGAGGTCAGCCAACAAAGTTTAGAGTGACTGAAGATGATTCTTTAAGACTGGACAACCGATGGGTAGTCCCAAATGCGCCGGGATTACGTAAAGGAATCTTAGAACGAGCTCATAGTAGCCTGTTCAGTATCCACCCCGGAGGAAGAAAGATGTATAAGGACTTGAGTGGTCAATTCTGGTGGAGACGCATGAAGCGTGATGTGATCACTTTTGTTAAGAGATGTTTGATCTGCCAGCAAGTAAAGGCAGAAAGGCAAAGGCCTGGTGGCGAGCTGAAGAGCTTGGAGGTACCTAAGTGGAAGTGGGAGCATATATCTATGGACTTCGTGACCCACTTACCAAGGTCGGCCTCTGGATTTGATGCGATCTGGGTGATCGTGGATAGGCTGACGAAGGTAGCTCATTTCATCCCTTACAGTATGACTTTCACGTATCTAAAGATGGCCCAATTATATGTACGGGATGTAGTGAGGTTACACGGGGTTCCACTCTCGATCGTGTCTGACAGAGACCCAAGGTTTACTTCTCATTTCTGGGAGGGTCTCCAGACAGCTTTGGGCACCGAGGTGAGACTGAGTACAGCTTATCACCCTCAGACAGACGGCCAAACAGAGCGTACTATTCAGACGCTCGAAGATATGCTGAGGGCATGTGTTTTGGAGTTTGATACTTCCATGGCAAGAGTCTATACCACTGGTAGAGTTCTCCTATAATAACAGCTATCAGGCGAGCCAAATGGCCCCTTTTGAAGCTCTTTACGGACGACGATGTAGGTCACCGCTGTATTGGGAGGACTTGACGAGTAAAGCGGTCGGAGGACCGGATATGATTAAGGACATGGAGGAAAAGATTAAGATGATACGCTTAAAGATGAAAGCGGCCCAAGATAGGCAAGCAGCCTACGCCAATAAGCGGCGACGGTCGCTAGAATTCCAAGTAGGAGACAAGGTTTTCTTGAAAATCTCGCCCTTCAGGGGTGTGGTCCGTTTTGGTATGCGGGGAAATTTATCTCCGAGATATGTCGGACCGTATGAGGTATTGCAGCGTATTGGTACATTGGCTTACCGTTTGGCTCTACCGCCGTCTTTATCTGGAATTCATGATGTCTTCCATGTTTCTATGTTGAGAAAGTATGAGCCAGACCCGTCTCATGTTTTACAGCCTACTGAAGTGCAGTTGGATTCAGATGTATCCTACGTTGAACGACCGGTCAGAATTCTGGATCGTGAGGATCGCAGATTACGAAGTAAAGTTATACCGATGGTCAAAGTTCAGTGGGATCGTCGGGGTGTCGAGGAGGCTACGTGGGAGACGGAACGGCATATGGTGCAGCATTACCCGGAACTATTTTCTGGTATGATTTATGTTTAGTTTCTCTATGGGTAAGTGCATGCGATTTCGAGGACGAAATCTTATAAGTAGGGGAGTAATGTGATGCCCCGAAATTAATTAATTGCGATTAAGGCATTAATTATGTTTATATGATGAATCATGTGGTAATTGATTTATGTGTTGGGTAATGAGATGTTAGCATGATTTAATTGTGTTGATTATTAAATATGAGGAAGATGTGATTTTAGATGAAGTTTAGTGCATTTTGTCAAGATGCTTTTAAAATACCATGTTGGGGTGTTTTATACATCATGTTAAGTTTGGGGTGCAATTTTTAATTAAATTAAACAACCCCTTTCAATCCTATACCCATCACTTTAACCCCACTTTACCATTCACTTTTTAAAAACCCCCAAAATCACTTCCCAACCCCAAACCCTTCCCATTTTCGAGATCCACCAAAGAAGGAGAAGGAAAGCTTCACAAAACTTTGTTTGTGTGATCTTTGTTAGGATTTGGAGCCTACAAGAGGTATGTAACCATTCCTAAAAGTTTTATGATGTTTGGTGTTGAAATGGGTTAAATTTTGATGATTTATGTGGGTTTGTTTTGGGTATATGTTGTTTATGGTTGGGGTATGATTTTTGAAGTGTTTTATGTGGGTTTTAGTGGGTTATGATGTTTTTGATGTTGTAGGGAAGTTTGGATTTGTAAGGTATGAAGAAAGGATTGAAAAATGCTCATTAATGACGATTTTTCGATGTACAGGTGCTGGCGATCGATCGCCCGTTTTTGGCGATCGATCGCGAGCCAGCAGTGGGCGCCAGTAGCGTTTGGCGATCGATCACCACCTTTGGGCGATCGATCGGCGAGGCTGGCGATCGATCGCGCCAAAGTGGCGATCGATCGCCAAGATGCAAAAATTTGAGCCTCGTCCAGTATGATCTCGCGATCGATCGGGCTTGGGCGGCGATCGATCGCGAGGTGTAAAAAATGTGCATTTTTGATTTTTTGTGGGATTTTTGGATATTGGACCATGATTAGCTTCTAATATCAATTTGTATGGTTATGTAGAACCATCTCAAGTACCCACAACCTCAAGGAGATAAAGCTCTCCGATTTCTCCACTTTTGGGATTAAGGTATGTAAGAAACGTACGAGCATCGGACGGTAAACCATACTCCTATATTTAATGATGATGTTTATGATGATGATGTTTATGATTATGTTTATGATGATGTTTACGATGATGATGTTTACGATGATATTTATGATGATTATGATGTTTATGATGACGATGTTTATGATGATGTTATGATGATGATGTTTACGATGATGATGTTATGATGACGTTTATGATGATGATGTTTACGATAAGTAAGTTTATGATAAGGTCATACGACGTATATGATTGGGTAAGACGCCCATGTGGTAAGATGCCACCCAATGTATATGAGTGGGTAAGATGCCACACAAGGTTTATGATATGGTAAGACGCCATATGATTGGGTAAGATGCCCACGTGGTAAGATGCCACACGATGATTATGTTATGGTAAGATGCCATACAATGGGGGTAAGATGCCCTTCTACATGAACAAGAATCAGGGATAACAAAGGAAGTTGAAGAACGACCAATAACTTTTACTTAACTAAGATGCTATGCATTACTGTATGTCTTTTAATACCATGTTAAGTAAATATGTGTATGCTCACGATGTGTTGTCCCTGTAGGTACACTTTTGGACCGAAGGGCCTAGGGTCGGGTTCAGGCGGTGAGCTAAAAGGGAACAAGATGAATATAGGATGCAGGATTTTGATAGTCTCTACTCTAGGAGTAGTATAAATCTATAACTTTAACATTCATTATTGGGAATGTAACTAAATAGCTTTTGGAAATTTTATTTTGGCCTGTAATCTTCTTAGCTCAAGCTACAACCGGAACCCTTAAGTGGTTATAAATGCATGTTCTGCCCTTTATATGTGTACTATATGATGTTAAGGTAGGAAGACCCTACATCGGGGATGTCTACGACGGCTCACACACAACAAAACTATAAAAGAGTACATCAAGGAGTTCCAAGAGATCATATTAGAGATCCCGGAGTTGACGGATCGTGAGGCATTCTTCGCTTTCCTTGATGGACTCAAGCCGTGGGCAAAATAAGAGCTCCAACGCCGTCAAGTGCAGGATCTGTCTACGACAATTGCTTATGCCGAGAGCCTTATTGAGTTGCGGCCTTCCAACGATGGCAACAACAAAGGCAGGAGGGATGACAAGGGCAAAGGTGTGGGAGACAGCCACTCCAACACAGGCCAAACCTATAACATGGGCATTGCACCAAGACCATCAACCAATAGGTCCAATGATCGGGAACGGACCTGCTTCCTTTGTCACAAGACCGACCACTTCATGGCCAATTGCCCAAAAGTAAACAAGCTAGAAGGTCTTGCAGACGAAGATGATGAGCCACAGGAGGAGGGCACACGGATTGGATCTCTACGACTCCTCAATGCCATCAAGGCAAAGGTGGAGCGCGCTAAAGGACCCAATGGTGGGTCTATGTTTGTGGATGCCTTGGTTAGGGGGCAAAGAGTAAAGGCATTGGTGGATACGGGAGCCACACACAACTTTATCCGGGAGGAGGCGGCAAAGAAGATGGGGCTTGCCATCACTCCGACCGGAGGATCAATCAAGTCAGTGAATGCAAAGGCCAAATCAATTGCCGGAGCGGCCAAGGGAATGAAGACCACGATAGGAGAATGGCAGGGATATGTCTCCTACACAGTGGTGCCCATGGATGACTACAACATGGTACTTGGGCTAGAGTGGCTCGATGAGGTACGAGCTTGCATTCTACCCTTTTTGGACTCTTTATATATTCTTGATGCAAACACTCCATGTACTATACCGACCAAGAGGGAGGCCAAGGGGCCGAGCATGTTGTCGGCTATTCAATTTGCAAAGGTGCTTAGGCATAGTGAGGAGACCTATGCCATAGTTCCTAAGATAGACGAAGGGCCAAAGACTGAGGGCGTGGGGGAGTTACCCATGGAAGTCAAGGATGTGCTTGAGGACTTCAAGGACATTATGCCAAAGGAGCTCCCAAAGAAGCTACCACCAAGGAGGGACGTGGACCACAAGATCGAGCTAGTAGCGGATGCTAGACCGCCCTCACGCACACCCTATCGGATGGCACCACCTGAATTGGAAGAGTTGAGGAAACAACTCAAGGAACTACTTGATGCGGGGATGATCCAGCCATCCAAGTCCCCATATGGTGCACCAGTGCTCTTTCAAAAGAAGCATGACGGATCTCTACGCATGTGCGTGGACTATCGGGCCTTGAACAAGTTGACGGTTCGGAACAAGTACCCTATACTACTCATTGGAGAGTTGTTCAACCAACTTGGAGTGGCCAAATGGTTTTCAAAGATAGACTTGCGGTCCGGATATTGGCAAGTACGGATTGCCGTAGGAGACGAGCCAAAGACCGCCATGGTGACGAGATACGTGTCGTATGAATTTCTAGTTATGCCTTTTGGTCTCACCAATGCCCCGGCCACGTTTTACACCCTCATGAACAAGGTATTCCACCCTTATTTGGATAAATTTGTGGTTGTTTATCTTGATGATATTGTTATCTATTCATCCACGTTGGAGGAACACGTGGAGCATTTGAGAAAGGTGTTTCAGGCACTTCGGGAGAATGGACTTTACATCAAGTTGGAGAAGTGCTCTTTTGCCCGAGATGAGGTGTCATTCTTGGGCCACAACATCAAGACCGGGCGTATCATGATGGAAGAGGCCAAGGTGAAGGCCATACGAGATTGGGAGGCTCCAACCAATGTGCCCCAAATCCAATCTTTTCTGGGGCTAGCCAACTATTACCGTCGCTTCATAGAGGGGGTATTCTAACATTGCCACACCCCTCACTAATCTCTTGAAGAAGAAAAAGAAGTGTGAGTCGGATCCAAAGTGCCGGGAAGCATTTGAAGAGCTAAAGATCAAGGTGACGGAGCAACCAGTCTTAGCCCTGCCGGATCACACAAAGCCATACGAGGTGCACACTGATGTCTTGGACTATGCCATTGGAGGCGTTCTTATGCAAAATGGGCATCATATTGCCTTTGAGATCCGCAAGTTGAATGATGCCGAGCGGCGCTACACAGTCCATGAGAAGGAGATGACTGCGGTGGTCCATTGTCTACGAGTATGAAGGCATTACTTGCTTGGGAGCAAGATTATTGTGCGGACAGACAATGTTGCCACAAGCTACTTCCAAACCCAAAAGAAGCTCACACCGAAGCAAGCAAGGTGGCAGGAGTTTCTTGCGGAGTTTGACTACACATTGGAGTACAAGCCGGGGACAACCAATCGTGTAGCCGATGTCTTAAACCGGAAGGCAGAGCTTGCAGCCATAAGCCAACCCGCAAGCATGTTGAAGGATCGCATACGGGAAGGACTAGGTCAAGACCCGGTGGCAAAGAACATCATGGACTTCGCTAGGGAAGGTAAAACCCGACGCTCTTGGATTCAAGATGGCTTGCTATTCACAAAGGGAGACCGCCTCTTCGTACCCAAGTGGGGAAATTTGCGCCGGGAAATACTCAAGGAGTGTCATGATTCAAAGTGGGCTGGCCACCCAGGGATGCATCACACTATGGCCCTCATGGAGGATTCATATTATTGGCCAAGGATGCTGGAGGATGTGGAGGCCTATGTGAGGACTTGTCTTGTGTGCCAACAAGACAAGGTAGAACAGCAGCAGCCAGCCGGTCTCCTACAACCACTTCCCATTCCCGAGCACCCGTTCGAGAGCATATCAATGGACTTCATTACGGCACTACCCAAGTCAGAAGGGTGCGGGACTATCATTGTTGTGGTGGACAAGTTTTTTAAGTATGCCATCTTTATTGCCGCACCACCAGACATCTCTGCCGTTGATACGACCAAGCTTTTCACTAAGCACGTGGTCAAGCATTGGGGAATTCCAAAGACCATTGTGAGTGATAGAGACCCTCGCTTCACGGGGAAGTTTTGGTCCGAGATATTCAAGCTTTTGGGGTCCGATCTTGCTTTCTCGACGAGCTTCTACCCGCAAACGGATGGGCAGACAGAGCGGGTGAATGCGCTACTAGAATTATACTTACGGCATTATGTGAGTGCCAACCAAAGATGTTTGGTCCACGTTTTAAACCTAAAATTGCCTAAGTGTTTGTGCTCGGGGTAGCGAGCTGTTCGGAATTTTAGTTGTTTACTCGTGGGATCGGGATGTTTGGTCCACGTTTTAAACCTAAAATTGCCTAAGTGTTTGTGCTCGGGGTAGCGAGGTGTTCGGAATTTTAGTTGTTTACTCGTGGGATCGGGATGTTTGGTCCACGTTTTAAACCTAAAATTGCCTAAGTGTTTGTGCTCGGGGTAGCGAGCTGTTCGGAATTTTAGTTGTTTACTCGTGGGATCGGGATGTTTGGTCCACTGTTTTAAACATAAAATTGTCTAAGTGTTTGCGCTCGGGGTAGCGAGTTTGTTCCAAGATACAAGCAAATGATTTCATTAATAAAAAAGAAAGAAGTACAATAAAAGATAAAAGCTCTATCCTATGGCTGGAATAACTCCTCGGGGAGGCTCTCCAGAGCAGCATTAACATCAAGGAAATCTTTGGAAGCTCCTTCGGGCGGATAGCCCTGAGATCCAAATTGATTGACACATGTTTCAAAGCCGTGATCAAAGAACTTGTAAGCACGGTCAGCCACCATGTTGCTATACTCTGGAGACTTCAAAAAGTCTGCTTTCTTCGAAAGCCATAGTTCTTCCGCACGAGCAGCTGTGGAAGATTTCTCCTGAGCCAGCTGCTCGGAGACAGCTTGATGTTGCTCAGCCAGGGCTTTATACTGCTCTGACAAAGAAGAGTTAGCATCTTCCAGAGCAGCAAACTTTGTCCGCTCCTCTGCCAGGACCTGCTCCGCCTTGTCCCGAGCCGATACCAGGGCCGAGTGCCGCTCCTCTAAAAGGCTCACCGTTTTCTTCAACTCCTCACCCATACCCTCTAACTGCCGGATGCGCTTCTGATTTTGCCCATCAGCCAATCGAACTGAATGAAAACGAGTGAGAAGTTCACCCGCCATCATGTGGGCCTGCATCAGATCATATATAAAGTTAAAATAACAAATGAAGGTATTGAAAGAAGACAAACGGAACAAATTAATGGGCATAAACATTTACCTGGGTAAAGGAGGAGGAGAAGTCGTTCACCAAGTTGCTGAAAGCCAGCTCCCCGAGGTATTTTTGATCAGCAGGGTTGGGGGTATAGCACAGCATGGAATGAGAGGCTTTGGGATCGGGTTTTTTCAGTAGTGGAACAGTAGGGGAGTACGTCCACGAAGGGATATGGTATCTCGAAGAAGGTCGAGATACACCAAGAGCGGGTTGAGAAGAAGCTCGAGGTTCGGAAGGGATGAGGGAAGAAGAAGTTTTTTTAGTAGGAGGTGCTTGGGGTGAGGAACTTGGACCTTCGGGAGTAATCTTCCTCTTGCGATGAAGAGCATGAGTCGTCTCAGGTGAGGCCTTCTCCTCAGAAGGAGTCAAAATCTCAATAGAAGGGGGAGGTGCAGGAATAGCAGCAGCCTTAGAAGTTTGGCCTTTTTGGCTCTTCTCCCTTAGCTTCTCGGCTATCATTGCCTTCATCATTTGTTTCTGAAAAGAGCAGAGAAATATTAGTCCGAACATGATAAGTTAAAAGTAAAACGAAGAAGATTACTTGGAAAGCACTCACCGAGGGACATTTTCAAGGATACACCCTTGGGGCTCAATTGGAACAAGTATAGCAGTCCGTCGTCAATCAGCTCCATCAAATTATAACACTGATCGCCAAGTGCACGACGAACCGACAAATACGGTTCCTCCTCAAGGTGACCCTTGATTGATTTCCCCCTCGGGAGACTTTCCCTCCACTCCATAGGGCAATCCCAAGGCTGGAGGGGACGAGCAAAGAAGTAAGAGTTTTTTCAATTTTTTATAGACGAGGGGTATTTTTTGAGGAAGCCAACCCCTGTCCTTGAGGAAAAGTAAAAAAGCCCGATCTCTTTCTTGTTCAGTTGGAAGAAACAATGAAAAAGCTCGGGAGTAGGGGTAAAACCCAGATAAGAAAGAACTATGAAGAAGCCTGCTAATAACCTATAGCTATTGGGAAATAATTGACTAAGGGAAACGCAGAAGTAGGAGGCCACTTCAATAAAGAAAGAAGGGACGGGAAAGCGGAGCCCTCCTCGGAGTTGGTCTATATAGAAAGGAAAATACCCCTTAGGGGGTAAGTGGGGACGAGATCCAGAAGGGGGAGCAATAATAGAAGTCCCCTCAGAAATCCCCCATTTTGTTCGGATATTGATGAGTTGCTGAGGCAATTTAACCTCAGACTCGAATATCTCGAACCAAGGAACCCTGGCTTTAACTAAATCTCGCTCCGTAGCACGTTTCTGCTCTTGTTTATGAGCAGCCGACGCAGCAGAAGAGCTTAGGGTTTTGTCACTATCGAAAGAGGAAGAGGCTTGAGGAGAAGGGCTAAGAGCATCTCCTTCGGTAAACCTATCTATTGCTTGCAATGAAGAATCGGCTGAGGAAGAAACCATACTTAAGTGATTAAAAAGAAGGGAACTGGTGAGACAAGTTGTTCGACCGTCTGGTGCTAGCTCGGAAGCAAAATGCAGTAAAGTAAAAACAAATGAAGAAAATGGAGGGGTATTTATAGCGGGGACCATGTGAACAGTCATTTAATCTTTACCGTCCAAAAATAAGGGAATGGACGGTTATAAAGGAGCCTCGGGAAACGAAACGTCGCGCGGCATTTGAAATATTTGGGCGGGAAAAGGGCGGCAAAATATCCCGAGCAGGTTAAGTTTGGATTTTACCCGAAAGCAATAAAACAAGACTTCAAAAGTCTCGTCTTGCTTTACTTTAGGGGGGTGAGGTGATGTCATATGACATATTGATCTCCTCGGGTAAAATCCCTCAAGGGCCGAACAAGCCATATACCGAACAGAGGGCACCGAGCGGAAAGCACCGAGCAGGGTTTGTACCGAACAGCTGCTAACCCTCCTCGGTTTTCTGGTCAAAGATTAGCGGAAGACCCGGGAATAACTAACAAATTAACCGGCGTGAATGAACGTGCAATAATGGGGCGCGGATTTCTCGGACGTGTTGGGCTCCAGTTAAGCCACGATCAGAGGACATCGTGTTCCGGATCTCCCGCGAGTCAATCACTAGGAATAGTCCTATAAATACCCGCGGATGTCATCACAGAAGGGGTTGGATTTTTCTGGGCAAAAAGACTCCGAAGAGAGCAAATTTATGTCTGTTCGGTCTTTTCTGTTATTTTTATAAACAGTTTGTGTAAGTCATTGAACAATTATTTTTTGTGTCTAGAGAGTCCTGTAAATCATCAATATTTATAGTGGAGCTTTATACTGGACTAGGTCCCGTGGTTTTTCTCTCAATTCGAGGGTTTTCCACATAAAAAATCTTGGTGTATTCCTTTTATTTTTCGTAAACATTTAATTCTACCAAACACGTAAAATAACGGATCACATCAGATATCTATTCCGATCACTTGCCAAAAAGCCCCCGCTTGATTATGATGTATTATTAAGCAGGCCCTCGAAGTGCATCAATCTGGAGGAGGCCACAAATTGAAGCATAAGAAAGAAATCAAGCCCGGGACAGAGATACCACAAAGAGATAAACAACATAAAGAAAGATATAGCTATTGATAGTGGTACAACTCAAACCTGTTAAATCATACAAAAACTCAAACGTGACATTAATTTTGATTGCCCCGCCCACGACAATATTTTTCCAAAATAATTGCATCAACTTGCAATTCATAAGAATTAAACACGTGATATTGACTCTGATACTATTATAATTATCGAACGATTGTTGGTATACCAAAAGTTAAGTTAGCAGCGAAGATGCAAGTAAAATATTTAAATTGTGCAGTTGCTCAAACGTCATGTTTCGATTCATCTCCTAACAAAAACAGTTAACTTTTAGTTTCTACGAATCAGGCCATGAATTTAACCCCAAAAAAAAAAATCATTAAGGAAACATCAGCATAAACGCACGCGATCGATAGTAATCTAAGCACACATATTTGTTTAATGCATTGAGCTATATTGGCTTGGCTTCCTTAGATTGCGTTGATAATAATTAACAAATTAAATTCAATTACAAAGTATTAGAATTAATAATGCCAAGCTTTTTTGACTTATATATAATAGGCCAAATGTCATTGTTAAGTGCTCTTTCTTGTCAACTTTTTTCTAATTTAAACATTGTCTTCGTCTTGAAAAATTATATAATTCAATGAGAATGATGCCACACACATTAACAATAGTGCAATGATATAAAGTTTTTTTTTAATATTAATTTTGGTTCAATTAACTTTGTATAATTAGTCAATCACGATAATTAACTTCAAATATTAGGTCATACTTAGGGTGTATTTGCAATTGTTTCTTCAAAGCACTTCTATGTTGCTTTTGCTTAAAGTTGAAAAAAGTTACCTTTAAGCAAAAGTATTGAGTTTTTGATATTAAAATAAAAAAAACCAGCTTAATAAACTTCAATTAATTATAAAAAGGCCACCAAACAACTTAAAACAGTCAAAATATGTCATGACATGCTTCTGTTTTTTTCTGCTTATTTTTAGAGAAGCAATAGCAGAACACGGAAATAAAACACTCAAAATCTGTTGATTTTTATCTGAAAAGCTGATAAACAGTTTGCAAAAGCATTTGTAAACACCCACTTAATGACTTGATATTACATTGTCATTTTTATGATGATATTGTATAAATTTTTTTTTTTGTAAAATAAATATTGTATAGTAATTTTTTTTTAATTTTGTGGACTATGGGTAACTACACTCTCATGCCATACCATCATACTAGAAAAGGCAATGTGATATTCCCACTTTAAATTGTACAATATCGCCCTGTTTTACGAGTTGCGTGCTTTTGTGATAATTGTTGTTTAAATTAATGCATTCTTGTACAATTATTTTTTTTAAAATATATATATTTTTGGAGTCTTTTTGTAAAATATTGTAATTGGTAAGATTATTGGGGTATTATGATAATTTAGCATTTTGGGGCATGTGACTCTTTAGCACATTGGGGGCATCATTGTCATTTATCATTTGAGGACATAATGGTCATTTAGCCTCAAACCAGCATATCAAATGTTGCTATAATGGCATGTGATTTTACTTAAAATATTCATCCACTATATATTTATTTTTCTTAAACAATATTTTTAACAATCCTGGCCGTAACGCCTAGGTTGGTGAAGGTTGTCAATTGTCACGAATCATGCTTTTTTAGATCTATTATCGCCATAATTTATATTGTTTTTTAATGATAATTACATCTACATCACATCGACTTTGACGTAATTACAGAAACCTCATATATGGTTTGAAAAATTACAGAAACCTCCCATCAAGTTAAGTTAAACATTACAGACAAGTCCTGACGTTAAAAAAATTGACGGCATTTACATAAACCACTATTTTTAATGAAAATCAATATTGCACCTGATCAACTTTGACCTCTATTTTGACCTAAATTTTAGAGGGGTATCTTTGTAATTATGATATTTTTATGGGGTGTGATCGTAATTAAACTATTATTTTATATTTCGAATTGTTTGTTTCAAATACAATTACTACTTACTCAAGCTTTTTTATTTTCATAATAACTTTAATTTTTCATCATTTTTATTCAATCTTGTAAAATATCAACACATACTAAAAAAATTCAAAATTTATATATATACAACACTTAAAAACTTTTGTGAGAAATAACAATATTTTGGAATAATTTGAATTAAATCGAATTTGAAGTCAAATTAAAGAACAATATGCTTGCTTTCTATAAATATTGATTCACCAAAATATACCGTAAAAACTTGATAATATATAATCATCGTACTTTTAATAAATGATTTAAAATATAAATAATATATGATAAATAATTTGAGAAATAGGATAAAAATCTAAACTTTGAAAACAAACTATCCAAATACGAGTTCAACTAGGGTTGAACATCCAGTCTGAACCGACCGAATTTGTAAAACTGAACCGACCGAATTTATTTTTAGCCAACCGAACTGACTGATTTTTACACTAAATCGAACAAACTGAATCAATAATACATCGATTATCATTAAAGATCATGGCCTAAGACATAAGTAATATCATTTAAATTCAACATCTAAACATATAATTGTCTAAAATATATTTGTTAAACTATTTTAAATTGTTCATAAGCTGTGGAGTCTTATTTTAAGAATAAGATGTTAAAATATTTGGATAAACTTATTTTAAATATTTTAAAGATGTTGATGCGTTTGATCTTACAAGATCTTTTTATGATCATCATTACCAAAAAATATATGACACAATGAGAATAATACAATTAGTTAATTTTCAACGAATTTTTATATATAAGTTGTTTTACAATATTATTATTAATATGAAAACTAGTTTATAGTTTAAAAAATATTTAATAAATAGTTTTTTGAAATAAATAAAAATAATATGACACCACAGTGGGTGTATTTGTAATATTTTAAAAGTTTATATTACATATATAAGGGCAAAAACATCATTTTGTAAATTCTGTTAAATTTTTTGACCGTGTTAGATCAGATGAGAGGTTTCTGTAATTTTCCAAAGTCGATGGAATGTTTTTGTAATTAGGCTAAAGTCGAGAGGATATAGATGTATTATCCTTTATTCATGTCAAATTTGTCCCGCGGGCTATTAACAGTGGGGGCCATTTGAATTGCTAAATACGTATAAACTATTTTGGCTTTAAAAAATAATAATAAGAGATTTAAAACGATGGAAAGACCTATGGAAAATTGTGTATGGGCCGGATCTAGGCTCCACTATGAATTAAAATATAGAAAATCAGTTTACTTCTTAAAAAAAGAAATTCAGTTTACAATAGTTTGAATAACCTTGGTTTACATGTTTGGTTTAATTAATTTTTTTTGTATTGGTCCATATATAGAGTCTAAACCACGTCCATGTAGAATTACCAAAAGACCTACTAGAAAATCAATCCTTTTGGCGGTCAAAACTGTAAAATAAATATTTCATTGAGTTAAAATTTACTCCTTTGATGTTGTGTAATAATCTGGAGAATTATACTAAACTTTAGTCAAGTGATTTCATGATAATTACCTTAATTAATTTTAAAAATGTGGCGCCGTTTTCTTAATGAATACGGATTTACTATGTTTTATTTCATTGTCAACCTCGCTTGTAAATTACTCATTACACAAAGTCTAGTCAGTTAAAATTGCAATTAACTAAGATATAACTACATAATGTTTATCAGGATATTATTAAAATGACCAAGACAAGAAAATAAAATAAACTAAAAGTAATTTTAATGATTTTCATCGAAGCCCCGGAATCTTCAAAGCTTCCACAAAAGAGGTGTTGCCGGATATTATTGATACTCCGACAATTGGAGAAATCGACATGAGGATACGCCAGCCTTTTTTGAATAGAAGCATGAGCCTTATGATCGAGTCAATAATAATATATTTCCAACATGATATGTTAATCAGCAAACATCCCGAGGAAAAACAAAAGGCATTCTCAAGAATGATTCAGAAAATCCCAGATATCTTCAAAACAAAAGGAGTTATGAACCCCCGTGCCCTTAACCCGTTATTAGTGTATTAATCCATGCCATTAGTGCATACAATCATATTATCATGGGAATGAAACCATATACAAATATAACATCATATACCATCTATAAAATTTCTTGCATTAGAACCCCATAATATTCAACTTCCCCAACCAAAGTCACTTTCATAGTATGCACCCTAATAATACACTAACATACACTCAGTTCATTTAGCAATTCCGTATTTAATTGCATGCAAACCATAAATGAAGAGAGAAAACCATGCCCATTTATACATTCCATATACACGTAAAAACGTACTCACATGAGAGCACCCAATGAATAAGCGTGTATCTAATGTATAAAATACTATACCAGATACCGTTACTGGTACTTCAATCCTGGAAGCACCTCTCAAGCACAACTCGATCTCAACTCTGGATCTATGTACTTATTCAACCAGCTCTGGTACCTCGATCCTGGAAGTACCTCTAATCAACAGCCCGAGCTCAACTCCACAGCTGCATCTACACCTGTATCACCTGCCCCAACAGAGACAACCCCCACACGGGATGAGCATACCAATACCACCAATACAATAATCATAATATTGCAGTTCATAATTTACAGAATGTAAATGCCATGAATTTAAATGATACTCCCTGGATTGTATCATCCTCATCCGGGATCCCCTGTATTGTCCATGTTCTCAAAATAACCAAACCATTAAATTCTCAAAAGCCAGTTGATCATTTCATTGATCAACTAAAACCATTCCTGTTACACCAGTTCCATAATCAAATAGGATTAAATCATCAAATAGGGTACCATAGATATCACATGTATCTAGCCAATGATTCCATAGTTCTATATCCTAGCTTGCTCTACAATAACGACAGTTTAACCCCACGCCAGCTCAACAATAGCGGCGTCATAACCGATGGTCGCTCAACGGTGACAACATCCCAATCATCTGCTCGCTCGAAAGCGGCACCATATAATTCCCAATGTATGTTCACTTATCGCATTTACCACATACCATGCATTTCACTATTCATTTATTGTCAGTACCATATTCCATGTATTTCAATATACATTTATTGCAAATACCACATACATGCATTTCACAGTTGCAACATTATAATAGGCTATGCTCGTACGTTATACGTACCTTATAATTTCGTAGCTCGAGTTCAACCTTGCCTGAGTCCCACGACCCGATGAGTTAAGTGCTAACATGCAAATAACTCTCAATTAAACATAGGCATGCAATCACGTGCCCAAGCACGTTCACAACTTTCAAATCTATCGTCTATCCATGACGATTACCAAAATAAAAGCCCCACCGGCTAAGCATGCATAATACCCCAAAATATTCCATTTTATAAGTTTAAAAGATAGCCAAAAACCCAACCGAGAATTTCGTTTTATTAAACCTTGGCTCCAACCAATCCATTTTAAAAGTATAGCATTTCCATTGGAATGTAGACATTGCTCCGGAAATCGGCTAATTAAACCTCGATTCCAAAATCCCGACATTTTTCCAAAATTTCCAAAAAAAACAAAACTTACGGGCGGCGATCGATCGCCTCTTTAGCGCGATCAATCGCCCCTATCCAGTGGGCAAAATCGCCTTCTCACGATTGATCGCCAATCCCTCGTGATCGATCGCCAACCTGCTCGCGATCGATCGCCTAGACCACACGATCGATCGCCTGCACTGTTCATCGTCACTGATTTTTACAGCTGCACGTCGCGATCGATCGCCCCTCCTCGGCGATCGATCGCCACCTGCGATTTCCGAAAAAACTCGAGCTTCCATGGTGTTTTTCACACCCAAACTCAAGACCAACACCCCATACACATTCTGTTGGGATATGCCCTAAGACAAGTCATTAGATGATTGTTTATGACATACAATGTAATATGATTTTATTAATGACAAATCATTAGTATATATTATTCGAATAGCTGTGCAATATGAATTGATATATAAGTTAATGTCCCTAGAATAATATTGTATTGTTCTTAAAGTTGTCCATAGTCCAAGTATTATCATGAATCGGGATAATGATAATACGTTGAGACTAGTATGCTTTGATTGATGAATTGTTCATAGATATGAGATATCAAATCAACACATGGGTACATGTTAGAGAACAATGTACTGGACAGACCCACCATGAGAATGCAACATGGATAGTTATATGATTGTCATATGCAATTCTAATAGTGATAATAATGTATGTAATCCTTACGACTTGTGATCATCAGGAGATCCCAACATAAGGAGTTATGTATCTTGATATTGTCAAACGTTACCCGTAACAGGGTAAACTATAAATGCGACTATTGGATACACTACGAATTATGTAGAGGGATGTTGATTGATCGAGATAGGATCTGTCCCTCCTATATAACAGGAGAAGTGTTTGGGCCCTTGATCAAGTAAGACTAAAATGCATGGCCATGCTCGAATGAGTCGATATGAGATATCGAGCTTATTCGTTTATTCTAGTTCTACTTGGGGATCAAGAAATAGAGATTGAATATATGAGTATGACTATTCCATGACTCGTGTTCAATCTAAACACAAAGGACAAAGGGATTAAGTTACATGATTAATATTATCACGGTTCCTAGGTTATGTCGAGTCATTGACATTCTTGTAATTTGGTAGCATTGATGTGTTGCTAGATACCGCTCATTGCTTGCGACATAAAATGAGATTTTATGTCACTGCCAACATTACAAGATCCTATCGGGTCGCACAAAAGATCAAATCGAGAAGGGAAATTAAATTCATTGGATGAATTAATTAATTAAGAGGAGTCTTAATTGAATGATTAAAAGAACTTAATTAAATCATGGGTTTGGGCCCATTAGACTTTGAGAAAGTCTTGAACTTTAATTAAGCCTTTTATTAACAAGAGTATTAATTAATTGTGGGGAACAATTAAAAATTATTCTAACCTACACCAAGGAAGCTCACTGGCCACCTATCTCTCTTGCTCTCTCGGTTTTCTTCATAGCCGACGAGATCATTGAGGATTTTTGGCGATCATTCGATTTTGAATCGAGTGTGCTTCTTGTTCCGGTTTAAGAACGAGTCTAGCAACTTGTTCTTAGGCTATCCCTTCACCCGATTTGATCGTGTGTATACCGTTGAGGCAAAACTAGATAAGTTTTGCTAGTGACTCGAAGGAGGCGTTGGACGTGGTGCTGCTTCGTGGAATCTGCTCAAACACGCTACAAGGGTGAAACTTTTGATCCCTAATCCGATATGATAACCTTTGTATAGATCCGGTGTATTAGTAATCCAAATTTTTTTATTCCGCTGCGTTGCTATGCTTGTTGGATTACTTACAGTGGTATCAGAGCCGTGTATAAAGCTCATATCGGATTTATGTGGTTAAATTGTTTTAATCATATTAGAATTGTATTGCATGCTATAATAACTGTATATAATCATATATGATATGATTAAATTGAATTTGTGAAATTGTCATGAGATTATATTTGATATAATTTATGTTTAATGTATACGATACACGAAGCAAATAATCGAATCCATAAAAATTGTTTTCGGCCACCACCTAATGCACTTGACCCACGGCTGCACCACGTGAGGGCTAGGGTGCTTCGGACCCTTGGCTCGAGATGGTCTAGCCGTTGTGGCTCATGTTCGTGCATGGAGGTGTCGAGACGTGGTTAGAGTTTTGAACTCTTTGGCTCGATAATGGTTCACGCATGCATGGTATAACGGCTTCACCACGTGAGAGCTATGGTGTTTCGAACCCTTGGCTCGAGATGGTTAAGCCACCACCGTACATGGCCTGACCATGACTCGTGGCTCATTAATTTCCGGCGTTTAGAACGAAATGGCTCGATGGAAACAAAATTGGTGCAAGGCGGCTAGGGTTGGACCCTAGCGGCGCCGCACACTCGCACAAGGACTCGGACCACGTCGCGGGCTAGGGTTTCGAACCCTAGGCCCATGATTGGTCCAGCCGTGGTCCTTGGTTGGTTCGAACCATGATGGTTCATGGTTTAGTCGCTTTAGTTCGTTGCATGTGCTGTCCCGAGCGTACGATAATTTTTCAAAATTTTATTTTACAGTTTTAATTAGAATTAAATTTTAAATGTTTAGAATTTAATTAATTAAATGATATAGCATGTTTTATGTGTTGTTTGAGCATGGTGCATGGTTATAGCCCTATAACCTATTAGATAGGATTTGTGAATGTTTGTAATTTATAATACGACCTGCGTGTCGTGCCTTCTCTATTTTTCTCAATATGTTATCCCTCCCCTACGTTCCCCTCGAATGTGAATCGATGAATTCTCTATATCTTGTAATTGTTATATAGTATAGTTTATTTATTGATGGTGATCAATGAAGATGGAGCTTGGTGCCGAGATGAGGAGGCCATTCACAATTTGGAGCCAAAGGAAGGTGCTTGTGAAGTTACCTTAGGTTGACTCTTAGGATTTTCTCATTGGCTTGAGAAAATCGCTAGTAGGGGCTATAACCATGTCACGTTTAATTTATGTATGTGATGCATGATTTATCTTATGTTTTAGTTTGATAATTTTATTATACATATATGTAGATATGTATATGCGTATATGTAGTGGACATATTTTAAATTATCAATAATAAAATCATGAGATCATTAAATTCCTCTAAAATATTAAGTTTTAGATGCCTTCCAAAATTAAAAGTACTCGTCAAGACTTCGATTGAACATGTGTGGGTTTGCCAAAGCAAAGCACCGTGGCAATCTTGGTAAGGCGCGAAAGGATAATAGTGATATCCGCTTTACTTTAAATTGGGTATGACTTAACTAGATTATCTCAATAGGATTGGGAACCTAGAGGCATGGGTTGGATAATAATTCATTTGATGAATTTGAACAAAGCGTTGTTTGTCCAACTATCCAAGAATTACATGTGATGTAATTGACAAAGTGTTGTCTACCTAAATAACCGAGTCTTGGGCGATTAGCCAAAGCTAACTCAAGATTAGGTGAAATATGGATCTTGGCCCACTAAAGGTTTCGAGGGTTGATAATTTTAAACAAAATAGTGGGAGTGTCATTTAATATAAGACCATATTAAATGATTAAATCATAAACTTATTTTGCATATTTATATTGTAGATATCCATGGCAAATAACAACGTCACTAGCACATTATCACTGCGACCGGTCCTTGAGAAGGACAAACTAAATGGGACAAATTTCCTAGACTGGTATAGGAATTTGAGGATAGTCCTCAAGCAAGAAAGAAGCAATATGTCCTAGAGGAACTCTTACCTGCTGAGGAACCTCCCCTGACGGCTACTAGAGCCGATAGAGATGCTTACAAGAAGCATCAAAGTGACACACTTGATGTTGGGTGCCTTATGCTTGCCACCATGAACTCTGAGCTTCAGAAGCAACATGAGGAAATGGAGGCGTTCAATATGATCGAGCACCTAAAGCAACTGTACCAACAACAAGCAAGACAAGAGAGGTATGACGTCTCTAAAGCGTTGTTCCAGTGTAGAATGGTAGAAGGAAGTCTAGTTGGAGCTCATGTACTCAAGATGATTGGGTATATTGAGAATCTGGAGAAGCTGGGTTTTCCTTTGGACCAAGAGTTGGCCACTGACGTGATTTTGCAATCTTTGCCTGAAAGCTTCAGTCAATTTGTCTTGAATTACAATATGATTGAAATTGAAAAGACTCTACCACAGTTACTTGGCATGCTTAGAACTTTTGAAGCAAATAGCAAGAAGTCTAAGCCTACAAATGTTCTTATTGTGAATAAGAGCAAAGGAAAGACTAAAGCTAAGAGTTTCAAGAAGAACAAGAAGGTCTTTGTTAAATCTAAGCCAAAAGCTTCTGCACTTAAGCCACAGGGAGGGATAGCGAAAGAAGGGAACTGTTTCCATTGCGGTGAGACCGGTCATTGGAAAAGAAATTGCAAAGTTTATCTGGAGGATCTCAAGAAAGGAACTGTGACTTCCACTTCAGGTATTTTTGTTATAGAAGTCAATTTATCTACTTCTTCATCATGAGTATTAGATACTGGATGTGGATCTCACATTTGTGTAAATGTGCAGGATCTCAAAAGGAGTAGGACGTTGGTGAAAGGTGAAGTTGATCTCCGAGTTGGAAATGGAGCAAGAGTTGCTGCATTAGCTATAAGAGATTATTGTTTAGCTTTACCTTCTGGTTTATCGTTGATTTTAAAAGACTGTTATTTTGTGCCATATTATTAAAAACATTATTTCTATTTCTTGTTTGGACAAGTGTGGATTTTCATTTATGATAAAGGACAACTGTTGTTCTATTTATTTAAATGATATGTTTTATGCTAGTGCACAAATGATTAATGGTCTTTATGTATTAAATCTTGATATGCCTATCTATAACATAAATACTAAAAGGTTTAAGAATAATGATTATAATCCAACTTATCTCTGGCATTGTCGCTTGGGCCACATAAACGAGAAACGAATATCAAAACTTCATAAGGATGGAGTTTTGGATTCATTTGATTTTGAATCATATGAAACATGTGAATCTTGTTTAATGGGTAAGATGACTAAAACCCCTTTCAAGGGACATGTTGAAAGGGCAAATATTTTATTGGGACTAATACATAGTGATGTATGTGGACCAATAAGTACACAAGCTAGAGGTGGTTTTCAGTACTTCGTTACATTTACTGATGACTTCAGTAGATATGGGTATGTGTACCTAATGAAACATAAATATGAAACCTTTGAAAAGTTCAAAGATTTCAAGAATGAAGTACAAAACCAACTTGGCAAGAGTATTAAAATCCTTCGATCAGATCGAGGAGGTGAATACTTAAGCCAAGAGTTTCATGACTATCTAAAGGAGTGTGGGATAGTCCCACAACTCACTCCTCCGTATACTCCACAATGGAATGGTGTATCCGAGAGAAGAAATCGAACCTTGTTGGACATGGTTAGATCAATGATGAGTCATGCAGATCTTCCGATATCCTTTTGGGGACATGCTTTAGAAACAGCAATATTCATACTGAACCGTGTTCCATCTAAATCAGTGGAAAAGACACCATATGAGATATGGACTGGGAAGCGTCCTAGTATGTCTTTTATGAAGATTTGGGGTTGTGAGGCTTTCGTTAGACGTCACGCCACTAACAAACTTGGACTCAAATCTGATAAGTGTTTATTTGTGGGGTATCCTAAGGAAACGAAAGGATACTATTTCTATTATCCCACCGAGAACAAAGTAGTTGTTGCTCGGACTGGTGTATTTCTTGAAAGAGAATTTATTTCTAGGAAAAACCAGTGGGAGACAAATAGAACTTAGTGAAGTTCAACCACAAGAAAACACTGAACCTGAGATTGAGATGGAAACAGAGCAGGCACCGCAAGCTGTTGTGGAAGAAGTACCTGCTCAAGAGACACAAACCCATCGTAGATCTGTAAGAGAACACCGGGAGCCACAGAGATATGGATTTCTTGTGACTCAACAAGGTGACTTACTACTTATTGATGAGGATGAGCCGTCATCTTATCAAGAAGCTATAATGGGGACTGATTCTGAGAAATGGCAAGAGGACCATGAAATCTGAGATGGAATCAATGTATTCAAACCAAGTATGGACTTTGGTTGACCCACCTGAAGGGGTACGACCCATAGGGTGCAAATGGATTTTCAAAAGAGAAGACCGACATGGATGGTAATGTACAAACCTATAAAGGCCGACTGGTTGCAAAAGGTTTCAAACAAATTCATGGTATTGACTATGATAAAACATTTTCACCAGTTGCCATGGTTAAATCCATTAGGATCTTACTTGCAATAGCTGCATTTCATGATTATGAAATCTGGCAGATGGATGTCAAAACAGCTTTCCTTAATGGAAATCTGCTCGAGGATGTGTACATGACACAGCCCGAGGGTTTTGTCGATCCAAAGGATGCTGGAAAGGTATGCAAGCTACAACGATCCACTTTATGGATTGAAGCAAGCTTCTCGGAGTTGGAATCTTCAGTTTTGATGATGCAGTCAAAGAGTTTGGTTTCATCAAAAACGTAGATGAACCTTGTGTCTACAAGAAGGTCAGTGGGAGCAGAATCATTTTCCTAGTGTTGTATGTAGATGACATACTTCTCATTGGGAATGATATCCCTGCCTTACAATCTGTAAAGATTTGGCTAGGGAACTTGCTTTTCGATGAAAGACTTGGGAGAAGCCACCTATGTATTAGGAATCAAGATCTATAGAGATAGATCGAGAAGGCTTCTTGGCCTAAGTCAAAGTACATACATAGACAAAGTGCTTAAAAGGTTTAGCATGCAAGAATCAAAGAAAGGATTCGTGCCTATGACACATGGTATATATCTCTCGAAGGAACAGTGTCCTTCAACACCAGATGAGAGACAACGCATGAGTAAGATCCCATATGCGCCAGCTATTGGATCTATCATGTATGCCATGATATGTACTCGTCCCGATGTATCGTATGCTTTGAGCATGACGAGCAGATATCAAGTTGATCCAGGTGAAGGTCACTGGATTACTGTTAAGAATATCCTGAAGTACTTGAGAAGAACTAAGGATACATTCTTGATTTATGGAGGTGAGGAAGAGCTCAATGTAATGGGTTACACTGATGCAAGCTTCCAAACCGACAAAGATGATTATCGATCGCAATCTGGATATGTGTATTGCCTAAATGGAGGTGATGTGAGCTGGAAGAGTTCAAAGCAAGAGACAGTAGCCGATTCTACAACGGAAGCTGAGTACATTGCTGCCTCAGATGCAGCAAAGGAAGCTGTTTGGATCAGGAAGTTCATTTCTGAACTTGGAGTGGTGCCTAGCATTAAAGATCCGAAATTGGCTAAGGAACCTAGATCTCACCAAAGATCCAAGCACATACTTCGGCACTTTCATTTCATTCGAAAAGGGGAGATGTTAAAATATGCAAAGTACCAACAGATGATAATGTATCTGACCCATTGACGAAACCACTGTCACAGCAGAAGCATGATTGTCATACTAGATCTCTAGGCATTAGGTATGTCTGATTGGTCTTAGTGCAAGTGGGAGATTTGTTGGGATATGCCCTAAGACAAGTCATTAGATGATTGTTTATGACATACAATGTAATATGATTTTATTAATGGCAAATCATTAGTATATATTATTCGAATATATGTGCAATATGAATTGATATATAAGTTAATGTCCCTATAATAATATTGTATTGTTCTTAAAGTTGTCCCTAGTCAAGTATTATCATGAATCGAGATAATGATAATACGTTGAGACTAGTATGCTTTGATTGATGAATTGTTCATAGATATGAGATATCAAATCAACACATGGGTACATGTTAGAGAACAATGTATTGGACAGGACCCACCATGAGAATGCAACATTGATAGTTATATGATTGTCATATGCAATTCTCATAGTGATAATAATGTATGTAATCCTTACGACTTGTGATCATCAGAGATCCTAACATAAGGAGTTATGTATCTTGATATTGTCAAACGTTACCCGTAACAGGGTAAACTATAAAGGCGACTATTGGATATACTACGAATTATGTAGAGGGATGTTGATTGATCGAGATATGACTTGTCCCTCCTATATAACAGGAGAAGTGTTTGGGCCCTTGATCAAGTAAGACTAAAATGCATGGCCATGCTCGAATGAGTCGATATGAGATATCGAGCTTATTCGTTTATTCTAGTTCTACTTGGGGATCAAGAAATAGAGATTGAATATATGAGTATGACTATTCCATGACTCGTGTTCAATCTAAACACAAAGGACGAAGGGATTAAGTTACATGATTAATATTATCACGGTTCCTAGGTTATGTCGAGTCATTGACATTCTTGTAATTTGGGTAGCATTGATGTGTTGCTAGATACCGCTCATTGCTTGCGACATAAAAATTATGTCACTGCCAACATTACAAGATCCTATCGGGTCGTACAAAAGATCAAATCGAGAAGGGAAATTAAATTCATTGATGAATTAATTAATTAAGAGGAGTCTTAATTGAATGATTAAAAGAACTTAATTAAATCATGGGTTTGGGCCCATTATACTTTGAGAAAGTCTTGAACTTTAATTAAGCCTTTTATTAACAAGAGTATTAATTAATTGTGGGGAACAATTAAAAATTATTCTAACCTACACCAAGGAAGCTCATGGCCGCCTATCTCTCTTGCTCTCTCGGTTTTCTTCATAGCCGACGAGATCATTGAGGATTTTTGGCGATCATTCGATTTTGAATCGAGTGTGCTTCTTGTTCCGGTTTAAGAACGAGTCTAGCAACTTGTTCTTAGGCTATCCCTTCACCCGATTTGATCGTGTGGATACCGTTGAGGCAAAACTAGATAAGTTTTGCTAGTGACTCGAAGGAGGCGTTGGACGTGGTGCTGCTTCGTGGAATCTGCCCAAACACGCTACAAGGGTGAGACTTTTGATCCCTAATCCGATATGATAACCTTTGTATAGATCCGGTGTATTAGTAATCCAAATTTTTTTATTCCGCTGCTGTTGCTATGCTTGTTGGATTACTTACACCTTCAACACCTCAAATACACCATTTAAAACCAATAAAAACTCCAAAAACTCAAATAGGATTTTAACCAAAAATCCCCAAATTCCATAACCAAATCAAAACCCAACCAAACTCTACAATACTACTACCAAATCGAAGACAATGACGAGGGAAGATTAATACCTGATTATCTTCGAGAAAACCGGCTCCCGAGCCAAGCTGCCAACGATTTTCTTCCAAGAGCAAAAGAGGGGAAATGGGGGGGGGGGGGGGGGGGGGGAAGGACTTTGAGCGTAGAGAGAGAGAGGAGAGAGGGAAGGGTTCCGTGCAAAATGACGGAATACCGAGTCACTTGGTATATATAGTACCAAAACTCGAAAATACCAATCCTTCCACAAATACATCATGACTCATTAAAAATGATCTGTTTTCAAAAATTATCTCCCAATCTAAAATTTCATTACCAGTCCCTAGTATAAAGTACTCCGGACCCCAAATCCCACCAAATACCAATATTCCAAGGTTATCACCACGATGAGAATACAATCTCATCCATTGAATTCCAACGACTCCAAAAACAGGATTTAAAATCCCCGGGAGCCCCAAAACCGTAATTAATTCATAATTGCTACAATTAAAATCCATTAAGGATTTTTACCACACCGGGATTAACACCATTAATCCCTGGGCATCACAAATTTCGACATTATGGAAAAAGGATAACTTCATTGTAATGTCATATATTATTTACAACAACCTACAGTTGACAGATATAAAGGAAATCTCGAAATTGGTGAAATTGATCTCACAGTTGTCGGGACAGAAGGAAGAAACCCAAAACAACTTCTTGGGATTGAGTTTCTCGAGGAACATAAACCTTGGGAAATATTGCAGGATGGAATGAAATTCACGATGGATGTAAAAAGATACAGAATTCGATAACCACTAGTCCATTCTCAATATACATCTCAGTCGGGATGTTATACGAGAAATATAGAGCAGAATATTTTACAGCTTATATTGATTCAGGAGCTGGAATATGCACCGCCAAACGAGACATCTTCCCTAAAGAAGTTGGTGAGAAATTACCAGCCATTGCCGGAAGAGACTTTTCCAAGCGGATTCTTATTTTTAATGAAGGAGTCCAGTCAGCGGAGGTAATAATCTAAAAAGCAAGCGGTACCCTCTGGTACAAAGTCAAAACTCCACCTATCTATTTCAATGATACATGAGCTGATATGTTGCTAGGAAACAATTTTCTACAGACTTTCAAGTGGTTTACACAGAAGAATGAGACAATAAGACTTATTTTCACAACCCTTTGTGATCATAAGATCATTGTCCAAAGACTAAGGGTGGCATTTCACAGAAAATTCCCCATTAGTTCCGCAGCAAACGTGGTGATGAACGAAAAGGAAAACCTCGACATCCAAAATGAAGGATCAACGAAAATTTGGCGAACCGATTCTTCAATTCAGACAATACGGTCATAGTCAAAAGGATGATCATACTTTTGAATGGGAAAATGTTATGTCTTTCAGAGAACATGATGAAGAAGAAGTTGACCCAGAAACCACCGTGTTGTTACTGAAGAAGGCAGTACAAAATGAGGATCTACAACCTGAATCTACCCTTGAATAGCAGATTACTCTTGAGGAAGTAAAAAAGGAAGATTCAGAGGAACTACAATGAGGATCCTCTGGCATGGTGGGGTAGAAACGAGCTTAAAGCATCTTTGAAGGTGAAAGCTGGAAAAGAAAACGAGTTTGTAAGGTACAAACCGATCCCCATGAACCAGGAAGATCAGGAGGATATGCAGATGATACTTAAGGAACATCTTGAGCTTAAGTTAATCTCAGCAGGTATTTCTCTACACAACAGTCCGGGATTTCTTGTTCGAAATCATGGAGAAGTGGAGAGGAAAACCAAGATTGGTGATCAATTACAAAGGGATCAACGGGAATTTGTAATTCGACGGGTACTATATCCCTAGCAGAGAACTTTTGGTTAATTGTATAAAAAATGACAATGTGTTTTCTAAGTTCGATTGCAAGGCTGGATTCTACCAAATTAATATTGAGGAAGCTAGCAAAAAGTTTACAGCATTCTCCACACCACATTGACAGTCTATCTGAAATGTTTGCCAATAGGATTGGCAAATGTCCCCAGATATAACAGAGGAAAATGGATAATCTTTTCAAGGATTATTTCAGTTTCATGTTCGTGTACATTGACGACATCCTTATCGCGTCAAGAAACATGAAAGATGATCTTAAACATTTTGGAAATCTTTTCAGATGTTTGCTACAATGAAGGATTGGTGTTGTCCGAAAGGAATGCAGTAATTGTTACAAGACATATCGAGTTTCTTGGGATTGAAATCGATGAATCTGGAATCATCATTCAAAAACACATTGTTGAGAAGGTGCAAGGATGTCCAGATGATCTCAAGGATTAAAAGAAATTTCAGAGTTTTCTTAGAGTTATTAATTTTGCTGGAATGTTTATTAACAATCTGGCAAGCCACAGGAAGATGTTCAGTCAACTACTTAAAAAAATGTCAAGTTTGAGTGGAATGAAGATCATCGACAAGCTGTCAAACAACTTAAAAAGGTTTGCAGGCAACTACCAAGCTATCAATATCAAACGACGAGGATGAACTGGTATTATACACAGATGCCAGTGATCATTGGTGGGCAGCAGTTCTCATGAAAGCCACACCAGATGGAGAAATATCATGCAGATATTGCAACATTCTATTACAGATAGTGAAGCGATCCAGTGGCATATGAAAGGCCTTTAAAAATTGAAATTTATCTTGAAAATAGTTAATCAAGTGTTAAGTCTTTCTGAAAAATAAAATTGAATCAAAACCAGAAAATGTTAGACTTTTAAGATGACAAGCTGAATGTCAATATTATGATTATGATATTGTCATTATGAAATCTGATAAAAAATGTTCTTGCAGATTTCTTGACACGAGATAGAGAGACACGTTGCTAGCGATACCCTCAAACGAGTTAGGCATCTCAGGGAAACCTGGAGATCCTTGAACGAGATTTTGAGACTCTTTGTCTCCATGCTGATGTCGTAGGACGACTACAACAGGCAGATCGAGACCTAGTTTCTAGTCACATACGAGTAAGCTTTCAGGCCCAATAACGCTTGTTTGAAGTCTTGAAGGGGCCTATCCTTCAGGCCGCATCTCCAACGGTGAAAAAAAACGTGTTTAGATAATGATGCTCATCTAACCCAGAGGCAAGTGATTCACATACCTCTGTCACAGGTGCTGTAGATGATGCATTCCTTGAGGATGTACAAGCTGTAGCAAATGTTGAGGGTCAGGTGTTATCACAATCTGAACATTCAAGTCAACACAGCACCTCCGGGGTAAGTGAGGAAGAGTTGAATCTTAAGCCACATACATGCACTTCTAGGGTTCAAATTAATGAGGATTTAGTTTCTTCTCCTATGTAGGATTACCAGCGTACTTGTGAGAAACTGATAACTAGACGGGGTATCACCCCAGAAAAATAATTGTTGATATCTCTGTTAAATACCCGAGGGTTTGGATGAAACCAGACAGTCATCCAAACGATGTACACAAATGGTATAATTTCGGAGCTCTTGCTTCGGTTTATACTATTGCACCAGCTTTCTCTGAAACCTCCAATCTATCCAAATGGATTAGAGAAGTTGTCCACGAGACATGGTCGAATAATCCACATCTGACCAGATGAGAAGTACTGGAGTTATATTTTATCACTGCAACTCATGAACCAGGAAAGAAAGACTTCGTGGAAGCTTTTCATTTCATCAAGCTCATACGACCAGACAGTAATGCCTTGAAAAATATCAAGACCGCATAGCAGAGGGTGCACCAGTATTAGTTGGAGCAATAACAGAAAACGAAGTTTTAACTAGATGAGCATTGGGACTTTGGGTCTGTCTAATCGAGATGGAATGCACAAGACGTTCCTGTCAACAAAAAAAATTATATCACGGTTGAACATTATTATCACATTGACATATTTAATGTTGTGATAGATTTTCAAATGATGAAGTTGAATTATAGATTTACCGATCAAACAATGGAATTCCTAACTCTTAGCTCAACGCTAAATCATATTGATGCATTCATATTGATTAGTACTGAGGAGATTCGTACTCTTGCTCCAAAATTCTATCCTCAAGATTTTACTCGACAATTGGAGCGTTACGAGTAAGTTGTGGTTCATCATACAGATTTTCAGAATATTGCTTATCTTTCTGAGCTATGCCAAGTATTGATTGAAATAAAAAGATTTGAGCACTTTTTTTTTTGTGGATAAATTGATTCAATTATTGTCGACTCTTTTAGTTTCAACATCAACTTTTTAGCAATGAATCTTGTTAACAACACTCCGCAATAAGATGGACAATGATTTTCTGACAAATTGCATGATTGTTTATATTGAGCGAGAGTTTGCTGATTCAGTGAATGTTAAATCTATAATAGATGAGTTTGACGAGAAGTCACGTAGAATAAAACACAGTATCAATGAAATTTTCTGATTGTATTTACAATGTGTTTTAAAGTTATCTATATATTTGGTTGAAATACTATACATTATGCTATCTAATTTATAGTGCATTAGTTTTTGACCAACATATTTATTCATATAAAAAAATATGACACGTATTTAATTCAGCTCCCAACTAAAAAATTCTGGTTTCGTCCTTAGTTACGTATGCATATCGTAAATACCACGATCGCTAATATATATAATAAGTGTCTCTATTTTTTTAAAAAAAATTAAATAGAGTGTGTCACATATCTCGATACATCTGAAAATCAACTGGGATTTGATCAATTGGTCCCGACTGGATACATTATATTATTTTATTATAAATTAAAACTTAGGAACGAAGGCAAAGAGTGATAAGAGTTAATGATTGGCAGCAAGGTGTTTGGAAGAGGATAAGGCTAATGTTGTTAGATACAGTGGTTTATATTTTTCTGGTCTCTCTCATCTCATGAAAAATTCTATCCTATATTGAGGTTCATTTCTAATATAGATATAATCATTGGATTGTGTGGATCTCAAATAACTTATTGACGCCACTGTGGTGTGGTCCAATGTTCATATTCAAATCATTAATTTTTGAGAAATTTAACGTTTAAACAAATAAAAAGAAAAAATCAAACTGGCCCCAAAATCATGCGCATACTTTTCTTTTTCAACAATTTGTTTTGATTAAAATTGGTAACAGTATAAAAAGCTGATCACTAAAACGAAATAATGGGTTAGATCGAACGAGACCCTCTACAACTTCTTTCAAAACTCTTTAAAATCCATCTAGAGTAGCTGTATCTAACAAGCATGGTTATGTTACTACTCCAAATATTGATTTGTTCGAATTATGACAACATTCACGTCCGTTGTTTTATCTTCAGAACAAATTTGGGCCAGTTTTCCTCAAATAACCCGTTTAAACAGAATTAACTGCCTTCTCAAAACAAAATGAAAATAACAACAAATCTATGGGCAGCAATATCTCAAATGTAAAAGGAATGTTTGTTCCATCCACCCACCAATACCATTACAAATAGAATTCACGATGGCCATCTAATCCAATGATTCAAATTTAATTTGGATATATAAAAACATTTTTTATATGAATATAGTAAGAATGTATCCTCGTGCTAGCATCTGATTACCGTGTATTCAGAATGAAAAACCTACATAATTATTATATTAAACCGTGCTGCGCATATGCAATCCATTTCCACAATGAATAGGAGATATATATTGTATACTCGCGAGAAAATATAGGAAAACATAATCTACTAAAATATCTAAGTTCATTAATTCATCATTTTAAGAAACATCCTCCGATCAATTTGACAATTTTTTTTTCCTCTTCCATTCAAAAGATATTACATGCAAACAATTTAAAAGAAATTAAAATAACAAAATATAATAAGAAAAGACAATCCACCCTTTCTAAACAACTCCGGTTCGATTTCATCGAGACCGGTTCGGTGCAGATATCTGAACAGGGATTGGGCGGCCTGTCCCGGTTCCACCACAGCTATTGCAAGCCATGCGACCCGACCCAGCACAGGCCCGACAACCCACGTCACCATCAGACCATCGCGAGCAGATGCAGGATATCCGGCCCGACCCGTTGCAGCTGGTGCATCTCGGCCCCCGCCCAGAGCCCATCATCGGGTTTTGATCCATTACCTGTTTCAGGAGAACTGCTCCGGCTAACACGCTTAAACCAGTGGCTACTTGGGTTATCACAATCGGACCCATTATTTGTGTTGCTTTAATCCTTCCTTTTTGATTGATTCGAGGAGGAAATGTGGGGATTTTCTATGTGAAATCGAGAGTTTTTATTGTTTCCGAGAAGTGGTGGTGAACGTGTACACGTAACAGGGTGGAGGAAGCGGTGGCTTTGAGGTATTTGGGTGCGTTTTTGGAGCGTAGTGAAGATTAATAGATGTTTACTTGATTTTTTGGGGGACAGTTTGGAATCTAAGATATCTTTTGATACGAAGGGCGTTGTTATTGAATAATTAGTAAATATATTAATAAAAATAATGATTATAAATCATATAAACTATGGTGATAAAATAAGGGTAAACTCCATTAAAATACATACGTCCAAATATAACTTTAACATTCCTCCGTATAATCAAAGATTCTTTATTCTAACTCCCTACCATACTTCTTTTCTATATTCAAACTCCCTACCAACCTCAAAAGTAATAAATGCCCTTACTTTAATTGCATAAAACTCCCTAATGCTTTTAGGATTTTTACAAAAACACCCAAAATCTCATTTTTCTAATAAACAACTTCTAATAAGGAATACGTAAATGCAGGGGGCTTAATGAACATGAGATCTTTCAGTTTCTGTCATCTCGAGAGAACCCAAAATCATACTTTTGCAAATGACTCACAATTCATGATAAATTAAAGCCCTAATATTCCCTTACTATGTAAAATTAAATAACAGGCTCATCATGCTTCTGTATTATAATAAAATTTTAACAAACAGGAATATACCATTAACGACACCGGGTGAGGTGGGTTGCAAAGCCACCAGTCAAAAACTTACTGACTCCAGACTGTAATGACTCCTCACCATCAAACCTCAGCTCTCAGGCGAGGTTAGTCTGTCAGTTATCTAACTCCTTCAGAAATCGCACAGCACAACTCTAATTCATTTCCTACCTTATGGCGTAAGGTATAAGAAAGATTTAAAGAAATCTGGGAGATAGATGTGCAACAACCTTTATTTTTTTCTGAAAATACTTATAATATCTATTACATTAAAACGTCTCCTTTTGAGAGGAAACGAACTTGTTTAGCCTCTCATATAGATGAGGCTTGACTTAAGAACACATAAACTAAATCCAAACAGAACGATATTACAAACGATTACAAAAGAAAGAAAGAAAATATTACAAGGATATGAAAGTTGAAGAATTACAAAGCTTGGAGACTACAATTTTTATTCTCGGAAAACTATGGAGAATTTTCGATGTCCTTAGCTTCCTGAATGAGTGCCCTTATATAGGCATGAATCCGGACTCCAACTTCGGATTCCAAATCTTGATAATGTTAAGTGCGTATGTGAGTGCGCTTAACTTTCACGTGGTATGACATCTTTGTCTGGTTATGCCAATTTTTCTCGTGAGTGGTCCATTACTTTTGTATGAGTGCGTTTGAACAGTTACCGCACTAATTTTTAATGGTCCACACCTTTTCCTTTGTCGGGGAATCTTTACATTATTGGTTTTTGTGGTCCCCGAGCTTTAAGAAAACGGGCTCTCTTGTCAACAGGTCTTTTGTCTCTTCTTGCCTCTGATCTGTCGGGTTTGGATCGGAATCCTTTCCCGAACTCTGGTTCTTCTGCTCCGGGCATGCTTGGCAAATATTGTCTATCCATCGGCCAGCGTGTGCCATGTTGCAGAATTTTCGGTAAGTTCTTTTCCCGTCGGAATCTTGTTTTCCTGAAGAATTCTTCTTTTTGTTTCAAAGAGTTCTTCGGCAAATCTTGTTGAGGTTCATGTCATGGAATTCAGCATGAAAGTTCCGTTGGCTGAATTCTGTAAGAACTTGAATGAGTATTTTACTTTGTCCATTTCTGTTAGACAAACCCAAAGACCCATACACGTCTGGTTGAAACTTCATATTCCATGATAGTACCAGCCAAAATTGGTATACTTTCTGGTAACGTCATTTTTATATTTTTTTAAGGCGTTTCCGTCTGGTCGTCTAAGCTTGATAAAATGAAAAGCTTCAATGAAGCTCTTCTTCGTTGGCTCTGGAGCAATACTGAAAAATACAACTTCAAGATATCTCATCTGGCCAAATGTGGATTATTGGCCCAAGTCTCGTAAACAGGTTCTCTGATCCATTTTGCTAATTTGAAATTTTAGAGAATGCTGGTGCCACAGTATAAACCGAAGCCAGAGCTCCGAAATTATACCATTCTTGAACATCGTTTGGATGGCTGCCTGGTTTCATCCAAACTCTCGGATATTTTCCGGAGATATCAACTATAGATTTTGTCTGGGTTGATACCTCGCCTGGTAATTAGTTTCTCCCAAGTACGTTGGTAACCCTCCATAGGTGAAGAAACTAAATCATCATTAGTTTGAACCTTAGAATTGGCAATCATTGGCCTAAGATTCAACTCCTCCTCTTTTACCCCAGAGGTGCTGGGTTGACTTGAAGGTTCAAATTGTGATAACACCTGACCCTCAACATTCGCTACATCTTGTACATCCTCAAGGAATGCATCATCTGCAGCACTCGTGACAGTATCCCTTGCCTCCGGGTTAGATGAGCCTCGTTCTCAAAACACTTCTTTCTGCAACGTTGGTGGTGCGGCCTGAAGGATATGCTCTTTCAAGACTTCAAACAAATGTTCATGGCCCGAAAAGCATGCTCGTATGTGATCAGTAACAAGTTCCTGATCTGCTCGTTGAAGCCGTCACGCGACATCAGCATTGAGACAAAGTGTCCCAAAGTCTCGTTCCAGGATCTCCAGGTTTTCCGTGAGATTCCTTCGTTTGAGGGTATCACTAGCAATGTGTCCCTCCATCAGTGTTAAGAAATATGCAAGAATAATTTTATCAGATTTCACTATGACAATATCATAATCATAATATTGGCATTCAGCTTGCCATCTTAATAGTCTAGCCTTTTCTGGTTTTGATTCAATTTTATTTTTCAGAAAAGACTTAACACTAGTGTTATCTATTTTTAAGATAAATTTTTTTGCAAGTAAGAATAATGGCCATTTTTTGAAAGCCTTTCGGACTGCAACGAATTCTTTTTCGTTGATGTGCCATCTGATAACTTTGCTGCTGTCAAATAGACCACTGCAATATCTGCATGACACTTCTCCATCTGGTGTGGCCTTCATAAGTACTGCAGCCCACCAATGATCGCTGGCATCTGTGTATAATACCAGTTCATCATCGTCGTTTGAAATTGCAAGCTTTGGTAGTTGCCTACAAACTTCTTTAAGCTGTTTGACAGCTTGTCTACGATCTTCATTACACTCAAACTTAACATCTTTTCTGAGTAGTTGACTGAACACCTTCCTGTGGTTTGCTAGATTGTTGATGAACATTCTAGCAAAATTAACAACTCCTAAAAAACCCAGAAGTTGCTTTAAATCCTTGAGGTCATCCGGATATCCTTGTACTTTTTCAACAATATGATTCTGCAGGATGATTTCAGATTCTTCGATCTCGATTCCAAGAAACTTGATCTGTCTTGTAGCAATCACTGCCTTCTTTTTGGAAAGCACTAACCCTTCCTTGTAACAAACATCTGAAAAGAATTCCAAATGTTTAAGATGATCTTTCATGTTTTTTGATGCTATTTACCGAACAAGAAATCCTGGACTGCTGTATGGAGAAATATCCGCTGAGATTAACTTAAGGTCAAGATGTTCCTTAAGTATCATCTGCATAGCCATCCGATCTTCCATATTCATGGGGATTGGTCTGAATCTGACAAACTCATTTTCTTTGCCGGCTTTACCTTCAAAGTAGCTTTGAGCTCATTTTTGTTCCAACATGCTAGTGGATCCTCTTGTAGTTCCTCCGAATTTTCCTTTTTACATCCTCTAGAGTGATTCTTTCTTCGAGGGTAGTTTCAGGTTGTGGAACTTCTTCTTGTAATGCCTTTTTTAGTAGTAACAGAGTTTCTTGAGTCATTTCTTCCTCATCATGTTCTTTGAAAGACATAATATTAACATAGTCAAAAGTTTGAGAATCCTTTTCACTAGGGTCTTGTTGTCTAAACTGAAGAATTGATTCTCCAAATTTTCGTTGATCCTTCATCTTTGGGTGCCGAAGTTTTCCTTCATCACCACGCTTGCTGCGAAAACTAATGGGGAATTTTCTGTGAAATGCCTCACGTAGTCTCTGCACAATAATCTTATGATCACAAAGGGTTGTGAAAATAAGTCTCATTGTCTCGTTTTCCTGTGTGAATCGCTTGAATGTCTGTAGAATTTTTTTTTCCTAACAGCATATCAGCTCTGGTATCATGGAAATAAATAGGTAGAGTCTTGACTTTGTAGCATGGGGTACTGCCTGCTCTGCCGATGATTATTTCTGCTCCCTTGACCCTTCATTAAGATTAAGGATCCTCTTGGAAAAGTCTCTTCCGGCAATGGCTAGTAATTTCTCACCAACTTTGGTGAAGATATCTCGCCTGGCAGTACATATTCCAGCTCCTGAGTCAATGTAAGCTGCAAAATATTCTGCCAGATATTTTTCATATAATATCCCGACCGAGATGTATATGAAGAATGGGCTGGTGGTCATCTGATCCTATATCTTTTTCCTTCCACCGTGAATTTCAGTTCATCTTGCAATCTTTCCCAAGGTTTATGTTCATCGAGAAATTCAATTCCTAGAATAAGTTGTTCTCTGATTCTTCCTGCCGTTCCTTCAATTGTTAAATCAATGTCACCAATTTGAAGGTTTCTTTGATACTTGCCAACTGTAGGTTGTTACAAATAGTAGAGGACACCACAAGGGAGAATATTATCCTTTTCCGTAATGTCAAAAATTATCTGCACTTCTCTCCAGCCTTCTGGGTAATTCAGCTTTCCTGTTGTTTTGATTACATCAGGGATTTTCTGAATTCTGCTCGAGACTGCCTTCTGTTTTTCTGTGATGACCAGAGATTAGGGATGTTAATCCCGGAGTGTTAATAACCCGTAAAGTTGTTTTACGTGGCAATTGGAGTTTAATCGAGGCGTTGGGCCTTCCGGGCTCGTCTATTTGAGTAGTTGGGATCGTTGGATCCCGAGGTTGAGATCGTATTCTCATTTCGGTGAAAACCTGTGAGTTGGGTTTTTAGTGTGACTCAGAATCTCGGGTGCTGTGTGTGGGCACCGGTAGGGGATTTTTGAGTTAGAGAGAGAATTTTTGAAAACAGAGGATTTTTAATGATCATGATGTATTTGTGGGGATATTAGTATTTCGGGGTATTTTGCTATAAATACCATTTGAACCCGAAATTTTATTTAGAAAATCATTTCAGCCCCTTTATTTCCTCTCTCCCTCCCGCGACCCATTCCCGTCTGGACAGACCCACGCCGCTTCAGACGCTTCGCCCGCCGCCGTCCGGCCGCCGTTCGGCGCGTGCGACCCGCCGCCGGCTTCGTCTCGACGAGGCGCAGCTAACCCCTCCGGCAATTTGAAGTTTCGTCGCGTGTTGGAGTCGGATTTTGCAGAGAAGCGCCGATCCCCAATTTCTAGGGTTCTTCGATTTTGGTCCGATTTCTTCCGATTTTCGATTGGGTAACCTCCCTTGCCCCTTTTTCGTCGTTGTTGTGTAATTCCCTGCCATTTTTGTGTTCGATTTGTTCGAATTATTGATGTTGGTGGGATTGGTTCGAATTTATGCATTTTTCGTGGGTTTAGGTTCGAAAATTGTGATTTTTGGCAGAGGTGTGGCGATTCTTGTTATGGATTGATTAATTCATGTTGTAGATGCATTATGATGCTTGATTGTGTTCGAATTTGAAGAATTATAATGGTTCGAATTTAAGGGCTTGTTTGGGTTCGAATTTAAGGGTTTTGAGTTCGAAAATTGGAGGTTTTTGGCAAGGGGTGTTGATTCTTGCTTGGATAGCTTAATTCATATTTTAGATGAATTATGGTGTTTAAATGGGTTCGATTTGTGTTGTGAAGGTACGAGAATTTGTGGGGTTTTCTTGAGCGATTTTCAATAATGGTTAATTGTCGTGTGTTGACAATATTTTTGAGGGTTATGGGTGTGCTTGAGCATGGGTTGCATGTTCGTAATTAATTGTGAATTAATTTATCGTGTTAGCACATCGTTCCTCGGAGCATGGAACTCGAGCAAGGTTTGGCTCGGACTTCGGAGATTTAAGGTACGTGCGACGTACGAGCATTACTTTATATGAGAGCATTTGTGAAATGCATAATGTGTTGTAATTGCATTAGATGGTTGTGGGTATGGCTATATGCATATATGTGTTGATATATATGGGGTACTGAGTCTATATGACTATTGTACGGCATTTGAGATGCCTGAGAATGATCGTGGGATCATGTACTCATTATAAGACATGTGAGATGTCTATGTATAATGGAAAATTGGTAAAATAAATGCTAGGCATTTGAACTATCTATGATTGATAGCGAAATTGAGAAATCAGTACTAGATATTGAGATATCTATATTTGTATGTATATTGAACTTGGAATCATTGATTTTTGATACTTGAGAATCAGGCATGCTATGAGTTAAATCAATGTGTTGATTTACTGATTTATGAGATTTGATGAGTTTGATGATTGTGAGAACAGGGACAGTACACGGAATCCCGGATGAGGATGTTGCCATCCAGGGAGTATCATTTAAAATTCATTAATATTTACTTGTGTTGTAAATTATGAATTTCATTATTGTGATTATGAGATTTTGTGTATTGGTATGCTCACCCCGTTGGGGGCTGTCTCTGTTGGGGCAGGTGAATAGGTGCATCGATGGCTGTGGAGCTGAGCTCGAGCTGTTGATTG
This sequence comes from Haberlea rhodopensis, assembly GCA_907163345.1. NCBI lineage: Eukaryota > Viridiplantae > Streptophyta > Magnoliopsida > Lamiales > Gesneriaceae > Haberlea > Haberlea rhodopensis. The sequence goes on along the minus strand of CAJQUN010000026.1, from coordinate 4,850,166 downwards.
GATGTACTCCCAGGATCGTGGTACCAGGGCTTGATGGAGCACGGTATCGTATAGAGTACATATATACACCCGAGGGTTTTATACATATTTATGATGCTCGCATGTGAGCACGGTTATGTTTGTATATGGGTTGTATATAAAGGCATGAGCCTTTCTCTCTTTCATTATATGTTGCATGCAATTGTGGTAGAATTGCTAATGATATGAGAGTCGTTAGTGTATTATGTGGGGGTTGAAACCCACTTTTGTCGTCTTATGTGTGGCGTCTTCCCTGGCTGGGAATTTACTTGGTATTGCTGCATTCTGATGAGTATTATGTTTTTCCCTGGCCGGGAATTGTTATGTGTTGTGCTTTTATTTCGGGATAGCTCAATTTACGGGGAGACTCTGCCCAAATTTTTATAAAAGTCCACAATGTAAAAAGTGGCAAAATGGGGTTGGTAATGGGCAACTCTATGAGTCTATATGTTAGTAGAGATGATCTTATAACGTTGAATATTAAAGGAATTTTGTAAGCATCATTTGAGCTTCCCGATTGACTTTTTATTGAAAGCATGTGCCACACATAATGGTTAATACACTAATTAAGGGTTAAGGGCTTGGGGTCCTTACATTAGTGGTATCAGAGCAGTGGTTAGCTCTTTGGGGCTGTTGAGGGCCTGGAATATGCTGATAGGGATGAGTAGCACATATTTATGCATGATAGTAGTTAGTGTTGTGTGACACAACTATTTTGCTTATGTGCATTTGTGATATGTGATCATAGTGAAACGATTGTATGTCATGACATCTATAGAATCATAATATAACCTGTTGATTATGATTGTGAGTTGTGACACAGGGACAACCAGGTGGAGCATATCGAAATGCATTGGGATACAGGAAGTACTTTGTACTCATAGTTTATGCATTTACTCATTATAATCATATTGTGGGAATATGGATTATTGTATGCTCATGGGTTGTGATTGTTCCTGTAGGAACACTATGATGCGAAAGGCTAAGGCCATGGTTGAAAGACACGAAACGGTAACCTGCATTTTATATACATCATGGATTTATACATTGTGGATGTATGTGTACATGTAGTGATGATTTTAATGCTTTGCCGCCAAATGTCGAAGCGAGGGGTGGGAGCGCCGCATGTCGCATTTGAGCGAGGTGCATTAAAATACACTCATGATGATGTATGTTGGTATATGGATTATGCTTTGTGATGCAGGTATGGATGAAATACTTGGTGAATATCCCATGAGTCATTGTTATGGATGAGTGATGATTTTAAATGCTTGCCGCTATTTATTGTTTTGTGCCGCTAAAATGTGAAGCGAGGGGTGGGAGCGCCGCATGTCACATTGAAGCGTGGTTAGCATATGAGGCGAGGAAAGAATATTTGCCGCTAAAATGTGAGGCGAGGGGTGGGAGTACCGCATGTCCATTTAAGCGAGGTTATTCTATGCCGCCTATATGTGAAGCGAGGGGTGGGAGTACCGCATGTTTTTACTTGAGCGAGGGGCATTAAAATACACTACCGTGACAATGACTAGGGATCGGCTATATTGACTGGCGATGGTTCTTGCCGCCATGGATATTGATAGCGATGGTTCATGCCGCTATATTGACTGGCGATGGTTCTTGCCGCCATGTATATTGATAGCGATGGTTCATGCCGCTATATTGACTGGCGATGGTTCTTGCCGCCATGTATATTGATAGCGATGGTTCATGCCGCTATATTGACTGGCGATGGTTCTTGCCGCCATGGATATTGATAGCGATGGTTCATGCCGCTATATTGACTGGCGATGGTTCTTGCCGCCATGTATATTGATAGCGATGGTTCATGCCGCTATATTGACTGGCGATGGTTCTTGCCGCCATGGATATTGATAGCGATGGTTCATGCCGCTATATTGACTGGCGATGGTTCTTGCCGCCATGTATATTGATAGCGATGGTTCATGCCGCTATATTGACTGGCGATGGTTCTTGCCGCCATGAATATTGATAGCGATGGTTCATGCCGCTATATTGACTGGCGATGGTTCTTGCCGCCATGGATATTGATAGCGATGGTTTATTCCGCTATATTGACTGGCGATGGTTCTTGCCGCCATGTATATGGATAGCGATGGTTCATTCCGCTATATTGATTGGCGATGGTTCTTGCCGCCGGATATATATTGCTAGCGATGCCTCTTTCCGCTATTATGTGGACGATGATTCATGCTCAGGTGTATAGCGAGGTTTCATGCCACTTATTATATGACGAGGTATCATGCCGTCGATTCTATAGCGATGGATTGTGCCGCTATGTGCTCAGCACAGGATTTTGCCGCCTTCGAGCGATGGGTGCTGACTACGTACTATTATCGAGCGACGGAGACAGGTATGCCGCTATATTGATAGCGATGGGGTATGGCATATTACTTGTGTTAGCATTATTGTGGATACTATGTGTTGCTATATATATGCCATGTGTTTGACGATGAGATTATGGATGTCGTGTATTGCCATGTACCGTCGTATGTTTGACGATGTTAGTTGGATGTCATATGTTGACATATGCCGTCACGGGATGACGATGACATAGTTGATGTTCTATGTAGACGTGTGGCGTCGTTTTGATGATTAATACATTTATGTTATGTATTTGGTTATATGGTTTGAGTGCCTTGGTGGGCACATGGTAGTGTCTGAGTCACTAGTTGACGAGACCTTTTGTCGAGCAATGATACCCTTGGGTATGCTCGTTGGTTTGGCTGGGGCCAAGTGATTGGTGGTAAGAGTAGTCATTGAGGAAACTACTCGCTTGTGTTGTGATGTAGGGTAGACATGGTTGCACCCACCCTGAGGGTGTGGGATAAGTCTTATCGGATTATGATTGCTTCATAAGTGAGCAAGGACACCGGGTTGTCCATTGTGCTTAGTATTTAGAGATATGTTGGGCGATGACCCATTACTCTAACGGTTTGTACGGTACGGCATACCGAGATGGAACATATGGTTTGTTGGTAGGCTTGATATGAACCTATGGAGACAGCACTTTGCTAGCCAGATATTGTAGTGATGATATAGTGTGCTTGTTGGAGCCATGATACTGCTCGTTGGAACCGAGTTTGGTGAATCGTATGATGATACGATGAAGACTTTTGGCAGGCTTTCGATTGTCCCTTTGTAGCATGATGTTTGAGGCATGTGACACCCCATGAGAACGTTTATACGTCTATTGTTTTGAGGGACTTGTCTGGGACAGCTCATAATGTTGGAGTACCAACAAGAGAGTCATCGAGTCGTCGTTGACTCGATTTGGGGAATCCGTGTACTTGGGATGCAATGGGTACTATTGTATCCAGTTTTTCCGAACGGTGGTTCGAGACTAGTGGATCTCGAGTTCGATAGCACTTCCCTTGTGGGGAGGGAGGTAGTGTTATACCTATTTGGAATCTTTGAAAGATTCGGTAAGTTGGTGCGTGTGGTGTTGATTTTGGGAATCACGCCGTGTTGTTGATCGTCGATTATCATCCTCCGCTGAGTAGGGAATGACTCAGAATTGACAGTTGCGTTTGGGGCTTAGGGGTATGTTGTAGATACCCGAGCCGAGTGCATTGAGTATGCATATGATGTTAGTGCTTAGGCAGGTATACTGGTGAGTATACAGATGCCAGTTATTGATTTCCTTTCTGTCAAGCATAGAGTTATGCTATTTTTGGATGGTTAAATCTCTGATGAGAGATATGGAACACCTTGAGATTGGGAATCTCCATGGCACGATTATTATGAGAAACAATTGTGAAGTTAGTTGACTCCCTTTGAGGAGGGATTATCTTGCGAGGATTGAGATGTTTCCTTATCGGTGTTTTCCTTCGAGTTATACGATAGCCTTTCCAAGTTTGGATTGTTAAATCCTAGGATTGCCAAGGGATGGCAGGAATTCAGATTGGTTGGGTGTCGCTGCCGACACAAGCGTTGAGGATGCAATGGGTTTATTGCATGTCCTTTCAGAATTTGAACTCTGTGGAGTCTCGATGGTTTGTTTATGATCAGGATGTGATCCTTGGAATATCCGGAGGTGGACATCTTGTGAGATGTCTTTTGTGTGAATCTGTGGCCGTGAGTTGCCCAAATTGAGTTGCAATGATGCGACTGCTCATTCGATGGAGGAGGTATGAAAGTGGAGACCAGGTTTGGTATGTGTACATCGTGATATACTAGTGTTTTCCTCGTGATGATGTGTGTTAGACATCGTGAGTCATGATAAAGATATCATTGGATGATATCTACGATAGAATCGGGAGCGATTCGAATCCTTGCAGTTTCAGTTGACTAACTGCTTTTGGACTGTTAGCGTTGAGTTGTGCTGACGCTCTTCGACGTTATGATGGATATGGGAGTCTATTTCACTCCAGAGTTTGACACGAGGTCAACGTTCTCACGGTTGAGGTGTCATTCAGGATGCGTTCTTACTAGTTGTATTAGCACTAAGGATGACTGTCCGATCTACGGTCGTAAGTATTGGTTGTTTTGCAGTCATGATGGACTGGCTTTTGGGATGAACCGCATCGAGGTACGTTTTGCCTCTTGGGTGATATGTTGGTTTTGGTATGTCGCTCTGTTTCAGAGTTTGTTGTGAGGTAAGTATCCTCGCGTTTATTAAGACGATTCTGATATGGTCAAGAATCGAGGTTATGGCTTCATGTAGTTGTGTAGCCCGGGTGTTACGTGATACACCGGTGCTAATTTCGAGGACGAAATTCTTTTAGTGGGGGATATTGTGATGACCAGAGATTAGGGATGTTAATCCCGGAGTGTTAATAACCCGTAAAGTTGTTTTACGTGGCAATTGGAGTTTAATCGAGGCGTTGGGCCTTCCGGGCTCGTCTATTTGAGTAGTTGGGATCGTTGGATCCCGAGGTTGAGATCGTATTCTCATTTCGGTGAAAACCTGTGTGTTGGGTTTTTAGTGTGACTCAGAATCTCGGGTGCTGTGTGTGGGCACCGGTAGGGGATTTTTGAGTTAGAGAGAGAATTTTTGAAAACAGATGATTTTTAATGAATCATGATGTATTTGTGGGGATATTAGTATTTCGGGGTATTTTTGCTATAAATACCATTTGAACCCGAAATTTTATTTAGAAAATCATTTCAGCCCCTTTATTTCCTCTCTCCCTCCCGCGACCCATTCCCGTCTGGACAGACCCACGCCGCTTCAGACGCTTCGCCCGCCGCCGTCCGGCCGCCGTTCGGCGCGTGCGACCCGCCGCCGGCTTCGTCTCGACGAGGCGCAGCTAACCCCTCCGGCAATTTGAAGTTTCGTCGCGTGTTGGAGTCGGATTTTGCAGAGAAGCGCCGATCCCCAATTTCTAGGGTTCTTCGATTTTGGTCCGATTTCTTCCGATTTTCGATTGGGTAACCTCCCTTGCCCCTTTTTCGTCGTTGTTGTGTAATTCCCTGCCATTTTTGTGTTCGATTTGTTCGAATTATTGATGTTGGTGGGATTGGTTCGAATTTATGCATTTTTCGTGGGTTTAGGTTCGAAAATTGTGATTTTTGGCAGAGGTGTGGCGATTCTTGTTATGGATTGATTAATTCATGTTGTAGATGCATTATGATGCTTGATTGTGTTCGAATTTGAAGAATTATAAGGGTTCGAATTAAGGGCTTGTTTGGGTTCGAATTTAAGGGTTTTGAGTTCGAAAATTGGAGGTTTTTGGCAAGGGGTGTTGATTCTTGCTTGGATAGCTTAATTCATATTTTAGATGAATTATGGTGTTTAAATGGGTTCGATTTGTGTTGTGAAGGTACGAGAATTTGTGGGGTTTTCTTGAGCGATTTTCAATAATGGTTAATTGTCGTGTGTTGACAATATTTTTGAGGGTTATGGGTGTGCTTGAGCATGGGTTGCATGTTCGTAATTAATTGTGAATTAATTTATCGTGTTAGCACATCGTTCCTCGGAGCATGGAACTCGAGCAAGGTTTGGCTCGGACTTCGGAGATTTAAGGTACGTGCGACGTACGAGCATTACTTTATATGAGAGCATTTGTGAAATGCATAATGTGTTGTAATTGCATTAGATGGTTGTGGGTATGGCTATATGCATATATGTGTTGATATATATGGGGTACTGAGTCTATATGACTATTGTACGGCATTTGAGATGCCTGAGAATGATCGTGGGATCATGTACTCATTATAAGACATGTGAGATGTCTATGTATAATGGAAAATTGGTAAAATAAATGCTAGGCATTTGAACTATCTATGATTGATAGCGAAATTGAGAAATCAGTACTAGATATTGAGATATCTATATTTGTATGTATATTGAACTTGGAATCATTGATTTTTGATACTTGAGAATCAGGCATGCTATGAGTTAAATCAATGTGTTGATTTACTGATTTATGAGATTTGATGAGTTTGATGATTGTGAGAACAGGGACAGTACACGGAATCCCGGATGAGGATGTTGCCATCCAGGGAGTATCATTTAAAATTCATTAATATTTACTTGTGTTGTAAATTATGAATTTCATTATTGTGATTATGAGATTTTGTGTATTGGTATGCTCACCCCGTTGGGGGCTGTCTCTGTTGGGGCAGGTGAATAGGTGCATCGATGGCTGTGGAGCTGAGCTCGAGCTGTTGATTGGATGTACTCCCAGGATCGTGGTACCAGGGCTTGATGGAGCACGGTATCGTATAGAGTACATATATACACCCGAGGGTTTTATACATATTTATGATGCTCGCATGTGAGCACGGTTATGTTTGTATATGGGTTGTATATAAAGGCATGAGCCTTTCTCTCTTTCATTATATGTTGCATGCAATTGTGGTAGAATTGCTAATGATATGAGAGTCGTTAGTGTATTATGTGGGGGTTGAAACCCACTTTTGTCGTCTTATGTGTGGCGTCTTCCCTGGCTGGGAATTTACTTGGTATTGCTGCATTCTGATGAGTATTATGTTTTTCCCTGGCCGGGAATTGTTATGTGTTGTGCTTTTATTTCGGGATAGCTCAAGTTACGGGGAGACTCTGCCCAAATTTTTATAAAAGTCCACAATGTAAAAAGTGGCAAAATGGGGTTGGTAATGGGCAACTCTATGAGTCTATATGTTAGTAGAGATGATCTTATAACGTTGAATATTAAAGGAATTTTGTAAGCATCATTTGAGCTTCCTGATTGACTTTTTATTGAAAGCATGTGCCACACATAATGGTTAATACACTAATTAAGGGTTAAGGGCTTGGGGTCCTTACATTATCGCTCGGATAGTTGCTGATTAACATATCCTGTTGGAAAGACATCCTTCTTGGCTCGATCATAAGGCTCCTGCTTCTGTTCAGAACAGGTTGATCTTGTATCCTAATGTCGGTCTCTCCTATTGTCAGAGTATCAATGATGTCCGACAATACTGCTTTGGCGAAATCCTTGAAGATTCTGGGGACTTCAATGAATTCCTTTCTCAAGAATACTTCTGAATGATGAGTATTCGAGAGTGCGTATGACATCTTTTAGGTGATCGAGTAAGGCATGTTTCCTTCTTTCATCAACTCATTTCTTTTAAAATCTTGATGAAGAGTTAGAACCTTGTTGAAATATCGAGACCCCAAACTGTATGCAATTCTAGGATAAATGTTGAAAGCCATCTTTCCCGCATACAAATATCTTGCCACTGCTCCCAAACAAGAGTCCTTGAGGTTCTGGATTGTTTTGTCAAAGATCGCCAGGTTGATAGACGAATATTCTTTCCTTGAATGTTGCTTTGATGATGACTCTAATAGCTTCGATATGAATCCATGAGAATGTATTAGCAACTTCTCTTTGGACCTTGTTTTTAATCTCATGGATTTCTCTGTAGGGGATTAATTGCATATCGATTTGGTTTCCCTTGAATTCTATCGGGATTGCAAATCACCTGTTGTTACCTTATGGATAATATGATGCCTCCTGCTTCGAAGACCAATCATATCCATGGCTTTCTCCATTGCTCCAATTGTAAATCCATCATACGTCTGAAGCTTTGGCTCTTCTTTGATGATCCTCATAAGAGTTTTATGAGATACAGTGGTATGAGAGAAAAATCTCGACTGCTCTTCCCTGATCACGTGTTGAAGGAACTCTCATTCACTCTGATTCTGAGTTGGATTCACCTCCATCATCAGAATAGATATCTTCTTCGTAGATGCTTTCATCTGAGGGAATATACTCAAATTGATTCACCTGTACCAATGCTCGAACTGTCTTACTCCACGGCTTTGGTTTTTTGGACAATCTGTAGAGATATGTCATCTTGCTCCGCATGTCCAACAGTTACAATCTTTGAAACTCTTATTTGCACGAGTATGTGTGCGTCTGAAAGTTCTCTTCGTTGGTGTTTTGCTAGAACTAGCTTTGATTAGAACCTGTTGATGAGGTTCTACTCCTTGTTGGTCCTAATCTTTGCCCAGATCTGTAACTTCGTGCTTTCTGCTTTGACCAGAACTTTCTAGGTCTCCATGAAGACCTACATCTTCTTGAACTATAGCCATTTCGACTATAACTAAATATATCAGTGTATTCAGCGCTTGACAACAATCAATAATACACCATTTTTAACTACTACGATATAAATTGGCTAAATAAACACTAACACCAAATATATGAAATTAGTATCAGACTGTAGACCTCACATTGTTGATTCCGAATATGTAATTTATTTTATCAAAGCCTGACTAGATCGACCGTAGCATTTTTTTTATAAAATCTTGAAACCCATGTTTCTCTCTCGCTCGACCCTCTGCAGCAAATGAGATACAAATCTCTTCTTCATACAATTATTTATATATTATAATAGTAAATTAATGGGTGACATGTGTCATCTGAGGATGCCACATGTCACATCTTTCCAGCCCATTTTCTGCACTTCTCGATCATATTTTGAAAATACCTTCAATATGAAAATTATAGATATCTTTCGTATCTTTGCGTGGACAACTCGTTTGCTTAATTCTGACATCGATGTGAAAGTTATGATTAAAATACTAAATGCCGATAAGTAATTTATTGGACCACATGCCTGCATCATAAATATCAATTATAATTTATATGTATTCAGGACATTACAAAATATAAAACAGAAAAATTTACCCAACGTTCACATATAATGATCTAATTTATTACTATGATGTTCTATTGAGTGCTAAGTGTTTACCGTTGAATATTTGATGACGATTCATTGGAAAATGCTTGAAGGAATCTGGTGAGCTATATCTATATACAAATTCAATATAAAAAACCTAACATATTTTAAATAAAAACACAAACTAATATATTAATCATTTTAGACAATCATGTTTATTTAGTCCAAGGGCAGAGCCATGATTCTAATGGTGGGGGCGGATTTTTTTCCCAAAAAAGAATCATAAAGTATGCTAAGAAAGTACCGCATATTATATTGCATTTTGGCTACATTAATAACTAAAAATATTTTCATAAAGCACCCACAAACTATAAGTTTATAACAAAAGTTTTCTAACAATATATTACACAATTTATAATGTATGCTCACTTATGACTATGTACGTTTGTTGATGTCAACTATAATTGAATCAATCGCAAAACTTTTAGCTATTTCTTTCTCAATATGCATAAGTAAGGTACTAGATAAGAAATCATCTTACATTTTATTTCACAACTTTTGTTTTCACAATTTTCACAGCAAAAAATTCACGTTAAAAATTGATGGTATTTCAACATATAATACCGGATTTATTTAAATAACCTAAATTTAAAAAATATTTAATAAAATAACCTAAATTTAAAAAAATTAATAAAATAACCCAAAATACAAACTGGGTTGGCGTCTTCAGTAGAAGACGCGTCACTTCTTTATTTTTTATTTTTATTTTTTTTGTTTTTTTAAATAAAAAACAAATTTAAAATAAAAATACGATAAAAATATATACAAGTCCAATATTTGTATGGATTTGATTTGCACACAACTCATAAATCAACTCAATATGATTAGTCTATATTGACTGATGTATTATTTTATGTTTTTTCCCTTTAAAATAAGTTTGTTTTGAGTTGGTGTAATAAGTTGAACAGAAACCAGGTATATAAAAGCATTTTCGGCTGTAGGTGATGACCCCTGTTTGAAGACACCGACCCAGTTAAAATGGTGCTGCTGGTTGGGGATTTCATAATTCTTGAGTTGAATAAAAATATAAACCACAATACCATAAAAACATTTCCCGGCATGGCCGTAATGGAATATTAGTAAAATTTTCAACATAAAATTTAGTCATGAAAATGACAACCACCATTCCAATATAAAAATAAATGATATTCACAAGACTAGAGCTTCAAGCTATTTTTTCCTTAAAAATAAACACCCAAATTTATCTATTTATTGTGACACGACTGCTGCTAGATGAATGCTGAGTCTTTTAAAACAGACATGACTATTTCAGAACATAGTCTACCACCATATCAAATTTTTCTACAGCCAAAATGATAAAAGTACAATAAAAAATTAAGCAACAATTTTCCATCATTGATGATAAACATTAAAACATCCACATATAACATACAAACAATGTGTCTTTTTAAACAAGATAGAACAAATTGTTAGAGGTGCTTTAGACAGAAGCAACATCCAAGAACAACAATGACTCTAATTTAGAGATCAAACAAATTAGGTGACATCCTGCCAAAGCAAATGAAAGGTTACTAGTATAAACTAAATACACTTCTAGATCAAATAAAATATTTAAAACATACCATTGATACCAAAGTAATTCATTTATCCCCCGCTGTTGTCGATGAAGAAGAGTCCAATGCAAATTTTGCAAAATCTAAAACAAAGAATGATGACAAACAAGTAAGATAATATTAGTATTTTATAATGGTTAAGAAAAATCTAACTATACAGTTTTTTAATAAAAAAATCACCACTTTCACGGTTTTCAACATCCTCCAAAATCTCTTCAACATTGATTGGTATTGGGCATGAGCGAAGCCAATCTTGAGTACAAATAAGAGTTTCTACAACCATATGCGTTATTGAACTCCTAAAACAATCAAGTACCCGACCACCGATACTAAAGCAGATTCAGAAGCAACTGTGGATATTGGAATAGCCAACACATCACGAGCAATTTGTGCAAGTATAGGAAATCTATGACGATTTAGCTTCCACCATCCCAAAATATCGAAAAAATCAGAATACTCCTCAACAATTTCATTTAGATACTTGTCTAGCTCTGACATACTACCATCAGCAAAAATTGTGCCTTCTGTCTCTTGTACTTTGCAAGGATTGATTGTCTTTTTAAATCTTTTTGACTAAAAGTATTTGGCTCATTATCACATGATTCTTGAGTAGACAACACTTTCGAGATACTAGGCTCCATCTTCTCATTATAATTCTTGTACAAAGCAAACAAAGTCTCTTTGAGTGCCTTTCCGACTCTTGCACCATTTTCAACTCCAAATAATTCCACCAACATGAATTCCACAAAATCCAATTTATGCCTTGGATCAAGCACCACTGCAATGTAAAGCAATTTATTCATCATTTCGGAATCTCCCCAATACTTGTCAAATTTCTTTTTCATTCTCGTCCCCATGGAATAAACATCGAAATCATCACTTTCTTGCCATTCCTTTAATATAGTGTGAATAGAACTGATCTCATGTGCAAAACTATTGGAAATGACATATAATGAACCCAAAACGTCAGTTCATAGAAAACAATAAAGAAGCAAAAAGTCTAACATTATTCCAATCTGTACTTGTTGGAACCCATCAAAAGTTTTCATTTCTTGTTTAGGTTTACCATCTGCTCCAAATATCACATCTCCATCGTCATTCACAACATCCTCCCATTTTTTTAAATTGAAGATCTAGTTTAAAACATGGATCTTGTTCATCAAGCCTGTCAAAAGCTCTTTCAAATTTTTGAGCTACATTCAACATCAAGAAAGTTGAATTCCATCTTATTGATGCATCTAAACATAAGGAATTCTTGCTTTCAATTTTTTCAAGTTTAGCACATTCTTTGAACTTGTTTAATCTAGCAGGGGATTGCTTAACATATTTCACTGCATTTCTGACTCTTCCCACAGATTCATTTATATCTTTCAAGCCATCTACAACAATCAAATTGATTATATGAGCTACACATCTCATATGGATGTACTCTGCTTTTAAAATAGTAGAATCCCATTTTGACATCTTTCTTCTAAAATTATTGAGGGCCACATCATTGGAACTTGCATTATCAACTGTAATAGTGAACACTCCGTCAATTCCCCAACCCCTTAAGCAATTTTCAATGACTAAACTAATTGCTTCACCTTTGGGCAGAAGTTCAAAATTCTTTTTTGTAACTTCCAATTTTTATCGATAAAGTGTGATGTTAGACACATGTAATTGATTCTTTGAATCGAAGTCCATGTATATGTTGTCAAACACACTCTTTGTGATGAATTACCCAACAAACTTTTCAAATTCTCTCTTTAAGCTCTATATAAATCAGCAATATCACGTGCAACCGTCCATCTTGAAGGAATTCGAAACTTGGACACACTATTGCCATAAAAATTTTAAACCCTTTTCCTTCTACAAATTTGAAAGGGAGTTCCTCAACTACAATCATTCTAGCTAAAGCTTTTCTACAAGCTTCTTGATCAAATTTCCAAGAAGTTAAACACGCCTCACCCCCTTTTGCACCTGGTTGTAAACTTAATTGTGCTTGAGTTGTTTTAACCACATGAGGGTGTTGTTTGCATGAGTTCATGTGAGCCCTCAAACTAGTAGTTCCATTCTTGTATGGATCACAAAAGAATTCCTTCTCGAACTACTTGCATTTGGCTTTAATTTCTTTGTTGTCATTAATAAATTTTGTGAAGTGATCCCATACCTCACTTCTTGGTTTTATTGTCTTTCGCTTGGTTGTCTTGGATTTAGAATCTGCGCATGCTTCCGTCCCAGTCGAAGCTTGTGGTATGGAGCAGCTACCATCAACATCCATATTTGATAAATTTTATTGCGTCGACACTACAAGTAAGAATGTATAATTTTGGTGAAATATATACGCAATATGAGAAATTTAAAATTATGGATCAAGAAAAGCAATTAAGATTTTATTATAAATCTATGAATAAACCATGAGATAAGTACTGTGCATCTCAGTAAAACAATTCAGATTTCAAATGCTAGCTAAACGAAAATTTGTGGGCATAGTCAAACAAATTGGCAAGAAAATCCATAATGAAAGCCTATGGGAACCATAATGAAAGAAATTCAAAGGAAACCCAACAAATTCAAATAAAAACATCCTCCCAACCTATCGTAGCAACCTGCAGTAGGAAATCATTTTTTCCTCAAACATTCACTTTGAGCCACCAATAAAAACATTCAAAGGAACCCAATGGGAACCATAATGAAAGCCAATCCATCCCATTTCTTCCGGACATGAAAAACACTAAATAAACTGAAAGATAAACCATTTTTTTCCAAGGAACCATAATGAAAGCCGATCCATCCCCATCTCCTCCATACACATACTGGGATACTACCTTCAATTTGGAAATTTGAGAGAAACTCAACAAAGATTCATTACACATGAAATTCTGAAAAATTAAAGGGAGTAAAGCGGAACCTTACTTGTATACGAGGGTGCGAGAATGATGCTTAAAGCGGCGTATTATTCTGATTTTGGAAGACAGAAGGTGCAACTGGAAGAGAGGATGATGATTGAAGCGACGGTGACGTGAAATGGTGAATGTCAAGAAAGTTGGTGATTTAGGGTTGAAGCGTGAAGAGAATCGGACAAGAAGCAAAATTCATTACTTAATAATTGATAATAAGGATTAGGGCAAGTAGCATTGTGGGCTTGTGGCCTGATTCAAATTTCTGTTAATTTTAACAATTTAATCGGTATTTTCGATTAATCGAATTTTAAATTTAAAAATCGTAACCGAACCTGTTTAATCGAAGTAACCGATTCCGAACTGACCGAACCAAACTTCCAAATTAGTTCGGTTCTTTCTGTTAGTTCGGTTAAATCGAACTTTTGCTCATCCCTAAAACTTAGTTATAATTTGGGTCGGCCGGTCGAGGAACCAATAAAAGCATGTTTCAAGTGGGCTGGGCCAGACCAGTCCAGCAACACTGATTTGGGCCACTAACATTCAGAATATAACAATCGTCGTTAAATTGCTTACATCTCTTTCTTGCCCTAACGTCGAAGCTCGCTTCTGTGGCAAAACCCTCCATACAAGGCCAGAAATCTTACTTGTTTCCTCTAAATTGTATAGATTTATTCTTACCATGTCTCAGGTGATGCAATTTTTTCTCACTTTGATTCATTTTTTTTCGAATTGATTGGTATAGTTACGTTTTATTTTTTAGAAACTGTTCATTCACATCTCTCGATTTGTGGTGGTTTTCGCCACTAGGAGTAATTGAATAGTTACTCTGGTAATTTCGTATTTTTTGATAATATGGCGACAAAGATTTGTCTTTTGAAAATTGTCTGCCGTCTCGTTTTATGTAGTCGATTTGATTTCAATTGAAAATCCTATGTTTATTTACAGGCCGATAACAGAAACTCTTCAGCAGCTAAGCGGGCCCGAACTGATGGTATAAGTTTTATGCCCTAGACGTATAATGATTTTGTTCAAGGTTATAAAAGGCGCACCAAAAGTTATCTGTGGAATTCCAAATTAGGCATTTCCAATTCGTAGATTAGAGCACCTCAAGTAATTTGAACTGCCTTCATCATCTGTTTTGCATGTCATATATGCACATACTATCTTTATGCTCATACGAGTGAGTCATTGTCCATGATGTCTGGCAATAAGGTTTTCCTGTTATTAGTTGGTGTTGTTCTGAAGGAGGAGAAATCATTATTGGGATGATTTTTTCTTGTTATAAAACTTCATGTGCTCCGAATCTCGAAATGGCTCAAATTGTATGTGGCATGTTTGTTTTGAACATCTCAAAAGGGCAGTCTATCTTTTGAACAATTGGAGATTCTAATTGATGAATTTATGTGCATAAGGTCTTCAAACACAGTTCACTTTTCCGAATCAATACTTCACCGGTTAATGTCTACCCTTTCCGAAATTGACCTTGGTTTTTTAAATTGTAATCAAGTGGTTGGTTTCCATACTTAATTTAACCTATGTAAGATTATTGCCTTGCAGGATATTGATGTATCATTTACGACTAAGTTATCTCATGTTTTACTTGTGTATCTTTGCTATGTATAATAAGTGGTGTCATGTAGCTGGACAAAAGTTCCTAGAATGTTATCAATGGTTCTGGTTTTCGTTATAGCCTGTTATGTCTTTTAGGTGGCCGCAGGGAAGATGACTGGACCTGCCCTAGCTGTGGCAATGTGAATTTCTCTTTTAGGACAACTTGTAATATGCGTAACTGCACTCAGCCTAGGCCAGCTGATCACCATGCTGTAAGAATTGACATCTTTAAAAAGGAATCTGTGAATGTGTACGTTTTAAAGAATTTGTTGTAGTACCATAAATCTTATATAGAGGTTTTTTTATCTAGTACTCTATTTTTTTCTTCTCTATTTATGTGACACAGCAAGATGTGGTATTTGCATTTTGCTCTTATTACAAAAATACGAACTTCATTTTCATGCAAACTCCCTCCATTGGAAGACAAACACATCAAAATTCAGTACTAAACTTATCCACTAGTAAACAAGGGTATATGCGAAATAACATCGACTGGTCTATATATTTTGTCCACCCCCCACATAGATATCATAAATAAATATTCTGCCATTGCTTCAGCCTATTAACTGTTGTTGAGGGGGCAAGTTTACCCTTTTAATTTTAATTGCTTTCACTGTTGTCTGTAACTTTCTGTTGTCTTTACCTTATCAACTTATGGAAGTATCTGTTTCAGAAATCTGCAGTCAAGCCAATGCAAGCACCTCAGGGATACTCATCTGTGGCACCCTATGTTGGCGCTGGTACACCTTCAATGTATATGGGTCTATCGCCTTATGGTTCTTCTATGTTCAATGGAACACCTATGCCTCCTTATGACGTTCCATTCTCTGGGGGCTCAGCATATCATTACAACTATGGTAGTCGTTTGTCTGGTGGCAGCCCATATCCACCCTTGCATTTATCTGGTCCTCCATATTCTGGTGGATCATTGATGGGAAACGGTACTCTCTTTTTTCTGATGGGCCATACTTACCAAATATGATAGCAACAGTGATAATCTCCTAATGTCCTTGTTCTGAATTTGTTGCCATTATCCTTTATTTCCTTATCAAATAATTAGTAGTAGCACTCTTTGTTGATTTGTGTCCGAATTGTTCTGCAGGTGGTATGTATGGCGTGCCACCACTGATGGATCGATATGGCTTGGCTTTGCCTATGAGCCCTGGCATGGTAAGTTAGTGTTTTTGAACTTTCACATTTTTTCTGTCTATAAAAGTCAAAAGGTTATACGATTCGACATGTGTCTGGTACCTTTTGGCATCAGTAGAAGTCTTCTACTAATAGCCACGTTGTAGCAAGATCTCACATCATGATGGTTAATGAGAGGCAGAGCCATTGTTTATTTGTTTTGGTTACCTTGTTCTTCCAGAAAAAAATTCCAATATTAATTTGAGAGTACTTATTATTTGGAACCTGTCTTTAACATGGGATAATGATCTTTTTTAGGGGCCTAGACCTGGGTTTTTCCCCGAAGATAACACTCACAGGAGAGCTGGTGGTTAGAGATTCTGCTTGTCAATTTGAAATCTGGTTTCTAAACTTAATTTGTTATATTTTTTTATTGAACTACCACATGTTTTTATCATCTTAGATGGAACTCGTGATAGCGACTGGGCTTGCCCAAAATGTGGCAATGTCAATTTTTCATTTAGATTAGTTTGCAACATGAGGAAGTGCAATACACCGAAGCCTGGATCTCAGGTCAAATTCCTACCTTTTGTCGCACACTACATGTGAACTTACATTTGTTGCATAACCTGTTTATTTTTAAATTGCATATGTTGAGACTATTCAATATTAAATGTATATCAGTTGATTTGCTGGATTTGTTATTGAATTTGGAAATTTGTTTATGCAGGGTGCCAAATTTAACAAGAATTCAAGTGTGTATAGTATAATTTTCTCTTTCTTTAATAAATCCTAAATAATCATTATAATAGTGAAGGTAATAAATCATTTTCTATTACCCTTAAAGATTGGTTAATATTGTTATTTAGAACCAGATATGCCTGAGGGAAGCTGGAAATGTGAGCAATGCAACAACATAAACTATCCTTTCCGAAGTAAGTGTAACAGACAGAATTGCGGAGCTGATAAACCTTCCGATACGTGTTCCCCACCAGAGGCAGCTGGCGCAGATGATCAGGTCTGTTGTGGGATACGTCTAATTTGTATGACTGCTCGTTTAAAATTATTTGTTTCATTTGGTGCTTCTCCAGACATGTATCAAATTCAAAAATTACTCAAGTCAGTCAAGTGGCAATTTACGTGCGAGCATTACTTTTGTTGGAATCCGTAGCTGAATGATCTCCTGTCTATTTTTTTTCTTAAAGTGTTTGCTTGGTGATCTTCTGCTTTAGTTTGTTGTGTCCTTTCATCAATTAACTACAGTTGTCTACTTTCCAGTGAGTACTAGGCATGTTGAGAAGGTCCAGAGTTGTCGTCCAGCGTTGCTCAGTATGGGTGTCTGAAAGTCAGTCATGTCATCTTCCTGTTGCAGCGGTTGTCCAGTTACTCTGCCTTCTCCCATTTCGTGTCAAGTTGTATATTAATTCTAATGGTATATTGTGGTCTATATCCTTATAAAGTTGCATGTGTCTGCAAGATTGTCTTTGCTAGATTTACAAATTGGTTGCCATGCGCTAGGATTGTGTACTTTGGTATTTGCATATTTAGTGTACTAAGACGTGCATTTCAGCTATGTTGTGTTGGTCAATTCGGTTTAAACGTCTCTGTGCTGTTGAAGAGTTTTTTTTGTTCTAGAACAGGCCTTCGAAGTCATTTCTACAATTTTAACCAAGCCTTTCTTTTCGGGTGAAAGTTGTATGGTCATTGTATCAATAGCTGGCACTTTTTTTGAACCTTCCATGGTGTCTTTCCCAAAAAAATTCTTTTTTTGATCTTCGTGATAGCTTTTTGGGCGTCTTTCCCACTCTTCATTCTGAAGAGTGAATCAGTGGCGATGCCTTCTCACTTGTTTACCTTATGGTAGGCAAGTGAAAGTTCGACTTGTTTGATTCCAGAGTATATATGGTAAAAGTACATCTATTTTCACAAATAATCGAGTTGTCCAAGTATAAACCTATTTGAGCAACGCTTCTCTTTGGTGTCGTGGTGGTAACCAAGTACCACCTTAAAAAAATCAAAGCATGTATTGACTTTTAGGAGCACTTTATTTACCACGATGGTGTTCTAATGCAACGTGGGCGCCGCTCCATTTTTTTTTTTTTTTGTCTTAGTAAATGGCACACTTTGGGGTGCAAGATTTGTTATTTGTTGTAATTCTCATATCAACGGGTTTATTATCAAATATGCGCTTTGGTCCTTGGAGGAAAAAATTGAATTGTTCTCTTGGTTACACACGCACAATGTGGAATTGAATCGCTTTATTTCATTAATGTGTTACTTTGTTGGCCATTAGTACCTCCCTCGTGATTTCTCTTTTACCTTTTAACCCTATTTCTTTCCCAGCACCGACATGTTTCAAATATTGTTTCATATTTTGTTCAATAAACGAAAGTACAAATATCTGACTTGAACTCATTAAAGTTGTGTTCATTGCTGATGGTTGCCACAATGCTCTCTGCATGTGAATGGGGCAACTTTGAGACTCCATGATCCACGGCCATTGGAGTCGTGGGATTATATATGGGCTATACTGCCCAAAACAATTGAGACCGTTGGATCCTGCCGTAATCGAATTTCCTGTGAATTGGGTTCGCCTTGGCTGTATTAAAATAAAGCTGGTGGAACTATCAAGTACTTGAAAGATTGGAAGGCCCCATTTGTTCAAATTTTTACCCTTGCCGACATAATTTTAATTTGTAGGTATTTTATGAAATTTTAAAAAGTTATGTTAGATATTTGAGGGAAGTTTAGCTAAATTGGTTTTTAGCCATGCTAATTCTTTGTCGCGGGTAAAAATCGAATTAATTACTCTATCCTTGTTGGCTTGAGAATGGCATTCCAAGACCTCGACAAGGAGCAGCAACTTACATTTTTTTCTGCTTTTAATCATCTGAAACAATCCAAACATAAATAGAGAGACTATTGGAATTCAAACTGCCAAGGAACATGAGGCATCCATTGTAGATGATATATTGTCCGATAACGAAAAATTCCTGAAGTCCAATTTGTTCACAACAAACACATAGAAACCTCAACTTAAATGGTACCAAAAGTGATAGATACTTGGATGATGATCAATCAGTTCAAAACATTTTAGAGAAGTCGGCTTCATATGGAGCTTTGAGAAGGGGGATTTCCTGAAAGTAGTAATTGGTAGGCACGCGGGGATGCAGTCCGGTCATCCAGAATTCTGAAGAAGAGAGGGGTATGGCTTCTGGTTCGCACGAACCCCATGAACTGCTTGACAGAAGAGAGAGAGCATGGTGATATTCCGGTGCTGCATCTGCGTGGGAAGAGATCTTGGAACCTGAATTATCAGAACTGCATAAATTATCTTAAAATATTTTACAATATCACCTTTAAATGGGAAACCAACCTGGATTCAAAAACCCTGAAGTGGAATTCTTGGATGCCAAGAATCCGTTGGCCGCATTACCTTGTGGCTCGTCAGTGCCTCCATCTCCATGAGACTTAAAAGCATATCCTTTAGTAGTGATAGTGAATTCCGAGCTATCCGCTACGGGATTTACAGGGATTGTAGACTGAATAAATGGTGCATTGTTCAGCAGAAAACTTACCTGTTGCCTACGTTCTGTGCCTGGAAAAAAAAAATCAAAACCATATTAATCGAGTAAATTTTGACATATAAATCATTCACACACAGACCACAGTTTTAAGCTTTTCTAGCTGTAGAAGATGGCAAAACTTCATGACATAAATTTAAGTGCAATACCATAAAATGGCGATGAGAGCCTTGCCGAATCAAATAGGATGGTTTCCTGCTGCGGCTTGCGGCGCCTTGCGTTATGATCAGAAAGCCTTCTTCGGCAACTGCGCTTCTTTTCATCAAATTCGGACAAACTATGGAACCTTCAGACAGAAACAAGAATGCTTGAACATTTAAAATCTTCCCACATTTGAAACAAGACATTTGCAAGAAAAGGAACAAGCAGCAGGTATGTGAAAAACATCATAGGACCGGGAAGTTATTGTACCTGCTACACTGCTGGCAAAAACGACGTTCAAAGCCTCCAACATTAACCTGAGGGCATTTGGAATGGCCTTCACAAACTCGATGCTTTTGGTGATATTCTTTAGCCATCGAAAGATCAAGATTGCAGTCCTCAACTTGACAACGCGGTATTGGAGCATTCTGACCAGAAGATTTAGTTTTCTTGGGTGTTGGTGTATTACTGGATGGATCAGACATCACAGATAAGGAGGCGATCTTACCATATCCTCCACCTCCACTATTCTCAAAATAAGTCCGTTTTCCAAGTTTCAAACCAATCAAAGGTTCCACTGACCCAACAGAAGCTCCCATATGTGGAGAAATCCCAGAAACCTCGGTTCCTTTCATTTCCATGTTCTTGCTCCAAGTTCCCTTGGAACATTCAAATTTCGTGAACATGAAACTATCCTTTGTAGAAGAATTGGTAGAAGCTGACGCAGAGCTCTTTGCTGATGATGCGCCACTATTCCCACCTCCCTCCGAAAGATTGAATGATCCAGCATCGATTTCTCCATCATCAACAATCATCCACTCTGTTGAATGCAGTTTCTTGGGACAGTCAATTGGTTTCGAACCAAAAGCGGTAAAGTTTTCGCAATCCCACTTAGTATTCCAATCCATCTCAATAAAGCAGCTCATTAATCAGTTTACTCAAATATCCTTGTACATGGAGGGCTGACTCATGATTAGACGATTGAAAAATAAAGCACATTTAGAACATGCTCAAAAAGGACGAGATAAAGTAATAATTAGCATAACTACTAACATGATATCCAGATACAATATTTTTGGAAGCATGACTAAAAAAAGTAGTTAAGCAACTAAATGGTACAAGAAATTATCAGGAAACTTTTACTTTTCAAACACGAGATTTAATGGATAGATTGAAAAAATATATCAATACTTCCTATAAAATCGGAACTTCTCTTAAACACCACCAGAATTAAACAATATCAGCCTAAAATTTGCACAATTCGAAGTAACCAAAAACAAATAAAGACTCAATGAGTCGATTAAATACACAAAACAGAACTTCCTCACAAATTTATTCCTTGTTTCAAATTTCCATTCCAAGATATGAACCGAACATTTCTAAGCAAAAAACAACATAACTCAACTTTAATGGTTTCTCTCTCTATATACATACAACCATACCTTATCATTTAAAGCAGAGCATTTCTTGTTTTGGATAATACGTAACAAAAAGAAAGCGATTTGAAATGCTCTGTTTCATATCAACCGTCTATCATTTAGCACCTTATATTACAGTAAAGGAACGGCACAGTTCTTTCCTAAGTCCTAACACGAGAGCGATTGATTAAGACCCACCAAACAAAACCATAGAAAAACCAAAAATAAGAAAAAAGAAGCTTATCTTAGTCCATTAAAGTAATCAAGAAAGTTAAAAGTACGTGTCCCTTTCAATGAGGGGGAAAAATGTTTATCGTGACAGAATATGTTCCAACTTCCCCTCCACTAAATCCAGTGAACAGTATTACCAAAAGGAAATCGCTAAAACAAGCTGTTTGTTTCTAACATACTTAATAAGAAAGATGATACGAATAAAACAAGAAATATATATAACAAATACATGGTAAAATAAAGTAAGCCAAAAGGGAAATATATGGTCCCCCACCTGGGGTTTGTTAGTGGAATCAGTAACCTAAAAATAGAAGGAAAAGCTTTTTTCAGTTCCACGCAGAATGTCTTTTCGGAACGAGAATCAATACAAAACACCATTAAACGACACCGTTGCAACGAAACCAACAAGCTGAACTACGTGGAAACACCTCCGACACCACCACCAACAAAAAAAACCGGAAAAAAAAAAAACTTGAAGGACACAATTTAACACTTTCTACCGAAAACCCATCATTAAGAACTGAGTTTACCCCCAGCCCTCGGGAAAAAAAAAAATCATTTCCCTTCTCCATTATCACCACAGCAACATAGGGTTAATTAACCGTCTGTACATGATTGTAAAAAATCAAACAATCGGATTAAAAAAAAGAAGAGGAGAATTTTTACCCGATAAGGAATGGGGATGGATTGAAAGAGGAACAGAAAAGAGAAGAGAGTATCAAAATTTGTGAAGGCAAGGGGAAAAGGAGAAGGTGCAAATTATTTGCTTTACCAAATGAAGAAAGTGAGTGAGTGAAAAAATAATGCAAGTGTGAGCTGTGTTTTTTACTGTGGGGACCATTTCAATAACTGTAAATCAAAGTGTGCTACTTGTCTTGTCTTGTTACGCGGATAGTGATACAGATTACACATACATCATGAATGCATATATCGGGATACATTGTGTAGCAAAATATTTAGTAATAATGAGCATATGGCCTTTAGTATGATGATAAAGACGCATTTCCCGGGTTTTTTTTTTAATTATTTAACCCTAAAAGAAATTGTATTTAACAAAATAATTTAATTTTTATTTATCAAAGTAACCGAAGTTGTCATACTTCAATGTAATTTTTTTTTATAAGCGGCGACTTATATATATATAGAAGTTGTCATCTCAAATGACGTCTTCCATATATAGCAACTTATATGCTTGTTAAGCAATTACGTTAATTTTGGAAGGTTAAAAAAAATATATTTATACTATAAGTTTATGTTTATATAATATGAAATAAAATAAATTAATTTATGGAGTATTGGATATATATATATATATATATATCTGGGATGACGACTTCGGTTACTTCTATATAAAAAAAAATTCCGCATTTCCCTCTTTGAGATACATGGGTTCGAGTTCGCACAGTGACACAAAAAATGTTAACAAAATCCTCATGCCCCATATAAAAAAAAATATATTTAGTAATAACGAAATTATAGACTATTTATATTTTTATTTTTAAAAAAAATCAATATATAACATCTTTTTTATAAGAATTTTACATAGACCTGACAACGGTTCAGAACCGTCGGTTAGACGATGACGGTTCAAAAAACATTGACCCTTAACCTTAACCTTCATTGACGATTCTGGTTATGGTTCATGAACCGTAGGTTTCAGTTCTGGTTCCGGTTAAACAATGGTTACAGTTTGGCCCTTATTTTTATAAAAAAAATTAAAATTATTATTAAAATTTGAAATAAAGTGTAAAAAGTATTTGAATGTGGATTAAACATAAAATAACGTGAAATAAATTTCAGCTCCGATAATCAAAATATGTAAGATATATTTGTTTGGTTAATATATATAAATCATACCACTATATTTAGATCAACAAAGTTCTTATAGCTTAGTGATTGAAACTAATTATTCAAGTTAGAGGTCATTAGTTCAGATCTACAAAATAACATATATTTAAAATTTAAAATTGTAAAAAAAAAATTAAAATAAATCATTGAATCGTCGGTTAACTGACGGCTCACAGGTTAGCAAAATTATGATCATTCGAACCGTTGAGCAGGTTAATCGACACGTTGACTACAGGCCGATTAAGGATCGTTTATGACCTTTGGTGAGTCTAATCTTTACACTATGTTTTGTTAAATAAAAATCAAGATTTGGAATTGAAATTCGAATTGGAATCCATAGATTTAGAATTCCAATTGTTTGGTGAAAAATTAAAATGTTATTTAAATTAGATTTGATAGTTATAAATAATATTTTTGATAAATCTATATTATTTATTTATTTTAAATAGCTTGATTATTAAATAGAAATATATTAATTACGAGGATCTAAGGAAAAAAATTGTTCATAACCATAAACAAGATTTTCAATAATAAAATTTGGAAAGTAGACTAAAAATTTCTGAATAAGTTATAAATATTTAATATTAATAATAATTTTTATCTTATCCTTCAATTTTGTAGGGATTTCATTTAGTTGCATAAGATCTCGTTAAATTTTATCAAATATCGATTTTATCTTGAAATCACATCTTCCAAAAAAATTTCGAAGCTCATCAAATTCCATGTTACCATAGACATTGTTACTATAACGCTGTTTTTCAAAATCGGATCGGACATGAAATCAGTGTTCTTACTGGTTACATGTTCGATCAGTGTGGTTCAACTGGTGATGACATCAGCATTATATATATCTATTTTAGTTTTTATAAAATACATATATAATGTATTTGCTATAGTTTCAAGTTGTTCACAATAAAAAATTTCATTACACCAACATTACATGTTAAACTTCAAAATCAGATCAAACCAAATGTCAAAAATAAAAGAAAAACAATAAAACATCTCAAATACCACAGGCAATACCCAAAAAGAACAATGTTTCAAAATCATAAGAAAAAATTTAAAAATTTATGAAATGGTTCATATATTCTATAATTTAGAAACTAAAAATATTTATATATAATATACCAGACACCTTTATGAAATTATATGGATTTTTTGATATATATGTAAAATATTATTTCGTAATTATTACAATAACTATAAATTATATATAATATATTTTTGTTCTAAAAATTTGATTTATAATTTTAACAAAAATTAAAAAATTAAAATTTTTTTAAAAGAAAGAAAAATGAAGAAACAATTAGTTCAATCGGTGGACTGGACCGGTTTTTGACTGATTCAATCCGGTTTCCACCGATTTTTTAGCAGGGTGTTTTATAGGGTCAACTGTCGGATTAAGCACCGGTTACCGGTTAAACCGGTTGAACCGTCAAGTCCGGTCCGATTTTCAAAACACTGCTACAACGTAACTTGTTAAATTTTTATTATCCTTTTTTAAAGTACTTTTTCTTATTTGATGACAAATTATCAATAAAAATATGGGAAATGCGGAAATTAGTTTAAAATTTATCAAACGCGGCCCTAAAAATTTCGGTATGATCCCTTTGTATGAGGAATTTTTACATACTCATTATAAAATACAGAAAATATATAATCTCAGTTCCAAAAATAAAACACATCGACATCACATATGCAATCAAATATAAAATCTAACAGTAATATCATACTCAAAATATAGCTACACGAACATACCCCAAATAGTAAAATATTAATAAAAACTTTTAACACAAGACTGCGACGCAATACGGAAGGGAAGATTGCCAAAATTTGACACTGAAAAATGGTTGAGTGAATTATTTTTATAAAAGAATTATATTTGTTTGGTGGGTCAGATATGAAGATATTTATTTTCTCAAAAAAGAAGAAGAAAAAGATATGAAGATATTTTCTTTGAACTTTAAATATTTTCCCTAAAGTGAATAAAGATGTGCAACACTAAATAGTGTAATTGGAATAATGCACCAATTATTAATATAATTTATTTATACTACAATAAACGAGTTAACTATACAATTTTTTTAATTAAGTAAAATAATTGAAATGGATTTCCTATCTTAATTATTGAGGGTTAATACTACTTATGTTAAAGTTAAAGTTTGTTTTAATTCTAAATAAGTCAATAAAAATTAAGTTGAAACCAAAGTAATCATAACTTTTGTATCCAATACAGTGAATATCAAGAAAAATATGATATTGTGCCGGACAAATATATTTTATTGGTGCAATGTTACCCTTTATAAAACTTGCAGTAAGCCTTAATGAAATAGGGATCCAACTTTCGTTCATACGATGGTCGAGTTGGTGGAGTAGATAAATAGGAAGTCTTTTAATCAATGGTTTGCAATTTTTACGTCAGCCCTTTACAAACATTTTCTCGGCCTAGTCTGTTTCACCGGACTTGTCTAGTACGATTTACCTGTCTGGCATAGTTTGCAATTTTTGTATCAGCCCGATAGTTTACCCAGTACGCACTCAAAGGTGAGGTGAGCAAAATTTTGGTTAAACCGAATTAACGACCGAAACGAAATAATTTGGTTTAGTTATTTCAGAAATTCGGTTTTGATTTGGTTCGGTTTCGATTTTCATTTTAAAAATATTGTTACCGACCTAAATAATCGATTTAAACTTGGTT
The DNA here is from genome assembly GCA_907163345.1 of Haberlea rhodopensis. Classification (NCBI taxonomy): domain Eukaryota; kingdom Viridiplantae; phylum Streptophyta; class Magnoliopsida; order Lamiales; family Gesneriaceae; genus Haberlea; species Haberlea rhodopensis. Next base: position 4,823,859 of record CAJQUN010000026.1, on the reverse strand, counting down.
CAATTTGTTCGGTTTTAATAGTAAAATTCGTGATTCGGTTGGCCGAAAAATATTCGATCGAGTCGATCAATTTTTTGAAATTTTGGTTCACTAGTTCGGTTTTTTCAGATCGCACACCCCTACGTAAATGGTAAAGGCTGCGGTTCCCCGTCATTAAAAAAATAAATAAAAAAAAGTTGCAGTTTTCAATGAACGACTTGGGGTGATCATAGAGCAACTCATTTGTAATGGGCTTGGCCGAATAGACGCGAAACATTTGCACAAATATGAACTTCAATAAATCGAACATAAACTTACCCGAATTCTAACACCTTAACATACAAACTTGGTTCATTAAAAATTTCGATGTTCGAGAAAAAATATAATCAAAATAATTATTTAAACTTGAATTTTTTATTTGATTTGATAAACTAACTTTTCCACAATAAACTAAGACGTTTTATGATTTTCATATGCTGTTTTAGCAGCTGGAAGATCTTAAAATCATTTCATGTGGGCTCTTTGATAATTGTGGACTGTTGATTGGATTCAGGGAATGCAAACATCTCATTATCTTAAAATCATTTCCTTGTATATGTTCGTTTCTCAGCGATCGATGAATGCCGGAATTATTCATCGGAATATAATCTTCCCTCTTGTCAATGTTCATTGGTAAAACCTAAACTCTAGTCCTTTGCTTTCCTGTGCTAAAATATAATGAGCAACAAGTATTCTTACAATTTCTTATATTGCAAATTCCTCATTTAAGACCTTCGGAATACAAGACATCTAGATTATCCTGTAATCGGAGGACCATCAACCGTCCATATGTTGGAGTGTTGTCTGGTAGTGCACACAGGGAAAGGTTCGTTCTTTATTTATGAATTCAATCTCATTATAATATTTATTTTTGAAAAATTATATCAATAGTCTATGTTATGGTATATGATCATTAGAGCTTTCTTGGTGGAAGAACAAAAGATTGTTGTGAAAGTTTTGAAGATACAAAAGGCAAAGGAAAACTTACTGCTAAGAGATGCATTGCCAGCCAAATTCTAAACTAGTTTGGATTACTGATGCTCAAGAAATCATGAAATGTATCATTAGGTTTAAAACTTTAATTAACATATGTATTTTCTTTGTATTCTTGAAGACGGACTTGTTACTTTCTTCAGTTTGTCATAAAATAAAATAAAAAGGTATTAGTTACACTTGAAATTAGTATTAAAGTTATATAATATTGGTATTAGTTACAATTGAAATTGATATTAAACATATATAATTTTGGTACTAGCTACAACTGAAATTGGGATTAAACAAATACAATTTTGGTATTAGCTAAAAAAGGAATTAATATTAAACCTATATAATTTTGGTATTAGTTACACATGAAATTTATATTAAACATTTAAAAGTTCGGTACTAGTTACAGATGAAATTTGTATTAAACATACACAATTTTGGTACTAGTTTAACATGAAACCGATGTTAAAACATATACACTTTTGGTGCTAGTTACACATGAAATTGATATTAAACATATACAATTTTGGTACTAGTTACACATAAAATTGATAGTAAACATATACAATATTAGTAATAATTAACTTGAAATTGATATTAAACTTATATACTTTTAGTATAGTTATATTTGAAATGTATCAAACCTATACAATTTTATTAATAGTTTTACTTGAAATTGGTATTAAATTTATACCATTTTGGTACTAGTTACAATTGCAGCTGGAATAACATATACAAGTTTGGTAGTAGGTACACTTAAAATTTGTATTAAACATATATAATTTTGGTACTAGTTACACATGAAATTTGTATTAAACTTATACAATTATGGTAGTAGTTACACTTGAAATTGATATTAAACATATACAATTTTGGTACTTGTTGGGGTTCAACAATTGCCTCTGCTTGTGATCGGTCGAGCACGTAGCACTTGTGCCAGAATATGGTTGAAAAGATTGATGTTACACCATTACTCTTAACTATAGTTATTGGTAAAGCGATAAACGCTCGATCGTAGAATTGATATAAGAGCCAATGTCATGTGTTTGATTCCCATGAGTTGCAGATAATGCAATTATTGGGAGAGAGATTGTTGGGGTTCAACAATTGCATCTGCTTTGTGATCGGCCGAACACGTGGCGTTTGTGCCAGTGTATGGTTGAAAAGATTGATGTTGCGCCATTACCCTTAACTATAGTTATTGGTAAAGCGGTAAGCGATCGATCCTACAGTACTAGTTTATGTGAAATTTGTAATAAAACCAATATAATTTTTGTACTAGTTACATAATAAATTAGTATTAAACATATATAATTTTGGTACTAGTTACACATAAAATTGTTATTAAATTAAACCTATACAATTTTGCTAGCAGCTACACATGAAATTGGTGATGCTTGAAATTGATATTATTTATTTTGTTCAGTATAGAAGATTCTATAATATTGTTAGTTAAGTTCGAAATTGGTATTGTTTGTTTGTTCGATATAGAAGGTGAACATCAATATGGAAGATTCTATATTAATATTTTTAGTTAAGTTTGAAATGGTTTTTTTTGTTAGTTCGATATGGAAGATTAATATCAATATAGATATTGTTAGTTCATTTTGAACTTTGTATTGCTTGTTCTGTATACAAAATTCTATAGAAATATTGGTAGTTCAGTTTTAAGACCATTGTTGTTTGAAATTTGTATTGTTTGTTTTTTCGATATAGAATTTAAGATCAATATAGAAGATTCTCTATAGAAATATCGTTAGTTAAGTTTGTTTGATGCATGAAACTTAATTACCTTAATTAAATCGATAATGTGATAATTATGAGGTAATTATGATTGAATAACATGTTACTTTCGGACTCAGTTTCGAAGTAAATCGATGTGACTAATTATTATGTTTAAATCATAATTGGTGAATTGAAGAATTATTGGTGGTAATGATGAGAATACCGACTTGAGTTTTTAGGAATTATTATATGGTGTTGAGACTCCCGATGATTTTAATCCGATATCGGGGGTGTTGGATCCAAGGGTTGAGATTTATTCTGACTGAGGTGTTAAACCTTGGAATGTAGTGGTAGTAAGATTTGGAGTCTGGGGAGCTTTGGATTGATGTTTATGTTGTAATTGAATGAGCGTGAGATAATTATTGAACACGTATGATTTTAATGAGTTTTGGTGCAACTATGTACAACTCGGTTTTTTGGAGCCTTGGTACTATATATACCAAGTGGACTTGGTGTTCAACCATTCTTCACTTTACTACGCCTCTTTCCCTCTCTCTCCCTAACCCATTCCGTTCCCCTTTCCCTTTTCCCCCATGGAAGAATCGAGCAAGGCTCGACTTTGGAGCAAAATCTCTCGAAGATGATTGGGTAATATTCTCCCCCTCGCTTTTATCTTCGTTCTGGTAGTAGTTTTGTAGAGTTTGGTTGTATATGGTAATAGGTTTGAGTTTTTGGGAATTTTTGGTATAATTGTTATATTGAGGTTTTTGGTGTTTTATTGTGTTTTGATAGAGTATTTGAAGTGTTGAGGGTGTTGGGGGTGTTGGATTTGAGTTTGGGTGTGAAAAAACAACATTGAAGCAAAAAGTTTTCGAAAAATCGCAGGCCGCGATCGATCTTGGCGTTGGCGCCGATTGATCGCGACATTACACTGAAATTTGAAGACGATGAACAGTGATGATGATCGATCGCCGAAGTTGCCGATCGATCGCGGGAGGTTTGGTGATCGATCACGGGGACTCGGCGATCGATCGCAGAAGTGTATGGCTTTGCAGTAAGATCTCGCGATCGATACAGAGAAATTCGGTGATCGATCGCGGCCCCTGTTTTGTTGTTTTTAAAAATTTGTTAAAATGTTGGGATTTTGGAATTGGGGTTTGTTTGGTGGATTTTCATTTTGTGCCTACTTTCCAATGGAAATATTACATGTTTAAATGAAGTGGCTTGAGTTGAACTTTAAATAAGATGTACTGCTCGACCGAGTTAATTGATAACTCAATGAACATAGAATAAAATGGGATGCCTTGAGTGGTATACCGAGTTTAGTAATTGTGATTAATCATCAGGATTGGTTTATGTATATGGAGCTTGAGTACGTGCTTGAGTATGTGTTTATATGCACGTAATTGATTATGAGTTATTAACTGTGTATAGCGTATGATTTACTAAATCTTGGAGCAAAGGCAATGATGTGCTCTTACTATTGGATTATAAGATATGTGTAACGTACGAGCATTGTTAGATATATTATTGTCATGTTAATGAATAATATATTGTTGTTGAAATCAATTGATATGTGTTGAGAATCGTGGTGATGCCGCTGTTGAGCGAGCATTGGTTATGATGTCGTCGCTGTTGAGCGAGCATTGGTTATGATGTCGCCGCTGTTGAGCGAGCGATGTGATACAATGTGATGAAACTGTGAAATCATTAATTGAGATATATGTAATTTATTTAAATCATTAGTGTAATGATTTAACTATAATTGATTATGGAATTGACAGTTTGAACATGAGAATAGATAATCAATGTAATGATTAACTGATTTTAGAATTTGATGAATTTGGTTATTGTGAGAACATGAACAACATGAGAGATTCCATATGGTAATGGTACACACAGTGAGTACTTTCTGACTTTACAGCTTTATATTCTGTAAATTATGTATTATGAGATTGATGATATTGATATTGTGTTATTGGTATGCTCACCCCGTGTGGGGGCTGTTTATGTTGAAACAGGTAGAACATGCACAACATTGGCTCTAGAGTTGAGTTTGAGCTGTTGATTAGGAATGCTCCCAGGACTGAGGTACCAATGTCGGTATTGGATAATATGTTTATTCAATACATACACATTTACTTATTCAATGCTCCCATGCGAGTATTCTTATGTGTATAAGGATTGTATAAGGGTTTTGAGATTTCTTTTTTCATTTATGATTTGCATGCAATTAATTAAGGGGGATTGCATAATGAATTGAGAACATGTTAGTGCGTTATGAGTTGTATGTTTATGCTAGTTGAGCTGTCTTGAGAATTGAGCATTGAGAGGATTACTGTCGAAAATTTTATAGATGACATGTTAATGTTATTGAAGCATGTACAAGAATTTCCTAGTGTGATAAAAGTATGCATCATTATTTGTGATAATATACTAATAGCGGGTTAAGGATGTGGGATCCTTACATTTTGAAATTAGTATTTTTTGTTGTCCGATGTAGAAAATTAACATTAATGTTGAAGATTATATAGACATACTGTTGTTGTTGTTAAAAATTGGTATTGTCTGCTTCTTCGATATGAAAGTTTAACTTGTACATGTTTAATACCAATTAACGTGTAAATTAGTACCAAAATTATATAAGTTTAATACCAATTTCAAGTGTTATTTGTACCAAAATTGTATATGTTTTTACCAATTTCATGTGTAACTAGTACAATAAATGTATATGTTTAATGCAATTTCGAGTGTAACTAGTTCCAAAATTATATATGTTCAATATTAATTTCATGTGTTACTAGTATCAAAATTGAATAGGTTTACTACAAATTTAATGTGTAACTAGTACCAACATTGTATATGTTTAATACTAATTTCAAGTGTAACTAGTGCAAAAATTGTATATGTTTAATACAAATTTATGTATAAGTAGTACCAAACTTGTATCACTTGCAAGTGTTACTAGTACCACAATAGTAAATATGTGTAATACTAATTTCATGAGTAACTAGTTCCAAATTGTATCACTTTAATATCAATTTTATGTGTAACTAGTACCAACATTGTACATGTAATACCAATTTCATATGTAATTAGTACCAAAATTATATTGGTTTAATATTGATTTCAAATGTAACTAGTACAAAATTGTATAGCATTAATGCCAATTCCATGTGCAAGTAGTACCAAAACTGTAGGTTTAATGACAATTTCATGAGTAACTAGTACCAAAATTGTATATGTTTAAGACCAATTTCATGTGTAACTAGTGCCAACATTATATACGTTTAATATCAATTTCAAGTGTAACAAGTACAAAAAATGTATATGTTTAATACCAATTTCATATGTAACTAGTACAAAAATTGTATAGATTTAATACCAGTTTCATGAGTAACAATATCAAAATTGTATAGGTTTAATATCAATTTTATGTGTAACTAGTACACCATAATATCAGTTTAATAACGATTTCAAATGTAACTAGTACAAAAAATGTATAGGTTTAATGCAAAATTCATGTGTAACTAGTACCAAAAATTTTATATGTTTAATACCAATTTCATGTGTAACTAGTACCAAAAATATATACCTTTAATACCAATTTTACGTGTAACTAATACCAAAATTGTATAAGTTTAATACTAATTTAATGTGTAAAAGTTGTATATTTTTAATAATAATTTAAAGTATAACTAGTACCAAAATTGTATACGTTTAATACCAATTTTATGTGTAACTAGTACCAAAATTGTATGTGTTTGATATCAATTTCAGGTGTAATTAGTACCAAAATTGTATATGTTTAATGTCAATTTCATGAATAACTAGTACCAAAATTGTATATGTTTTACCAATTTCATGAGTAACTAATACCAAAATTGTATAGGTTTAATATCAATTTCATGTGTAACTAGTATCAACATTGTGTTGGTTTAATACCGATTTCAAATGTAACTAGTACCAAAATGTATATGTTTAATGTCAATTTCATGTATAATTGGTACCAAAATTGTATAGACTTAATAATAATTCCATGTGTAACTAGTACAAACATTATATACCTTTAAACCATTTTTATGTATAACTAGTACCAAAATTATATATGTTTAATACAAATTTAATATGTAACTAGTACCAAACTTGTATGTGTTTAATCTCAAGTTCATTTGTAACTAGTACCAATATTATATAAATTTAATATCAATTTCAAGTGTAACTAGTACCAAAATTGAATATGTTTAATATTAATTTAATATGTAACTATTACCAAAATTTTTTATGTTTAATACCAATTTCATTTGTAATTATTACAAAAAATGTATAGGTTTAATATCAATTTCATGAGTAACATGTACCAAAATTATATAAGTTTAATATCAATTTGATGTGTAACTATTACCAACTTGATTTATTTTATTTGGTGATATGTACTTGATTTATTCGTTAACACCTTCTGAGATGTTAACAAAGGGACAACCAATGTAACACTCCATATTTTTTTTAAAATGGGTATATATTAATAAAAACACTAGTACAACGGATTCAACAGCCACTCTGATGAGTCTTTTGACAAAACAAAAAGATTTCGATGCCAATATAATAGAAATTTTAGTGTTTTATAAAATTGTTAGAAGAAGAAATACTGTAAAGAAAAATACAAATCACATAGTTGGACAAAACAATAGATTCATGCACTAAATATAGGGAGGGGCATTTTTTATACAAAATAAATTATAAAATGAATCAATGGTAAGGCTGGATAAAATGGTATAATCAATATGATTTGCCTCATATCATATTGTCTAGATTAATATCAGAAAAGTGACGAAATAGAGTTCATCAGTGTCGTATGACGAAAAAGGAAATTTAAGCAAATGGCATCACTTTGTGCCAGCAGCCGCGGTAAGACAGGGGATGCAAGCATTATCTGAAATGATTGGCGAAAAGCGTCTGAATGTGGCTTTTTTAAGTTCGCCGTCAAATCCCATGGCTCAACGATGTTATCATGAAATTATAGTGGAATTATAAGAACTTTACTTGTACGCAAAACTTTACATGCTAATTATTTTGGTACTTGAACGTGGTATTGTTGTGTGATGTCCTTGAAGTTAGCGGCTTTAACTTCCATTTCGACGTAGTCGTCGCCTCCAGGATGGAGAGGTAATTATATGCTGGCATCGGAGCGATTATGTTTTGTGTACCCCATGAAGAAGGTCATAGCTAGACCACAAGACCTATACCATTGTGAGTGGTGTTGTTGTGTGTAGCTACCTAGAGAAGGAGATGATAGATATCACGATACATGGTACAGGTTTTGTGGACACCGGGCCGGACGGTACGAAGCCTGGCACGAGCACGGCATACCACGGGCCATGTCGCTACAATATGGCCTGTAGGACTAGGCTGTGTCGGGCCAATGGTTTATGCCCGTGGATCGTGCCAGCACGGCATGGCCCGTTGGCATGAATATTTTTTTAATTTTTTTAATGCGAAACAATATATTTCACTGTTTGGCTTTACTGATCAGTCGACACTATTGTGCCGATCGATCGCTAAAGCAAAAAAAAAAAAAATTAAAAATTACGGCACGTAGGGGCCGTGCCGGGCCATGCCTATGGTGGAAAAGGGCCGACACGCCATATCACACATAGTGCCGTGCCGACACGATTAAACGGGCCGTGCCGTGACACCTCTACTAGAGTGGAACAAATGAACCCTTCTACCCATATTCTGCTCTAACGATGTGTGGTGGATGGAGAGAGACACAAAATCAGAACAAGTATTAATATAAATGTATAGGTATTTGTGGGTTTTCAAATAAATGGAAGGCTATTTTAGTATTTTCGAAGTCCATGGTGAGTTGAAACAAATAAAATAGTTTAAGTGGAGACTGATCTAAAAAAATCCTTATATAGGTACTGAAACTCAACTTAAATTAGGCATCGGTGATTTTAGGCCACTTTCCCTTAAAAAATAATGCTCCACTACATAAATATACTGGCCATAAAATTTATTACACATTAAACTCACAATCATTGATTTTTTAAAAAATTGGCGGGGCATGATGATGTTGATGGATGGAAACAAGAAATGTGCTGTGCTTCAACCTCTATTATAAACCATCTCCACCATCTTATCCCATGTTTGATGTTACCCTCCAAATTTCATTAGTTCATTTTTGTACCTTTTTTTTTTGTTTTTCGTGATCTACAACAACAACTAAATCTTTAATCCCAATGAATTCAGGCAAACTACATGAAGAATGAAGTCAGTCGGACACATGCGTCAATCTTCACCAAACGCTTCTATCGGTCAACATATCTTCTGTAATCCCCTTGCACTCCAAGTCTTTGCGTATAACTTCGAGTCATGTCTTCTTCGGTCGTCCTCTCGCTCTCTTGAACTGGCCGAATCCAGGGACTCAACTCGACGCACAGGTGCACTGCTGGGCATATGTCGAACATGACCAAACCAACGTAAGGGACTTTCTTGCATCTTCTCTTCTATACAAGCTACATTACTTCAGCTTGAAAATCTTCTTTTCTTATTTTATCTCTTCTGGTCTTACCGCACATCCAACGAAGCATAGACATCTCGCGGCACTCATCTTTTGGATGTGATTCCTCTTGGGTGCCCAGTATTCCGTCACATACAACATTGCGGGGTCTTACAACGGTTCTATAATACTTTCCCTTCAAATTCAGCGGGATATTACTATCGCATAGAACTCCGGTGGCTTTTCTCCATTTCAACCAGCCAGCTTGAATCCTATGGTAACGTCACTGTCAATCTCTCCATCCTTTTGGATAACCGAACCTAGGTATCAAAACTTGCTGCTCATCGATACCTCTTGACCACCGAGTGCTACAACACGGAATCCCGAAAGGAACGACCACTAAATCGCACTCCATATATTCCGTTTTAGACCTACTTAATCTAAAACCATTTGATTCCAATGTCTCTCCATAACTCCAATTTTGCATTTACCCATGCCATTGTCTCGTCGATTAACACAACATCGTCAGCAAAAAGTATGTTCCAAGGTAATTCAGTCTGTATGTCTTTTGTTATCTCATTCATCACTAGGGCAAACATGAAAGGACTCAACGCAGACCCTTGATGCAATCCAATGGTGATCGAGAACTCACTTGTCACCCAACTACACGTTCTCACATTGGATGCTACTTTGTCGTACATGTCCTTGATTATATTGACATACTTGATGTGAACTTTTTTCTTCATCAACCATAATATCTCACTTGGTACTTTATTGTAGGCATTCTCCAAGTCTATAAAGATTATATGCAGATCTTTACTCCTCTCACGATAACACCAGACAAGTTGACGAAGTAAATGGGTAGCTTCAGTAGTTAACCGTTTGGCATGAACCCAAAGTGGTTCTCCGATATCTTAACCCCCCTCCCTAAACGACATTCAATTATTCTCTCCCAAAGCTTCATTGTGTGACACATGAGTTTTATACCACGATAGTTGGTGCAACTCTGAATGCCACCATTGTCTTATAGATAGCGATGCGAGTACTCTTTCTCCATTCATTTGGAATTTTGTTACTCCTCAAAATATTGTTAAATAGATATGTTAACCACTTTATCCTCGTCGGTCCTAAACATATCCATACTTCAATAGGGATTCCATCAGGACCAACTGCTCTTTGTGCTTTCATTTTGTTCAAAGCTTCTTTAACTTAAGATTCTCTAATTCTACGAGTAAACTCATGGTTTAGATCATGTTGATGGATGTTAAGATCACCTAAATCTTGGAGCCACCGTTGAACAAGATGTTAAAATAATTCTTCCATCTTTTTTTTATGTCTTCACCTATAACCAAGACTTTATGGTTATCATCATTTTTTTTAATATCCATCGATTGTGGCCGCGTATTCATATTTTTTTGCATCTAAAATTGACTCTTTCGATGATAGCATCGTAGAAGGTATTCCAATTATGCTATAGTTTATATGAGGTCTTTGATTCATTGTGATTTTATATTATCAAAAACATCATGTCAATTTTATTGGATAATATTTTGCGATATCTGATGGTCATAAACCGAAATCCTTTGCTCTATTGGGTATTTATTTATCTTGGCTATACTTTGATTTGCAATATAAATAAATTTTGCGATATATGGTCATAGAACGAAATCCTTTGCTCTATTTGGCATTTAATTATCTTGACTATGATTTGCTTTTCAAGATAACATTATATATTTATCAACCACTCTGATCAATGCTAACATTGATCAGTGATTGATAAATAATCATCATTCATCTCTTGTTTACCACATCTTATGATTATGCTATGTTTCACTATTATGTTAAGATAATTAGTAGGTGTTTGTGATTAATTTTCAAAACTGCTTATCTGCTTTCAGACCAAAAAAGCATGTTTTGAGTTCTTTATTTAATTACTTCTGCCATTGCTTTTCTAAAAAAAGTAGGTAAAAACAGAAGGATAGAAGCAGGTCACAAGATGTTTTTCACTATTTTTACTTGTATAGCGACAATTTTTTAATGATTTGAAGTTCATTAAGCTGTTTTTTAATTTATTCTAATAACAAGCACTCAATATTTTTTCTTATAAGTAAATATTTTCAACTTTAAGCAAGAGCAACGTAAAAGTCTTTGAATAATCAATTGAAAACATATACTTAATCACTTTGTGAAGGTGTGATAATTATCTAGGATTATTTATTTATCATAATAACATTAATTTGAAAATCCAAAATATGCATTTTATCCCCCCGTACTCAAACTCTCGTCTCTCGTGCACTTTTCAATCACGATATTTGGTCGCCGGTCCTCCGATTGGGTTTTGGCTACGAGTCTGTTCGTTTATTGGACTTCTATCAGTTTGTGTCTCTCAACTATCCGTTTATGTACCTTCACTTATATTGGAAGGCAACTCCCTTCTCCGACCTTGCGAGCGATTGATTGGTTTGAGGGCTCATAGTTTCGTCTGGGTGGTTGTTTGGTTCAGCTCTTGCACTTCTGCTGTGATTTGCACTACCTTTAGCTCGTGTCTTTTCGTTACTTATCGGTGTCTTTATATAGGTGTCTACTGGTCTTTCCCACTAATTGGCCGTTGTACTAATTACCCTTGTGGTTTGTCTTAATACATCTTCACTTTCATGCTCAAAAAAAAAAATCTAAATTTATATATTAAATATATATTAATTACTATTTGATTTGCAATGACTAAAATTTTAATTCCTATCATGTTTTTGCACAATTGTAGACATTCTATATTTAGTGCAATGTAAAATATTAATGGGACTTTGCCAAAATTCAAATCTGTTAAATTGTATAACAGTCCGAACATCATGCTTTGATTGTTTTCATGTCAAGGATGATTCTTACTCTCCAACTATTTTCATTTCAATAATTGTATTTCTTGTGACTCATGAGAATCAGATATATGATATTTGCTTTGATACCAATTATAGGATCAAACACTTATCTTTATATCAAAAACTATAGCCGGTGATAACAACACGACTCAAATTTTTAAATCGTATAACAGTACAATCTCTATATTTCAATCGTTTTTCTAACATGGATAATTATTGTTCCAAAGTTTTTGTTCTCAATTGTAATTAATCTTTTTTACTCGTTTCTTTAAACAAGTATATGCACTTACGTGCAGTTTGACATGATATAATTTTAAAAACTTTTGAGTGTTGTAAATTTTTAATAAATTTTACGTAAATTATTGGGGGCAAAAAACATGAATTCCCATCAAAGTCAATGCAAAAATAGTTTTAGGTCTTTCTAAAATACTAGTTGACTAGACAGAGTCTCATATTCCCAACAATAAAAGTAATTATTAGTAAATGCAAAAATAGTGATATGTCTTTATAAGATACAAATTTAGTTGACTCGACAGCGTCTCATATTCACCACAATAAAAATATCAGTAAATGCAAAATAGTTGTAGGTCCCCGTTTGAGGAGTTTTTTAATTATATAACTTCTATTTTAATATATTAAAATAATTAGATTTTTTTTTCTTTTCAAATTAACAGATATCGCCAACTCAGTTGACGACATCGCTAAAAATTATATTAATGTCGTCATCTCAAATTTATTTTATTATTATTGTAGACATCTCAAATGGCGACAACATTATTTTTTTAATAGATATCGCCATCTGAAATGGCGACATCAATTAAAAATTTATCTTTTTATTGTTGTCGCCATCTCAGATAGCGACAACAATGAAATCTGGAAACCCTAGCTGCCCGCCGCTCAAACTCATTGGCTACATCAACTGAAACCCTAGCAATATTTATCCTCTCGCCTAGGGGTGCTTATCAGACCGGGTCGATCCGGACCCGATCCGAAACCGGACCGGTTAGTCCGACCCGAAACCTGAACCGGACTAACCGATTTCGGTCCGCACCGGAACCGATATCGAACCGGTCCGGGGCGATTTTTTAAATACAAACCGGTAGCACCACCGGTTCCGGTGCTACCGGTTTGGAACCGGTTCCGGTGCTACCGGTTTGGAACCGGTTCCGAAACCGGAACCGGTTACATTTGAAAAAATAATAATAATAAATTTTTTTTTTGTTCAGCGCGTTGCCATGTGAACGTTGGCAACGGCTATAAAGCTGTTGCCAACGTTCAATTTCTTTTTTTTAAAATTTTATTTTATTTTATTTATTTTTTGAAATCTATAAATATGTGCATATTTTTCATTCTTTTCCTCACAATTCATTCTTCTCACAATCCATTCTTCTCACAATTCTATACTTCAATCTCATATTTTCCTCTCAATTGTGCTATCTACAATTTATATATAATAATGGCATCTTCATCTAGCAGCGACGCTGGTCGTAGCCGGGGTCGTAGTCGGGGTCTCGTCCCGGGTCGTCTATCACTGAGTTCATCTTCGGCAATGAATTTGCCCGTACCAATACCTGAGTTAAATGAAAGTTATGATTTTTTTGCTGACCTCAATGTTGGTGGTTCCTCTATGAATGTCGAACCGCAACAACCCGAGCAACCTGTCGAACCGCAACAACCCGAGCAACCTGTCGAACCTCCTGCTGCCCAAGCCCAAGAGAGACAACAAGTGGAGTCATCCGAAGCCACTACAGCAGCGAGTAGACAACCGACTCGTGCCAAAAGAAGTAAGATATGTGATCACTTTGAACTCGGTCAAAAAGAAGGTACTAATGAATCTGTTGCAATATGTAAATTATGTAAAATGCAATATTCATATAAAGCTGGTGGTTCCAGTGGAGGCACTGGAACATTTAAAAAACACTTAGTAAAAAAACATAATTTTGATGAGACAACATTACAACCATTAGGTCGAGAAGCAACACAAGCACAAATTAATGTTCTCACTGGCACGAATTTTATTTTAACTGCTGAAATTAACCGTAGGACACTTGTTAGATATGTGATTAGATGTGAACTACCTTTTATACAAGCTGAACATGTTGGTTTTATTGAATTTGCTTCGTCTATACAACCCATGTTTAAACATATTTCTAGGCACACACTAAAAAGAAATTGTATGGACATATTTGTTGAATATAGAAATACATTGTTTCAACATCTTTCTAGTTTGCCTTGTAGGGTTAGCTTAACAACCGATATTTGGACAAATGTAAATTCAGATTCATATCTTGTTGTCACTTGTCATTGTATTGATGATAATTGGTGTATGCAAAAATGGATTTTGTCTTTAGATGAGTTAGATTGTGCACATACTGGTTATGTGATTGCTAAATATGTATTAAACACTTGTAGACATTATGGAATTTAGGATAAGGTATTTTTCGATCACATTAGACAATGCAGCGAATAACAATGCTGCGATGCGTGATTTAAAGACCTATCTGAAACCAATGCTTGATGGTGTTTTTTTCATGTTAGATGTGCATGTCATGTGATTAATTTGGCTGTTAAAGTTGGTTATGAGGACAATCACTCAGCATGTATTGACAAAATGAAATACTGCGCTAAATGGTTACGCACGAGCCGTGTAAAGCGCGATTGGAAACAATTATGTTTATCTAATGGTTTAAAGCATCTTCTTTTTCCATCACCAATAGAAACTAGGTGGAATTCATTGTACAATTTGTTGAATGCTATGTTACCTTACAAAGATATTGTAACTCCATTTTATAATTCATATCAAATGCCTGATAGCGATGATAGTATTTATTTGACTAATGAGGATTGAGAATTTGTTGAAAATTGTGTATCATTGTTAGGTACTTTCAAAGAAGCGACGGAACGCTTCTCCGGGGTTACTTATCCAACTTTCGTTTATTTTCTTCCTTTAGTATTTAATATGTTTGATAAGTTTATAGAATTTAGAGATGACTATGACTTGCATGCTTTTGTTAGTGCAATGGAAACTAAATTTATAAAATATTGGGAACAAATCCCACACGTGCACTGCGTCGCAACATTGCTAGATCCTAGTCAATATTTGAGATCTTTTTTGAATATTATGCTAAATTTTTGGGGAAGGTTGTTGACGATCAAAAGACGTCTACAATGCAATCTCTCCAAAATATGTTTCAATTGTATTATAATCAACAGACAAGTGAATCATCGCAACAAAGGCCTGCTGAAGAACAACCCCAAGCTCAAACTAAAGGTGGGGGCATCAATTTGCTTAGACTGCTGGGCAGGAAAAAACTTAAGGGAAAAGGAGCTTCTACTAGCACGTCGACTGAGTTGCAAATTTATCTGAATTATCAATTTGTAACGGAAGACAACTTCGACCTGTTACAATGGTGGAAGTCAAATGCGGCACAATTCCCCATCTTAGCCAAAATGGCTAGAGACGTGTATGCGGTACAAGATTCAAGCGTCGCTTCTGAATCTGCATTCTCAACATGTGGCCGAATTATTGGAGAATACAGAAGTAGTCTCTCTGCTGATTCGTTATGCATGCTCACGTTACTTAAAGATTGGTTTGAAGCAGGATGTAAGAATAGAAGAGATGAGGTGGTTGACGAATTCGTAAACCATTATGACGAGCAAGAAGAAGAGAACACAAAAACAATACTTATCAATTATGAAGAGTGCTAAACATCAATATTTTTTTATTTTGATTTTTTAATTGCTATCTCTTTACAATTATTTGTATGCATCTATATTATGAAATGAAAAAGGAATATATTGAATTTGTGATGAATATTTGGGAAACATTTACAACATTAAAAAAAAAAAAAATTGAAAATTTTGTTAAAAAAAAAACATACGAAAAAAAAAATATGAAAAAAATACGAAAAAAAGAAAACGGACCGGTTCGGCCCGGAACCGGGCCGAACCGGTTGGAACCGGAACCGATCCGGTTCCTTACCGGACCGGACCGATTCCGACCTTAACGGCCCTGAAACGGACCGGTTTAGGCCAATAAGTGTTGGGATATGCCCTAAGACAAGTCATTAGATGATTGTTTAAGACATACAATGTTTATGGATTTATGAATGGCAATTCATTATTATATATTATTCTTTTAACTGTGCATTGTGAATTAATATATATGTTAATGTCCTTAGAATAATATTGTATTATTCTTAAAGATGTTCCTAGTCAAGTATTATCATGAAAGGGATAATGATAATACGTAGAGACTAGTATATGTTGATCGATGAATTGTTCATTGATATGAGATATCAAATCAACATATGGGTACATGTTAGAGAACGATGTACTGAACAGACCCACCATGAGAATGCAACATGGATAGTTATATGATCGTCATATGCAATTCTCATAGTGATAATAATGTATGTAATCCTTACGACTTGTGATCATCAGAGATCCCAACATAAGGAGTTATGTATCTTGATATCGTCAAACGTTACCCGTAACAGGGTATACTATAAAGGCGACTATTGGATACACTACGAATTATGTAGAGGGATGTTGACTGATCGAGATAGGATTTGTCCCTCCTATATAACAGGAGATGTGTTTGGCCCTTGATCAAGTGAGAACTAAAATGCATGGCCATGCTCGAATGAGTCGATATGAGATATCGAGCTTATTCGTTTATTCTAGTTCTATAGATCAAGAAATAAAGATTGGATATACGAGTATGACTATTCCATGACTCGTGTTCAATCTAAACACAAAGGACAAAGGGATTAAGTTACATGATTAATAGTATCACAAGTTCTAAAGGTTATGTCGAGTCATTGACATTCTCGTAATTTGGGTAGCATCGATGTGTTGCTAGATACCGCTCAATGCTTGCGACATAAAATGAGATTTTATGTCACTGCCAACATTACGAGATCCTATCGGGTCGCACAAAAGATTAAATCGAGAAGGGAAATTAAATTCATGGGATGAATTAAATAATTAAGAGGAGTCTTAATTAATAATCATAAGGATTAATTAAATCATGGGCTTAAGCCCATGAAGCTTTGAGAAAGCCTTTAATTAATTATATAAAAGTGATTACAAGGTGTTTAATTGTAAGACACAATTCATAACATAAAACCTAGCACACAAGAATCACTCTCGGCCGCCACCACCATCTTGAGCTCTCGGCCACCAATAGCCGTGTGGTTCTAGAGTGAGTTTGTGCCAATTTGATTGTGAATCAAAGTGTGGTTTTTGGTTCCGGTTTAATATCTTGTCTAGCAACTTGATATTAAACTATCCCTTCACTCGATTTGATCGTGTGGATACCGTTGAGGTAAAAACCAATCGAGTTTTGCTTAGTGACTCGGAGAAGGCGTAGGACGTGGTGCAGCTCCGTGGATTCGGCTTCAAACACGCTACAAGGGTAAGACACTTGTAATTCTCTAATCCGATATGAATCCCTATGTATAGATCGCTGGTTTGTAATCCCAAAATTTTTATTCCGCTGCGTTGTATGCTCATGGGGTTACTTTCAGTGGTATCAGAGCCGTGTACAAGGCTCATATCGGATTTTATGTGGTTAAATAGTTTAATCATGTTAGAATTTATATTGCATGCTATTTAAAACTGTATTTTCATATATGATATGGAAAAATCGATTTTGTGAAAATCATCGTATGATAATATATATGATATAATTGACGGATCGAAATATATGATAATTTGTGATCAAAAACCGGAACATTGGCTCGTGTAGGCTCACGGCCGACGCCACCTAGGTGCTAGGTTTTCGAACCCTAGTCACCATGGCTCGGCCGCCGCATCAAAGAGGCTAGGGTTTTGAACCCTAGTCAAATAAGCCTCTCGGCCGCCGCTTGAGAGCTAGGGTTCGGACCCTGGCTCGAGCATGGGTCAAGCCGTCGCACTATCTAGGGTTTTGAACTCTATTGGCTCGATAAAGTATTGAGAAGGTGCAAGTTGGCTCGATAGAATCGACATGGTGCAAGGCGGCTAGGGTTTGGAACCCTAGCAGCGCCGCACCCAAGCCGCCACATGGACCATGGCTCGGCCATGGGCTAGGGTTTCGAACCCTAGGCCCACTATTGGTCCAGCCGTGGGTTTTATTTCGAACCATGGTGGTTCGTGTTTTAGTCGCTTTAGTTCGTGGCATGTGATGTCCCGAGCGTACGATAATTTTTCAAAAATTATATTACAGTTTTAACTAAAATTAAATTTAAAATGTTTAGAATTTAATTAATTAAATGTTAATGCATGCTTTATGTGTTGTTTGAGCATGGTGCGTGGTTATAGCCCTTTGACCTATTAGATAGGATTTGTGAATGATTGTAATTTATAATACGACCTGCGAGTCGTGCCTTTCTCTATTTTATTCTAAATGTAATCCCTCCCCTATGTTCCCCTCGAATGTGAATCGAGGAATTCTATATCTTGTAAATAGTATAGTTTATTTTATTGATGGTGATCAATGAAGATGGAGCATCGTGCCGGGATGAGGAGGCCATTCACAAATTGGAGCCAAAGGAAGGAGCTTATGAAGTTACCTTAGGTTGACTCATAGGAGTTTCTCATTGGCTTGAGAAACTCATTAGTAGGGGCTATAACCATGTCACGTTTTAATTATGTATGTTGATGCATGATTTATCTTATGTTTTAGTTTGATAATAGTATTACACATATATGTAGATATGTATACAACTATATGTAGTGGACATATTTTAAATTATCAAATTAATCATGAGATCAATAAATCCCTCTAAAATATTAAGTTTTAGATGCTTTCCAAATAAAAGTACTCGTCAATAACTTCGATTGTACATGTGTGGGTTTGCCAAAGCAAAGCACCGTGGCAATCTTAGTAAGGCGCGAAAGGATAAAAGTGATATCCGTCATACTTTAATTGGGTACGACTTAACTAGGTTATCTCAATAGGATTGGAAACCTAGAGGCATGGGTTGGATTATAATTCATTTGATGAATTGAACAAAGCGTTGTTCGTCCAACTATCCAAGAATTATATGTGATATAATTGACAAAGTGTTGTCTACCTAAATAACCGAGTCTTGGGCGATTAGCCAAAGCTAACTCAAGATTAAGTGAAATATGGATCTTGGCCCACTAAAGGTTTCGAGGGTTGATATTTTTCAAACAAAATAGTGGGAGTATCATTTAATATAAGACCATGTTAAATGATTTAAATCATAAACTTATTTTGCATATTTATATTGTAGATATCCATGGCAACTAACAACGTTACTAGCACTTTATCACTGCGATCGGTCCTTGAGAAGGACAAATTAAATGGGACAAATTTCCTAGACTGGCATAGGAACTTGAGGATAGTCCTCAAACAAGAAAAGAAACAATATGTTCTAGAGGAACCCTTGCTCGCTGAGGAACCTCCCCTAACAGCTACAAGAGCTGAAAAAGATGCTTACAAGAAGCATCAGAGTGACGCACTTGATGTTGGATGCCTCATGCTTGCCACTATGAACTCTGAGCTTCAGAAGCAACATGAGGAAATGGAGGCGTTCGATATGATCGAACACTTAAAGCAGTTGTACCAACAGCAAGCTAGACAAGAGAGGTATGACGTCTCTAAAGCGTTATTCCAGTGCAGGATGGTAGAAGGAAGCTTAGTTGGAACTCATGTGCTCAAGATGATTGGGTACATTGAGAATCTGGATAAGCTAGGTTTTCCATTGGACCAAGAGTTGGCCACCGATGTAATCTTGCAATCGTTGCCGGAGAGCTTCAGTCAATTTGTAGTAAATTACAATATGACTGATATGGAAAAGACTCTGCCCCAGTTGCTTGGTATGTTGAGAACATATGAAGCAAACACTAAGAAGACTAAGGCCACAAATGTCCTTATTGTGAATAAAGGCAAAGGAAGGGCCAAAGCTAAAGGCAACAAGAAAGCAAAGAGGGTCTTTGCTAAATCTAAGCCAAAGTCTTCTGCACTGAAGCCAAAGGGAGGGATAGCAAAGGAAGGGAACTGTTTCCATTGCGGTGAGACCGGTCATTGGAAAAGAAACTGCAAAGTATATCTGGAGGATCTAAAGAAAGGAAGTGTGACTTCCGCTTCAGGTATTTTTGTTATAGAAGTCAATTTATCTACTTCTTCATCATGGGTATTAGATACTGGATGTGGATCTCACATTTGTGTAAATGTGCAGGATCTCAAAAGGAGTAGGACATTGGCGAAAGGTGAAGTTGATCTCCGAGTTGGAAATGGAGCCAGAGTTGCTGCATTAGCTATAGGAGATTATCATTTAGCTTTACCTTCTGGTTTATCGTTGATTTTAAAAGACTGTTATTTTGTGCCTTCAATTACTAAAAACATTATATCTATTTCTTGTTTGGACAAGTATGGTTTTTCATTTATAATAAAGGACAATTGTTGTTCTATTTATTTAAATGATATGTTTTATGCTAGTGCACAAATGGTGAATGGTCTTTATGTATTAAATCTTGATATGCCTATCTATAACATAAATACTAAAAGGATTAAAAATAATGATTGTAATCCGACTTATCTCTGGCACTGTCGCTTGGGCCACATAAACGAGAACCGCATATCTAAACTTCATAAGGATGAAGTATTAGATTCATTTGATTTTGAATCATATGAAACATGCGAATCTTGTTTAATGGGCAAGATGACTAAAGCCCCTTTCAAGGACATGTTGAAATGGCAAATGTTTTATTGGGACTAATACATAGTGATGTATGTGGACCAATAAGTACACAAGCTAGAGGTGGTTTTCAATACTTCGTTACATTTACTGATGACCTCAGTAGATATGGGTATGTGTACCTAATGAAACATAAGCATGAAACCTTTGAAAAGTTCAAAGATTTCAAGAATGAAGTACAAAACCAACTTGGCAAAAGTATCAAAATCCTTCGATCAGATCGAGGAGGAGAATACTTAAGCCAAGAGTTTCATGACTATCTAAAGGAGTGTGGGATAGTCCCACAACTCACTCCTCCGTATACTCCACAATGGAATGGTGTATCCGAGAGGAGAAATCGAATCTTGTTAGACATGGTTAGATCAATGATGAGTCATGCAGATCTTCCGATATCATTTTGGGGACACGCTCTAGAAACAGCAATTTTCTTACTGAACCGTGTTCCATCTAAATCAGTGGAAAAGACACCATATGAGATATGGACTGGGAAGCGTCCTAGTATGTCTTTTATGAAGATTTGGGGTTGTGAGGCTTTCGTTAGACGTCACGCCACTAACAAACTTGGACCCAAATCTGATAAGTGTTTATTTGTGGGGTATCCTAAGGAAACGAAAGGATACTATTTCTATTATCCCACCGAGAACAAAGTAGTTGTTGCTCGGACTGGTGTATTTCTTGAAAGAGAATTTATTTCTAGAAAAACCAGTGGGAGAAAAATAGAACTTAGTGAAGTTCAACCACAAGAAAACACTGAACCTGAGATTGAGATGGAAACAGAGCAGGCACCGCAAGCTGTTGTGGAAGAAGCACCTGCTCAAGAGACACAAGCCCAACGTAGGTCTGTAAGAGAACACCGGGAGCCACAGAGATATGGATTTCTTGTGACTCAACAAGGTGACTTACTACTTATTGATGAGGATGAGCCGTCATCTTATCAACAAGCTATAATGGGTAATGATTCTGAGAAATGGCAAGAGGCCATGAAATCTGAGATGGAATCCATGTATGCAAACCAAGTATGGACTTTGGTTGATCCACCTGAAGGGGTACGACCCATAGGGTGCAAATGGATTTTCAAGAAAAAGACCGATATGGATGGTAACGTACAAACCTATAAAGGTCGGCTGGTTGCAAAAGGATTCAAACAAATTCATGGTATTGACTATGATGAAACCTTTTCACCAGTGGCCATGGTTAAGTCCATAAGGATTTTACTTGCAATAGCTGCATTTCATGATTATGAAATCTGGCAGATGGATGTCAAAACAGCTTTCCTTAATGGAAATCTGCTCGAGGATGTGTACATGACACAGCCCGAGGGTTTTGTCGATCCAAAGGATGCTGGAAAGATATGCAAGCTACAACGATCCATTTATGGATTGAAGCAAGCTTCTCGGAGTTGGAATCTTCGTTTTGATGATGCAATCAAAGAGTTTGGTTTTATCAAAAATGAAGATGAACCTTGTGTCTACAAGAAGGTCAGTGGGAGCGTAATCATTTTCCTAGTGTTGTATGTAGATGACATACTTCTTATTGGAAATGATATCCCTGCCTTGCAATCTGTAAAGATTTGGCTAGGGAATTGCTTTTCGATGAAAGACTTAGGAGAAGCCACCTATGTGTTAGGAATCAAGATCTATAGAGATAGATCGAGAAGGCTTCTTGGTCTAAGTCAAAGTACATACATAGACAAGGTGCTTAAAAGGTTTAGCATGCAAGAATCCAAGAAAGGATTCGTGCCTATGACACATGGTATTTATCTCTCGAAGGAACAGTGTCCTTCAACACCAGATGAGAGACAACGCATGAGTAAGATTCCATACGCATCAGCTATTGGATCTATCATGTATGCCATGATATGTACTCGTCCCGATGTATCGTATGCTTTGAGCACGACGAGCAGATATCAAGTTGATCCAGGTGAAGGTCACTGGATTGCTGTCAAGAACATCCTGAAGTACTTGAGAAGGACTAAGGATACATTCTTGATTTATGGAGGTGAGGAAGAGCTCAATGTAATGGGTTACACTGATGCAAGCTTCCAAACCGACAAAGATGATTTTCGATCGCAATCTGGATATGTGTATTGCCTGAATGGAGGTGCTGTGAGCTGGAAGAGTTCAAAGCAAGAAACAGTAGCCGATTCTACAACGTAAGCTGAGTATATTGCTGCCTCGGATGCAGCAAAGGAAGCTGTTTGGATGAGGAAGTTCATTTCTGAACTTGGAGTGGTGCCTAGCATTAAAGATCCGATAGAACTCTATTGTGACAACAATGGAGCGATCGCATTGGCTAAGGAACCAAGATCTCACCAAAGATCCAAGCACATACTTAGGCGTTTCCATTTCATTCGAGAAATCGTTGAAAGGGGAGATGTTAAAATATGCAAAGTACCAACAGATGATAATGTATCTGACCCATTGACGAAGCCGCTGTCACAGCAGAAGCATGATCGTCATACTAGATCTCTAGGCATTAGGTATATGCCTGAGTGGTCTTAGTGCAAGTGGGAGATTTGTTGGGATATGCCCTAAGACAAGTCATTAGATGATTGTTTAAGACATACAATGTTTATGGATTTATGAATGGCAATTCATTATTATATATTATTCTTTTAACTGTGCATTGTGAATTAATATATATGTTAATGTCCTTAGAATAATATTGTATTATTCTTAAAGATGTTCCTAGTCAAGTATTATCATGAAAGGGATAATGATAATACGTAGAGACTAGTATATGTTGATCGATGAATTGTTCATTGATATGAGATATCAAATCAACATATGGGTACATGTTAGAGAACGATGTACTGAACAGACCCACCATGAGAATGCAACATGGATAGTTATATGATCGTCATATGCAATTCTCATAGTGATAATAATGTATGTAATCCTTACGACTTGTGATCATCAGAGATCCCAACATAAGGAGTTATGTATCTTGATATCGTCAAACGTTACCCGTAACAGGGTATACTATAAAGGCGACTATTGGATACACTACGAATTATGTAGAGGGATGTTGACTGATCGAGATAGGATTTGTCCCTCCTATATAACAGGAGATGTGTTTGGCCCTTGATCAAGTGAGAACTAAAATGCATGGCCATGCTCGAATGAGTCGATATGAGATATCGAGCTTATTCGTTTATTCTAGTTCTATAGATCAAGAAATAAAGATTGGATATACGAGTATGACTATTCCATGACTCGTGTTCAATCTAAACACAAAGGACAAAGGGATTAAGTTACATGATTAATAGTATCACAAGTTCTAAAGGTTATGTCGAGTCATTGACATTCTCGTAATTTGGGTAGCATCGATGTGTTGCTAGATACCGCTCAATGCTTGCGACATAAAATGAGATTTTATGTCACTGCCAACATTACGAGATCCTATCGGGTCGCACAAAAGATTAAATCGAGAAGGGAAATTAAATTCATGGGATGAATTAAATAATTAAGAGGAGTCTTAATTAATAATCATAAGGATTAATTAAATCATGGGCTTAAGCCCATGAAGCTTTGAGAAAGCCTTTAATTAATTATATAAAAGTGATTACAAGGTGTTTAATTGTAAGACACAATTCATAACATAAAACCTAGCACACAAGAATCACTCTCGGCCGCCACCACCATCTTGAGCTCTCGGCCACCAATAGCCGTGTGGTTCTAGAGTGAGTTTGTGCCAATTTGATTGTGAATCAAAGTGTGGTTTTTGGTTCCGGTTTAATATCTTGTCTAGCAACTTGATATTAAACTATCCCTTCACTCGATTTGATCGTGTGGATACCGTTGAGGCAAAAACCAATCGAGTTTTGCTTAGTGACTCGGAGAAGGCGTAGGACGTGGTGCAGCTCCGTGGATTCGGCTTCAAACACGCTACAAGGGTAAGACACTTGTAATTCTCTAATCCGATATGAATCCCTATGTATAGATCGCTGGTTTGTAATCCCAAAATTTTTATTTCGCTGCGTTGTATGCTCATGGGGTTACTTTCAATAAGCACCCCTACTCTCGCCCGCCGCTCAAACTCTCAAAAAACATATTTTTATTCGAAGGAACAGAGCAAGCGGTGAGAGTTCATTTTTTTGTTCAAAATTACGGAGCAGCGAGAGAAGTTCATCTCTTTTCAAAATTACATAGCAACGTAAGTTTTTTTATTTTTATTATTATTTGATTTTAGGTAAGTTTTTTATTTTTGTTATTATTTGATTTTTGATAAATTATGATGTTGATATATATATTGGGAGTATATTTTTTATTGGTGTATATTTTGGCGGCGAGGTGGAAGGTTGGCTCCTGCTGGTGCAGCGGCGGCGGACGACGGTGGACGTCGGCGGTGGCTGGTTGTCGGCTCTGGGTTGGCGGTGGTCGTGGGTAGCCGGGGGTAGTGGTTGTAATATTGAGATTAATGTTGATAATTTTATGTATTATATTTCAGGATGGATCAAATGAGACAACCAGGCCTGGTTGACACATATCTTTGTCATTGCAGTCTTCACATCGATCCGAGGATGTATGGGGAGGTGATATGGATAGCATACTGCGTGCGAGAAACCCAACTAGCTATTTCTGGGATATGTGTCTACTAGATATACGTAATTTGTTGCACGTGGGATTTTATGGCATATATAGGTGTGGTAAGATTGAGCTTGACATTCACCTGATCACTGCTTTAGTTGAGAGATGGCGTCGTGATACACACACATTTCATCTTAGACCGGGAGATACGTCTATCACACTGTAAGACATTGCAGTATTATGTTCATTGCCAGTAGATGACATCGTAGTGTCGGTGATAGATTATGATAGGACTCTATCCTAATGGCAAGAATATTGCCATACATATTTAGGATTCACACCAGAAATCAAAGATTTTAAAGGTGGGAGGTTGAGATTAGTTGCTTTGAAAATTCATTTGTTGCTCAATCCCTTGGAGATACATAGTACGTCAGATGATGTTGTTAAGTTTACACGGGCTTGTGCGTTATTGATGTTAGGGGGAAATATGTACCCTGATTCGTCAGGCAATTTTGTTAGGCTATTGTATTTACAGAAGTTGGAGGATATCGACTCTACCCATACCTATAGTTGGGGTAGTTTTGTGTTGGCATACTTGTATCGTGAGTTGTGCACGTCATCAGAGAGAGGAAAAAAAGTGATAGGTGGTGCATTGCAATTCGTACAGGTAAACAATATGTTTGTTTGTTTTAAATAATTAAAATATTTTTCTTGTCAATCTAACTTGTATTATTGTTGTCACTACAATAAATGAGATTTGGGTATGGTCACGCATACCAAGTTTGACTCCTCAATTGGGTAGCCAAAGATCTGATATTGGGCTTATAATGATTGGCCCAGACAATGTGTTACCTTCTGCTCCATATGGTGTAAGGTAATACGAATATGCATTGTTTTATAATTGATTTTATGTGTTAATGCATTTAATCATTTATTTGAATATATGCAGGTGGTCATGCCATTTAAAATTTACAGGAACTGTTAGTCATTCCATACGCATCATCATGGACATCCTCGATGAGCAGCCAGTAACTCAAGTAAACATGTTGTTAAATTAGTTTGTACAAAAAAACATTCTTTTGATATTTTTTAAAGCAATGTTGTTTTGCAGTTTAATTGACAGGCGTACTCTGATGAGTACACTGAAGGAATTACCGAGTTAGGGACATATAAGGGGTCAGTTGATTTTCTTCGACATAGTTGAAATGCAACGGTCTGATAGAGTACTTCGACAATTTGGTATGCTACAAGACATCCCAGAAGATCAACAATTGGGGGATGATGCATTGCACAATGTTGGTTGAAGGGGAAACGTCAACAAAGACTAGATGTGTCAGGTATGCTACCAGTTGGAAGGTCGATCGGATCTCCAAATATGTCTGGATGTGTCGTGGAGAAAAATGGAATTGTTGGATAAAGGTCATGATCATTTGTCGTGGTTGTGTCTGCTACATTAACTGGCATTTCTTCAATATCAACCTCATCGTCATCAGACTCATCCTCGGGTGGAATCCCCTCCGGTTCAGACTGGATATCATCTCCAAAATCCACAAAACTGTCTGCTAGTGGCTCGAGAACAATATTGTCAGCAACTATAGGAGCATCATCTTGAATCCTAGAGGTAGTTGGTCTTTCTGTAACTACTACAAATGGACCACTACCACTTGTTGGCAGTTCTGTAATAAAATCATAAGGTCTTCGTTCTATTTGAATATACATCTCCAAACAACTATAATTTTGTTCAGAATCCAATAGGCATGCTAAATTGTAATCATTGTCAACGGGAAAAATTGTTTGTTTCATCCCCGAAAAATCATTGAATATATATTTACAATATTATTTCAGAATGAACTGGTTCGATCGATGCCAGTAATATCAGATATGTCGTTCAATAACTGCAAATAATTAATAGTGCGAGATAATGTTATGCCTTTTGACGGACCACGATCATATCTAACAGATTCTGAATCTTGTAATATATCGCATCCCCAATACAACAAAACTTTAATTGACATACCATAAAAAGAAAGACAAAATTTATAAATTAGTACATTATATATAATGTTGTTAAATTTGATTATTTATATAACAATGAACCTGTAATGTGCCGATCGGAGGAAAAAATGAAGATTATGGTTTACCTGCAGAGAAAATGTTTACGAAAGAAAATGTTTACGAACCAAAGAGATTTTGGTTTACGAAATGAGCAACATTGTGTTCGGTTAAATAGACGAAGAAATAGATTGTTGTCGCAATTTGATATGGCGACATCAAATAAAAAAGATTGTTTTTCCATTGATGGCATATGGCGACAAAGTTTTTTTTAAAAAAATTTGTCGTTATATACCGAAATCGGTTGAAAATTTATTTTTTATATAAAAAAAAATTTGTTTTTTTATTGTCGCCATTTGAGATTGCGACAAAGTTTTTTTAAAAAATATTTATGTCATTATATACTGATTGTTTGAAAAATTATTTTTTTAAAAGATGTCGTAATCTCACATGGCGACATTAAAAAAAATATTTTTTTTATAAAAGTCGTCATGTCAGATGACGACTTCAGTTTAAGTCGTCATCTAACATAGCGACTTCAAAAAAAATTATATTTTTAAGAAAGTCGCCATGTAAGATGACGACTTCAATTGAAGTCGTCATCTCACATTGCGAGTTCGGTTAGTTTGCTAATAAATTTTTTTTTGGTTAAATAGTTAAATAATATTATAATAGAGGTTATATAATTAAAAAAACCCCTCGTTTGAGACCCAACCCTCACCTTTGTATAAAAAAAAAAATATAGTGATAGGTCTTTATAAAATACGAATTTAGTTCACTAGACAGAGGATTCTAACTGTTTTGATATGGTGGAGACTCTTATCAAATCGATTAAAGTCACATCAGGAGAAACGGCTAGGTCCAATATTTACAGACCAATTATACACTTTATGGCTGAGGTGGAAAAGTGACACCTCAGCTCAGGACACCTCGACCCACTACGTTAGTGCGTTAAATCATAGAGATAATCTAGCACTTGGTCAAATCCATTATCTGACAAGTATTAATGTCCAAAGAAGAACACATACGTGTATTAATGCTAAAAACGACAACTACGTATGACACACTTCATGGGCGGATCATGAACATATAAAATTAATGTCGGAGGATAGTTGCGGAAGGACGTTCATAGCTCATGAGAAGATCATGGTCCGATATTCACGGGTCATTATTCAGGAAAATATCCCTACACATACCAGTATCCAGTAGCAAAAAAAGGGAATTCGATTGCTCCGAAAAAATACTTTACATACATAGCAGGTTCTTCGTATAATATAACATAGAATTCATTAAATTTGTTTGATTTTCGATTCATTTGTTTCTAAGAATTAACTTGATCGTCTAAATGGCCATGTCGATGACCCCTTTGACGCCCATCTAACCACTTTGTTCTAAGGTTTTTCCACATTTGGACGTTCTGCTCGGACAAGAAGAATTTGTTGCTCAACCTCGTGATCTGGAATCTTACAATCACATCATCAACCATAAAAAAATATTATATTATATAAATTTTCAAAAAAAAAAACAATTAAATTTAGGGTAAATTCCACGAAACTACCATGTGTTATAATAAAAATGCATGAAACTCTCATGTATTAAAAAAAAGGCAATACTTCAATCTATTTACTTAAATCGTGCACGAAACTTTCATGTGTTAAACAAAAGGCAAAAAAAAAACCTTTAAAAAGGCAAAAAACTCCTCCGATTTTCTTAAACTTTGAACGATAACCCATATCATTTATAAACTAATAGATTTTATTTAATTTAGTTAAAACTATATGCAGTATTTATGAATATTTTTCAAAAATCATGAACCATGTTTTCATAATAATAAACATATATATAAACAAAAATAAGTTATATATATTGCCCAAAATATATGCAATTGTTTCTTAATAAATATATTCAAAACTTGAAGAAAAAGAATTTTTTTTAGCAGAATTAAGATTATATTAAGTTAACAAACGAGAATTCTAACTAATAGTTAGTCGAGACCACAAGCCCCGACTAACATCAATGCAAACCAGCCACAAAAGATAGATATCTAACATTGACATAAACTCAGATACTACGATTAAAGTTCGGACATATATGCGAGTTGATGAATTGATTCACAACAGATGCATTGATGAGGCCATCCAAGCAAGATCAAGTCCCCTCAAATCACAGATCTCAGGTTGGGGTCGAAAGCGGGAACTGCCTTCCAGAAGCGAATGTACAAAGGAATTGGCCAATAATCATGTATACATTAAAAGAAGAATTCATAATCTATTTTTAAATTATACATTAAAATTAGTCGATTTAAAATTTTGAATATTGTTCATTTTTAAAAGAAAAATTATTACAGAAGAGGGAAAAATGATGTAGATGTAGAAAAAGTAGATGATACATTGGACAATAAAATAGTTTTGTGCAGGGTTTAAGAAAATATATTGTATTTTTTGCCTATATTTAGGGAGTTTCATGCCTGGTTTAAAAAAAATACAGGTTTTTTTTTCTTGTTGCATAACACATGTGTGTTTAGTGTAGAGTTTGATAAAATAGATGGTTTTTACCTATTTGTTTAACACATGGGAGTTCATACACTTTTACTACAATACATGGTAATTTCGTGAAATTTACCCTTAAATTTATAGATTCAAATAGTACATAGCATACTAATAACCACCAGATTCATCTATACCAGCTATCACGGTGTTTAAAGGTTTTTTGTTCATATTAAATTACCTTTTATAATAAGTAATTATCGTCCTTTTTTTTTTCGAAATATATTTCTGTCTTGTTAATGATATAACATATTATTTGTGGAGTGCAATAAATGTCCTTAAATAAGAACAATCGAAGCGTGACGCTTGAGTTGCTATACTAATTAAATATTAAGTTGCATCGTTACCACCATCTATAGTTTTTTGATAAATTGGCAAGCAATTGATCTTATAATTGGTATCAGAGATAGAGTCACATGTTCGATTTCAATGGGTTGCAAGATAGTACAATTATTGGAGAGAGATTGTTGGAGTGCAATAATTGTCAATGCTTAGAAATCGATCGAAGCGTGATACTTCAACTGCTATACTTTTTATATATTAGTGTTGCACAGTTAAACCCAGCTATAGCTTTTGGTAAAACACCTATTTTCATCTATAATAATCGATGTATGGTGTTGGATTTGCATTTGTGTCTTGATTCTACTTATTTTTTTTAAAATCTATATGTTAATTTATGGTTTTTCAATATATAAGTGTTTTTTCTTGTAAACTTGAAGTTTTTTAATTGCTTAAATAGAAAATATCTTAATTTAACTACTTCTATCAGTTGTTTTGTTTAAAATTTATGAAGAGTTAAGTTCAAAATTTTGAAAATAATGATATTTACTTATTTTAACTAAGTTTCAACTGATGTGGAACTAAACGTCATTTAATTTTTAAAGCTATAGCTGGTTAATGATATTATTATAACTTAAAATTGTAAAGCTATAATAGTCTAAGGACTAAACATTAAATCGTTGTATTACACACATGATAAGATAAGAAAATTTTAGGATAATTGTAGAATCGAACAATCCAATATTTGCCTTAACTTTGCTGACGACAATGGTGTAACTAAAAAAATTTTAGCCCATAAAACAGTTCAAATGTCACGTTTCGATCTCTCAAGTGAAGATGAACAATTATTGCTTGCTAACAATCTCCCCCAATAATTATGATAACTTGCAACTTATGATAATCAAATATGTGATTTTGACTCGGATATGTAAGACCATTGATTGTCATTTTACCAAAAGCTAAGATTGATGGTAATGTTGTAGCTCAAATATTTTGACATGTTTATATCGTTCTACTAAAAAACAGAATTAATTAATGTTATACAACAACATTCATCCTGTTATTGTTGCATCACTTTGCAATTAATGAGACTTAAATACGTGATTTTGGCTATGTACAATTCTTAGTACCATATTTCGAAGACAACAAAATAGAACATAGACTGATGGTCTTAAGGATGACAAATTCGGACCGATACAACCCGAGTTGGTTTATATGATAAAGCTGAATGAAGCTTATCAGACCGAACGATTGATGGTTTTAACGGTTATTTAATGAATATTAAATGATGAAAACAACTTGATCTTTGTATGGATTATTAGTCGTTGATCGCTATGTAGTCTGTCTCAGAAAAGTACAAGACATATAACATGTTTGCAGACTAGTACAACAGAGAAATGTACCATACATAAAGTTTTTGCATAGTAATCAAGACTGAAGAGTGAAGTATAAGTGTTGCACACTTTCGGCAATCAAAGATGGCAGAGTATGAAGTTGCACATAAAATAATTTATTAATGTTGGGAAGATACTTATTTAAAGATTAATTTCGGAGCTCAAAATGATCAACACTTGTGAGAAACCTTTGAAAGCATTTACAAGCTACAAAGTCTTAAGCAAGAAGAGTTTTGTTAGGATCGGTCCGGAGTGTTTAGAGGGGGGGTGAATGAACACTCCTTCTAAAAATTAATCCTTCGTGATTTCTTTCGGATTAATGAAAGAAATCTGTTTCTTAATCAATTCTTGTACAAAACAGACCACTGAAAATATAAGTGTGGAACGGTCTGTTCTTGTATGTAAGAACGGCTCGATGGCTAGTGAGAAAGAACGAGTGCAGAAATAAGATACACAGGATATGTTTCTGGAAGTTCGAAGGTGGTGTAATCCTTCTACGTCTCCCCTTCTTCCAATTAAGGAAGGTTTATACTAGAAGACTTTGATTTATACAATCCTGTTGTACAAACCCGATTCAGACTGGATTTACCTCACTACCAATCTGAAACTCCTAGTCACTCAATCTGCTCAGACACACTCTGTCTGACAGTTACAATATGTTTCTCACTTCTATTTTCAACACAGAAAACACAATATGCGCACAGTGATCCTAAATGATCAAATGTTACAAAGTAAACGTGCTTGAGAATGATTTCAGCTCGAGAGCTTCTGAACTTGTAAGCTTGTGCTGTTTTTGCTTTCTTGTGCGTTTTTCAATTGATCAGCGAGAGTCAGTAGCAAGAGTCAGTAAGTTCCTTTTGTTGCATCCTTTTATAGTTGAAGGTACCAACGACATTATTTCCTTTAATGTGCAACTTTGACTCTTCTTAAACTCTGAGTAGGATTCAGTCTTCTTCTTCAGGAAACTTGCCGTTCTGGTTCATACTTTCGGCGACTGTCAGGTAAGCTACTCTTTCTCTTCTTACCTATTATGGCAATCTTCAGTCTTTGGTCCTTTGTAGCATTAATTACAACATTAAATGCTACAATAAATAGCCGTTAATGATTAGGACTGAGGAGCCATTTTGTATATATCCTAAGCTGCTCTGATCTGATAAAGATAGAGATCGATCTGAAGCTTCGGTTTAGTCAGTCTGATATTCATCGATCCGGTCTGATAAGTAATGTGTCTTATCAGCTTGTTCTGTTGTTGAGCTATCGATCTGGTCAGTCTGATTACCCTCGATCCGGTCTGATATGCTTTGTCATCTTATCAGCTTGATCTGTTTTGGGCGATCGTTCTGGTCAGTCTGATTTCTCTCGATCCGGTCTGATATGTTTTGTCATCTTTAAAATCTCATCAATAAGATCCGGGACTAACAAATTCCCCCTTTTTGATGATGACAAAACCTAGCTTCTAAGTCTTTTTAACCAGTCTGATGAGAACTCTGAAGCGAAAACTTTCGGATCGATTACTCTTTCTTGTTCAAAATAAATGAACATCATTAAGTTGGATCGATTAAACCTTTATTATTAAGCCTTATATTGTAGTTCAAAATAAATGAACACGGACTTAATCGAAAGATGATTTTTATTGATCACCAAAAAATCCTAAATACAGACAGTCTGAAAATATTATTTTCTAGAAGACTGAGACGGAGGCGGCCTGAAGTCTTTCTTCTTTTCCCCCTTTTTGTCAGCAGCAATCTCTTGAACAAAGTCAACAACTTGTGCTAGCTGCGCGCTGATAGCGTCAAGACGAACGTCTTGAGCGCGGAGGGAATTGGCAACAGATGCTCTGACTTCAGTGGCTAGTTCGATCTGCTCTTTTCTCAGACTGTTCTTATAAGAGGCTTGTTGAGAAAACTGATCGTTTATGCCTCGCTGAAGGCTTCCGATACTGGCAGTCATCTTCTCTTTGAATGAATCAAAGTCCAAAGCTGTAAGCCTCTGACCTTGATGAACTTCGAGAATGCGTTGAGAGAGTGACAGGCAGTTGTCGGAGAGATGCTGAAGAGTCCTTGCCAAAAATGGAGGTGCATTAGATTGTTGGCTGGGAGAGCGATCTGATGAGGACAAAGCCTGTTCATCGTCTTCAGCAACCGGGACAAGTGAAGATACAGCAACTTGGTGACTTTCGGATCGGATCAAGGTGACCAGATCCGACGAAAATGTTTGAATAAAAGCCATATCTTCATCTGATTGGATTGGAGGAGTGCTTGGTCTGGAGGGCTCCTCAATCTGGAGAGCTGCAACAACGGTGGACACCACCAGATCCGGATCGACGAATCTGGAGCGCCAACTGTTGCAAGTTCTACTGTTGGACTGATTTGTGCACGGGAGGCTGAGGACCCCAAAGGAATGGAGGTTGTTGGAGAGTCCAACAATACATTCAATGGTTCATCATCGGGCACAGACGGAGCATTAGGCAATGGCTGCTCCGCTGTCTGGTCTGGTAGTGGCTCTGCAGTCTGATCTGGTATTTGCTCTGCAGTCTGATCTGCTGCTGGCTCGGCTGTCTGTTCTGCTGCATCAAAATGAATAACCTCAACGAAAGGTTCTGCCATAGTCTTGCTTGCAGAGGGATGATCCGGGCTGGTTGTGGGAGTGGATACACTGAGCTTCTGTCGTTGAAAACGGACAGCTAAGTGAAGAGCATGAACATCCATCTCGAGTTGAACAATAACAACCCCATCATCTCTGGCAGTTGGAGCAAGCGGATCGAAGTTCTGTTTCTTAGCAGCTAAGATCAGAGTGGCCATACTGAATCTTTGATTAGCCGTAAATAGCTCTTTGCGCTGCACGGCAAGCCGAACATCATCAGTCTCTGTTCCTTTCAGGACTTCCTCTTCCATCTTCTTCAGTCTGCTCAACTTACCGAAGAATAACTCAATGTGGTTGATAGTCCGGTACTGGACATATTCATCAAAGACCACAATGAGTGCATTCACCTTCTCATCAACATCCTCCATAGCGATGTCGATGGCTGTCTGCGCTGCAGATTTGGGTTTAGAGGAGAGGGGTTCGGAGAGAATGGCTTTTCCCTTGCCAGAGGAGGAGGGGGACTTGATCCCTGATTGGGTATAATCTCCCAACTCAGTGATCACTATTCCTTTGACCGTGGGAATGGCAGAGGGGACTCGGATAGTGACTTTGGGTGCAAGGGTTGAAGCCTGTGAAGGTTGGATGGAAGGTGGGGGTGCAGGGGTGGCTTTAGTTGGAGGCAATATGGGTAAGGCTTTCAGCGGTAATGGTTTGCTGGGCTTGGTAATCTGGGTTCTTGGCTTTTTGGGAAGTGGCTTGGTTGGTGGCGAGGGAGCAGACTGAGTTTCTTCCGAATCAGTCTGGATGGTCAGTTTGCGCTTGACGCGAGGTTTGCGCGCAACAGCTTGTTCTTCGCCCTTCTCAATCTTGACTGCAGCCAGAGTAACAGGAGTAGGCGGAGCACTCTTGGACTTCAGCAATGCAAGTCCTTTGGAGTTTAGAATCTTAAAGGGGCTGAGAGCGGACTGCTTTCCCAGCTCGAGTCCAAAGACTCCAGTAGCTTGCTGAGAGGAACAGCAAAGCATACAGCTTGTTTCGATGCAATCACTGTTTCCATCAGAACTCCAAACAGAATCACGGACCAGTTCATCGTCTGTCCGGATACTATAGCCGCCATAGCCCTGAACTTCTCTGCGGTCACAGCATCAAAACTTCCGGCTTTGCCCAACAGAGGCTTACCCACTATCTCACACAGCACCTGGAAATGAAAGAGCATTTCCTTCTTCTTAAACGATGGTTGCAGGCGGTGGCCAAGAATAGATATCTTCCCTTGAAGATCTAAGAGTGACGCCTGAGGAATCTGTCCAAATTCCGTCAGTCCGGAATTGGTGAGGCCAAAGGTTTTGGCCAGCGTCATCGGCGAGATCTCAAAAGATTTGCCCTTGACAGTAGTAGATATGGATGTCTTCTGGGAGACGGCATTTGCGAATAGTTTGCGGATTTCTGATTCATAAACAACGGTGCCGCATTCCAGAAAATTTCTCAGACCAGAAGATTCCAAAGCTCTGAAGATGGACACCATCTCTGCATCTTCTGCCCTGTAAATATCATTAAACTCAACGGAGAGGGAGTTATGAGTGATGGTAGCCATTTGAATGAAATCAAACAAATGCGAAGAGTTAGGAGAGTGAGAGAGTAAGAAAACTGATAGCGGTAATTTGTAAAAAGTGAAATAAAATGAAATGTTCAGCCCGCTAAATAGGAGAGAGAAGACACGTGTCTTTATCTCGATGACTGATGAAAAGAAATTCAAAAATAAACGGTCAGGATAACAGATAGTTAAGGCGGTTAAAATGCGATCAGTCCGGGCTGTTTTTGTACAAAAGATGGATTGACCAAACAGATCATGGGATAACATCAGATTGACATAGATCGGTCTGAAAGTTTGGACCGGTCTGTGTCTTTCTGAACATTGTATTATCAATCTGTGGTAACAAAAAATCTTTAAGTGCGAAAGTAAGAAAACATCTAAACTATTAAGATAAGTCAATTAATCCAAGAATTTGACGAAAATAATTAAACTTAGCCTCTGGGAGCGGTTTGGTGAAGATGTCTGCTGCTTGCTGCTCTGTTGAGATGTGCTCGATCCGAATTTCCTTTTTGCCAACATGATCTCGAATAAAATGATGATGTATATCAATGTGCTTTGTTCGAGAGTGCAAAACTGGATTGTACGTTATAGCGATTGCACTTGTGTTGTCGCAAAATATCGGAGAGTCAACAGCTTGGATGCCATAGTCTTTGAGCTGGTGTTGAATCCAGAGCATTTGAGCGCAACAGCTTCCAGCGGCTAGATACTCTGCTTCAGCTGTGGATGTGGCAATCGATGTCTGCTTTTTACTGAACCAAGAGATCAATCTTTCACCTAGAAATTGACATGTTCCACTGGTACTTTTACGATCAATCTTACATCCAGCGTAGTCTGCATCTGAATATCCGATCAAGCTGAAGTTCGAATCTTTGGAGTACCAAAGACCAACGTTCTGAGATCCTTTTAAGTATTTCAGAATACGCTTGGCAGCAATAAAATGTGATTGCTTTGGTTCTGACTGAAATCTGGCGCACATACAGACTGAGAACATAATATCAGGCCGGCTCGCTGTAAGATACAATAGCGATCCGATTA
Organism: Haberlea rhodopensis; assembly: GCA_907163345.1. Lineage (NCBI taxonomy): Eukaryota > Viridiplantae > Streptophyta > Magnoliopsida > Lamiales > Gesneriaceae > Haberlea > Haberlea rhodopensis. The sequence continues at coordinate 4,787,037 of CAJQUN010000026.1, read as the reverse complement.
GTCCTCTATACATGGTTACTTCAACTGCTGTTCCCCCTTCATCTTTGTCTAACTTGATTGTTGGACTCATTGGAGTTGATGCAGTTGAGCATGTTTCCATTCCAAATCTCTTGAGGAGCTCTTTGGTATACTTGGTCTGGTTGATGAAAATACCATTGCTAATCTGTTTGACTTGGAGACCCAGAAAGAATGAAAGTTCTCCCATCATGCTCATCTCAAACTGTCCCTGCATTAGCTTAGAAAACTTCTCGCACAATTTGGGGTTAGTTGACCCAAAGATTATGTCATCAACATAAATCTGAACTAATAGGGTATGTTCCCCCTTAATAAATTTAAATAGAGTTTTATCTACTGAGCCGATCTGAAAATCATGGTTCAGCAGAAATTGAGATAGAGTGTCATACCAGGCTCTTGGAGCTTGTTTCAGACCATACACTGCTTTATTCAGTAGATACACATGATTGGGATGCAAATGGTCTTGAAATCCAGGTGGTTGCTCAATGTAGACTTCTTCCTGAAGCTTTCCATTAAGAAAAGTGCTCTTAACGTCCATCTGATACACTTTGAAGTCTTTAAAGGCAGCATATGCAAGAAAGATCCGGATGGCTTCAAGTCTGGCGACTGGTGCAAATGATTCATCGAAGTCGATTCCTTCTTCTTGTCTGAATCCTTGTGCCACCAGTCTGGCTTTGTTTCTAACCACAGTTCCATCTGCATCCAGCTTATTTCTGAAAACCCATCTGGTTCCAATGACAGGCAGATCGCTTGGTCTGGGGGTTAGACTCCAAACTTGATTTTGTTCGAATTGATTTAGCTCTTCTTGCATGGCCTTAATCCAGTTGAAATCAGTTAGAGCTTCATTGATTTTCTTAGGTTCCAGAGTAGAGATGAAAGCAGCATGTGTGAATTCATCCATCATCTGTCCTCTGGTTCTGATCGGTGCAGAGGGACTACCAATCACTAGATTGGGTGGATGCTTCTTAGTCCATCGATAGTTTGACTCTGGATTGTCTGGTCCGGTCGGATGAGTAGTAGCATGATCAGCATCTGCTTTAACATTTGAGTGAAGATTGTCCGGATCAGCTCGATCTGAAGAGGCTTCAATGGCTTGAACCAGTCTGTCTGGTACTTCTGGTTCTGGTGGATTGTCTCTTGACCTGTTAGCTACCATCTCATCATCACTGTTAGCTTCGAGATGGATATTTTCCATCTGATTTTGAATTGATTCTTTGTTGCCCTCAACACATAATGATTCATCAAAAACTACATGAACAGATTCTTCTACAGTTAAGGTTCGATTATTAAAAATTCGATAAGCTTTGCTAGATGATGAATATCCTAAAAATATTCCATTATCTGACTTAGCTTCAAATGCTGTGAGATGATTCTTACCATTGTTGTGAACGAAGCATTTACAGCCAAAAACATGAAGGTGAGAAATAGACGGTCTGTTACCAGTCCATATTTCATATGGGGTAAGGTTCAGCTTCTTGTTGATCATGGACCGATTTTGAGTGTAGCAAGCAGTGTTTTACAGCTTCTGCCCAGAACTTTTGCGAAATGCCAGAATCAGCAAGCATTGTTCTTGCTGCTTCCTTGAGCGTTCTGTTTCTTCGTTCTGCAACTCCATTCTGTTGAGGAGTTCGAGCGGCTGAAAACTCATGCTTGATTCCATGATCTTCTAGAAAGGATTCAAGATTCTGATTTGAAAACTCAGTGCCTTTGTCACTACGAATCCTGTCTATGCTGGATGATTTCTCGTTCTGAGTGCGTTTCAGCAGCTTGATCAACTTCGGACCGGTCTGATCTTTACTGCTCAAAAATATAGTCCATGTAAAGCGTGAGTAATCATCAATAACAACAAGAGTATACCGCATTCCCCCTAAACTTGTTATTGGTATAGGACCAAACAAGTCCATATGCAATAATTCTAAACAGCGGGAGGATGATTTGGCATTCTTCTTTTTGAAGGATGATCTGATCTGTTTGCCCATTTGGCAAGCTTCGCAGATCTTATCCTTAGCAAAATCGATCTTGGGCAGACCGATAACTAAATCATGTTTACACAGGCTGGAAATGGTCTTAAAGTTTATATGATTCAAGCGTTTATGCCATAGCCAGTGTTTATTATCATTGTTAGCGATGAAGCAAGTAGGATTATCAGGTTGAGCATGATTCCAGTTAATCTTATATGTATTTCCATTCCTGATTCCTATAAGCATGGTTATACCGTCTGATGATTTAACAATGCAAGTGTGTTTGTGAAATTCTACAGCATAACCATTATCACAGAGTTGACTTATACTAATCAAATTATAGCACAGATTTTCAACTAACAGCACATTATTGATAATAATGTTACCATGGACAATCTTACCATTGCCCACGGTCTTACCCTTTGAGTTATCTCCGAAGATGATCTTGGGTCCAGTGCATTCTGTGACTTCAGACAGCAGCTCGATGTTTCCAGTCATGTGACGGGAACACCCACTGTCCAAATACCAGTCTGATGCGAGTTTCTTCGGTACCTGTCATCAAATATAATTATTGTTGGTACCCAATCCTATTTGGGTCCAGAACGGATTAGCCCTTTGGGAACCCACACCTGTATCAGCTTCAATGGCTTGTGTGTGTAAGGTGTGCTGTGTGCTGGTCTGTTTTGTGTGTGATAATGTGTGCGCTGTGAAAACCTTTGATTCTCATAAGGTAGTCTATATCTTCGTTGAATCGGTTTCGAATTGTAGTAATTGTATTGTCTTCCTTGCCTCAGATCTTGCACCTTTGGATTTGGTCTGATAGACGCAAATCTTGATGATGCCTTTTCTTTGGCTTGATCAACATAACCAATTCCTTTTCTCAGATTTTGATTCACGTAAGAGACTCCTGTTTGAATCTTAGGTGCTTCAGTCTCATATACTGTGCTGGATTTAACAAATGTCATTTGTTTGACTTGGTTCTTTACCAACAACAGCTCAGATTCATCTTTGGTGCATTCTTTGGTGTCAAAGCCTATGCCGGTGAAATCACCGACGTTTCTTTGAACCTCTTGTAATTCTTCCAAGGATGTTCTTGATTTTGTCCATGTTTTGAATATATGAGAGAGCTTAGCATTTTGTGTGCTAATTCTCTTGTTTTCTTCATGGAGCTGATCATAAGAGATTTTCAGCTTATTCAGCTCGATCTGGAGATTGTTGCACTCACCCTGCTCAGAGCAGCTTGGTTTATTGTGCTCATCCATTTGATCACTGACTTTAGCTTTATTCTTCTCAAATGATTCAGCTAAGATCCTATAATCATTAGCCATGTCTTGTAGTGCGGACATGAGCTCTTCTCGTGTAAATTCATTTGAGTCAAGATCATATACCTCGTCTGTCTGACTCATCTCTTCGTCTGCCATAAGACATTGAATATCTTCTTCGCTTTCGCTGGAAGAATATTCAGAGCTTTCCGAGTCTGAGTCTGTCTGAGCCCATTTGCTGTTTCCTTCTTCAGCTACTAGGACTTTTTGGGATTTTCCATGATTCTTGCGGTCTTTGTAGTGCTTCTTCTTCCTATCATCATGATGCTTCTCTTTCCGTTCTTCTTTCTTCGGTCTGGTGCAATCTGCAATAAAATGTCCGGTCTTACCACAATTGTAGCAAGCCTGATCGTTAACAGTATCATCTTTTCTTGATTTATAATGATGAGAGGGTTTGAAGTTCCTCTTATTCTTAGACATGAATTTACCAAATTTCTTGATAAATAATGACATAGCATCATTACTTATCTGTTCAGCGGATCGATCTGATGTTGAAGCGATCTGGTCTGGAATGGCTGCCAGGGCCTTGTTTGGTTGAGAGATGAATGGCTCTGCTTCACCTATGCTTATCAGTTCAAACTCATAGGCCTTAAGATCTGCAAACAGATCATGAAGTTCAACCTTGTTAAGATCTTTTGATTCCCTCATGGCAATGGTCTTAACATCCCATTCCTTTGGCAGAGCTCTCATAACTTTCAGAGCGATCTCTCTGTTAGAATATTCCTTCCCCAGACCATTCAGTTCATTTATGATGCCATTGACTCTTTCATCAAACTCATTTAGAGTTTCTCCACTTTTCATCTTTATGCTCTCAAATCTTTGAAGAGCAACAGTTAACTTGTTTTCTTTGGTCTGGTCGTTGCCTTCACATAGCTGTGCTATCTTCTCCCAAATTTCTTTGGCAGTAGAGCACATTTTTATTTTGCTGAACATGTTCTTGTCCAGTGTCTTGAACAAGATGTCTTTGGCAACGTTGTCGAGATTTGCTTTCTTTCTTTCCTCATTCGTCCAGAGGGATCTGTCATTTTCTACCATTTGTGGTTCACCACCAGTAATGGCGACTGCTGTATTTATTTTTTGAATCTTCATTGGTCCATCAGTGATGACGAACCACATATCGTCATCCTGAGCTGCCAGATGAGCTTGCATTCTGATTCTCCAGTCATCATAGTCTTCTTTTGAGAACATAGGGATTTTGTTGAATGATGCCATCAGCTCGAGTGATTTTGTGCAGATTAAGATGACCTGCTCTGATACCACTTGTTAGGATCGGTCCGGAGTGTTTAGAAGGGGGGGGGGGGGGGGGGTGAATGAACACTCCTTCTAAAAATTAATCCTTCGTGATTTCTTTCGGATTAGTGAAAGAAATCTGTTTCTTAATCAATTCTTGTACAAAACAGACCACTGAAAATATAAGTGCGGAACGGTCTGTTCTTGTATGTAAGAACGGCTCGATGGCTAGTGAGAAAGAACGAGTGCAGAAATAAGATACACATGATATGTTTCTGGAAGTTCGAAGGTGGTGTAATCCTTCTACGTCTCCCCTTCTTCCAATTAAGGAAGGTTTATACTAGAAGACTTTGATTTATACAATCCTGTTGTACAAACCCGATTCAGACTGGATTTACCTCACTACCAATCTGAAACTCCTAGTCACTCAATCTGCTCAGACACACTCTGTCTGATAGTTACAATATGTTTCTCACTTCTATTTTCAACACAGAAAACACAAGATGTGCACAGTGATCCTAAATGATCAAATGTTACAAAGTAAACGTGCTTGAGAATGATTTCAGCTCGAGAGCTTCTGAACTTGTAAGCTTGTGCTGTTTTTGCTTTCTTGTGCGTTTTTCAATTGATCAGCGAGAGTCAGTAGCAAGAGTCAGTAAGTTCCTTTTGTTGCATCCTTTTATAGTTGAAGGTACCAACGACATTATTTCCTTTAATGTGCAACTTTGACTCTTCTTAAACTCTGAGTAGGCTTCAGTCTTCTTCTTCAGGAAACTTGCCGTTCTGGTTCATACTTTCGGCGACTGTCAGGTAAGCTACTCTTTCTCTTCTTACCTATTATGGCAATCTTCAGTCTTTGGTCCTTTGTAGCATTAATTACAACATTAAATGCTACAATAAATAGCCGTTAATGATTCGGACTGAGGAGCCATTTTGTATATATCCTAAGCTGCTCTGATCTGATAAAGATAGAGATCGATCTGAAGCTTCGGTTTAGTCAGTCTGATATTCATCGATCCGGTCTGATAAGTAATGTGTCTTATCAGCTTGTTCTGTTGTTGAGCTATCGATCTGGTCGGTCTGATTACCCTCGATCCGGTCTGATATGCTTTGTCATCTTATCAGCTTGATCTGTTTTGGGCGATCGTTCTGGTCAGTCTGATTTCTCTCGATCCGGTCTGATATGTTTTGTCATCTTTAAAATCTCATCAATAAGATCCGGGACTAACAAGTTTCAAGCTGCTCTCACATTCAAAGCACAACATAATTTCTATCTGATCTTCAAGATCAAGTGCTTGTCATTAACTATCATTTGTATTTAGTATAGATAGAAAAGTGAATTTTATTGTCACTATCAGATAGTGTGTATCTAAATAGAATGAAAAGTTAAATATTGCTAGGAGTTTCAGTCTGGTAGGTAAATCTAGTTGAATGGGGTGCCCCGATATTTTATTAATGTTAGTTACTTATAGTTTGTAGATTAATATGTTATTTAGAATTCAATTAAATAGAAGTGAAATGTACAATATAACTGTCAATTCACAATCGGGTCAGAACATGGTGAATGAACAAATATAGTTTTGAAATATTCGGATTAACACCGAAACTTTGTTAAAATAATTTAGTAAATATAAAATTTATATTAAATTGATAGATTTAATTTTTGTGATTGAAATATGGACACAAAGTAAATTATGTACTGTACATGTAATGTACATGCACCAGTACACCGGTGACACCCTGGTGTTCATAATTGGTCAAAAACTAATATATATTGGTGTAGGACGTAAAACACACAGGAAACCATGTAAAACACACACACAGGTCGCGGACACGCGCTAAAACATGTTAAACATACAGTACCCTCGCGACCACCGACCACCGTGTACTTATCTGCTCCGTTCGCCATCGTCCGACCACCTCTTGCCAAGCCCAACCTACCACCATGTTCAAAACTCACCATCACACTTTTCTATACCAAATAATCAAAGTTTGGCGTTCGAAAAGTGGTTCGAGTTTGCCCTGGAAAGACAGAAATCTCACTGGCTAGAGTTCTTCGGGTTTTGGTTTGATTTCTTCGATTGAACCACGAATTTGATTAAGCCAAGGCACCGGATCTCTTCCCCTCACCTGGATGAAACTTTATACACCAGCCACCGGCTATACCGCCGCCGGAGCTCGTCGGAATTGGAAGAAATGCGTGAGTGTGACCTGTACGCGAATTGGGTAAAAATTCGATTTTTTGATTTTTCTGACTTTGCTTCGGTAAGTACCAGTTAATTTGGATTATAAATGGTGAAAAATAATTTGAATTGCTGAAAATAATTTAGCAAATTAAATAATGATGTAATCACATCAATTTAATTACCCTAAGTTGATTAAGCTTTGACTAAATTGATAACCAATTTTTGGGGACTAATTTCCTGAATTGTGAATTTATTTTGGTGTACGGTGAATAAGTCGACTCTACAAGCTCAAGTAGACCCTCATATATCGAGAAGCAAAGGTATGTTGCGATCGGGTAACATACGACATGTATCCGTATCATTTGATATATGATTTGATGAATTATGTGAATTATTTGAGATTATGTCTCTACGTGATTTTATTTCAATTATGTGACATTCATAGCATGCATAATTGGCATATCGGTAAATGAAATAAATATTTTGTTAATACACATCATTTTTCTACATACATCGATGCATGACATGCACGTTGAGCTATGATCCTTAAATACAATGTTATTTTTGAACTCTGGGATAATCATTAGAGATTGGTACTGCGATACTATGTTCGGCATTAAATGGCCCGAAAGGTATAGGTCGTGGTCTCCTCTGATTACCATGATTTGTTGAGACAAGGGATTGGTGGAACCTTGCTGTGATTGTCGATACTTGGTATGTGATACGCTTTGATGACGCATCACTGATTATCCTTTATGCTTGGCAGGCTCGAGCTATTATGATTTTATAGCGATTCGATTGACTCTGATATACCTAGTGGATGGGTGATTGATCTGATACCGACATGACATGCATTGCATTGCATTTCATTTCATATATCATTTTATAGATACATGTTGTATTCTTTTGATTGTTCCATATTGGGCTTTTGCTCACCCCCAATGAGGGTTGTTGTCTTTGTGTGTGCACAATGTCAAGTAGTACAGGTGCCCAAGACCCCGGAGAGGGCACGTCCGGTGGGAGCCATGCTTGAGGTTTTATTCATGTTTATCCCAGTAATCTATGTACAAGGGGTGTGTGATGAGTTTACTTATATTTAGTGTATTTTAGCCAGTATGGATATGTGGTTACATGTTGATATGTGTATGTTGTTTATGTTGATGGATATGATACTGATGGTATCTACATATATTTTCAGTATATGTTTATTGATATTGGTTGTATGTTCATCGTACGACGAGGTCATGCCAAAATTTTTAGGGCCACATGTTAATAAACGTTAAACCAACCTTCCGTTTTTTATTCTATAATTATCATTACGTGATCATTAATCACATAATTAGGATTATATTCTCACATGTCTCTACTTATTGCACCTACATATTTGTTTCCTGCCATCAGACCAATTTCTATAATCCAAGAAGACCGATTCCGCACTTTACTAGAAACGTTTAAAGTATTCTGCAAAGTTTATTTGAATGAGATATCGATCTCAACTGCTAACCCAGCTGAAATAAATCATATCTTGGCATAAGACCAAAAAATAGCAGAGTGTTTATTTATTCTCTCTAAACACTCACATCCGATCCTAACAAGCATTTATAAGAATGAATGATTATTGTTTTTCTAAAAATATATATGATGATATAACTCAATTTGTTCAAATATAATGGCAGTCCAAACAATACATTTCGATGGTTATAACACAAAGGCAACCACATAGTATATTATATGATCATTGTTGCTTACCAACAAATATTGTAAACTTGTATAATAAATAAATTTTAGAAGGTTACTCTTGAACAATTTGTTTTTATGCTAAAAAATACTTTAATTGTTAAGTTACATTTCAAATTTAACATATGATATGTTCATTTACTTATCATTATAGGAGTTTGCCGTTTTACCAAAGTTATAACTAATGGTAACAATACAAATCTTTTGAGCCATACAACATCCTACGCACTACGTTTCAATCACACTCTCAACAAGATTATCGTCTCACAACAATTCACCTCTCAATAATTGCACTCATTCTTACTAGGAATCGAACACATGCGAAGTGTTTGCTATTGTACCAAAGAGCTATAGCTGATGATAACAATGCAACTTAAATTTTTTAAAACGTATAGCATCTCAAACATCATGTTTCGTTCGTCTCGCAACATGGGAGATTTTTGCTTCCGACAACCATTATTAACATTTAGCAAACCACAATAAATGGAAAAAAAATAGTCCACTTAAATTTGTAGTGATTATAATATTCTGACCATATAATAATAAAATAAAATATGAGGTGTGTCAGTATCAAACATGAAATAAGACTATTATGATAATTTCAAAAAATTAAATGATAAATAAATGAAGTTCTAATTGTTGGGTATTGTGTCCCAAACATAACTAAGCCCATAATTGTTAACCTTTATTTAACCTACCCTAATCCCCCACTTAAAACTCTAACCCAAAACCTAAGCCTAATTAGCTAGCCGCCTCCTTCTTCTCGGTCTGGAGATTTCGTCCGCCTCTCTGTCTGATCTTCACTTCCGTTTCGTGCGCTCCTTCTTTTCCCTTCTCTACCTTTTGTGGTTCAACGGGTTGAGCGTGGTGAGGGGTTGAGTGTGAGTTTTGTTCTTTGCTGGTGCGTTCTGTGCGCGTCTTGTTTGGTGCGTTCTGTGCGTAGCTTTGTGCTGTGTGGGTGCACTGGGTGAGTGGAGGTAGCTGGCCGTGTGGGTGCGGTGGTTACCTGGCCGTGAGCTTTGTGCTTTTTCTGTTGAGTGGTGGTCGTTGGTTGTGAGTCCAGTGGTGGTTCTGGCAGGGCGTGAGGTTCTGGCCGTGAGAGTTTCCTATCCATTGCTGTGTGCTTTCTTTGGACAGTGTTCGGTTGAGTGGGAGTGGTGCCTTCACCTTTCGGTCTTTGCCGAGGTTTCTCCGTGACGTAGATTGGGAACAGCAGATCTGAGCCGGAATCTACATCCTTTTGGATTTAGTATTATATTCGTATATTGTGTATTTGTATTTACATTTGTCTTTGTTTTGCAGGTATACATGGCGATACCAAGGCGGATACCCTCCTAACACTAATAAAGGCCTGTTTTATGCCAAAAAAAATTTTAAAAAAAATTATTGATATAGAAAAATTTTTAAAAAAAATTAAATTTATTCCATCAAAATAGATAAAATTACACCCGTGAAATTATGCCACTCTTAATCTTTATTTGATCTTGGGAAGGGGTTGACTTGGATCAATTATTGCAACAAAGTCGCCACTAGCAAGTCATTGAGGCCATACTGAAAATGCGTCTATATAATACAACTCTTGTTACATTGCATCTTACACATCCAAAATAGTATACCAAATACCTAATATTTAAAACTTTCTTAAAGTCATTTTATATGGCGCACTCGGTGGGAAATTTTCAACCGCCTATGGCACCAGTCCAACCGCTGGTGGTGCAAGGCCAACCAGCAGCGGCGGTGCCGGTACTCCAAATTCAGAGTTTGGTTCCAACAAAATGGTCCACTGGCCTCTGTGATTGCGGTTCTGATTTTGGCAATAGTAGGTGCATGTTTCACCACATATTGTGAAATAGCGACTCTCGAAAAGCAAGCAAATTTAAGATCTCGAATATATTGACCTGGATTAAAGAATTCAAATATTCTCTTTTAACAATTTATTGTTTTGTAAAATTTTAAGTGTCGGTATTATTTTACATTAATAATCAATTATATATATATATATACATATATGTATAGATGTACCCATCGACGTATATACATACGCCAACAAGCATGGGTTGACGCACCTTAAGACAAGGGAGGGCATCTTCCCTTTTTTTTATTACCGCTAAAATTATTTTACACCCCAACCAATTTGCATATACCCCCTTAAAAATTTTGGGTATCGGATACTGATTTGCAAATGATGGCAAGAAATAGAAAGCTAAGGGAAGGTGAGACCTAATTTAGGCTTGGCAATGGATCAAGAGTTGCTGCTAATGCCATTATAACGATTACTTTAATATTACAGTCTGATTTTGAGTTAGTATTAAATAATTGTTTGTTTGTTCCTGATTTAATGAATCTCTAATGTTTTTCGCCCTCTCAATATAAATTTTAAATCCGTCCATGCCACAAGCACATATACATGCATGCATATATCTAGTGATGTGCTATTGATGATAAGTAATATGTCATATGTATAGGTTGCGTAGCATGTTGGTGTCCATGTATCACGTTTGGACAAATTGCTGAGATTGTTGATAAAGGATCCACTCGTGAGTCACTTACACATTTATTTATTCTTTTAAAAAATACATTGTATTTAATTTTAAATATTGATAAATGTTTTTTTTTCCTTGTGTATTTTAGCTTGCGGAGCTAGTGCTGCGTTATATGCCTTGATATTACATTTTACCGGATGCGCTCATATATATTCTCGTTTCTATCGAACTAGAATGCGAGCACTGTATATGATACCGGGCAACCGATGCAAAGATTGTTTGATTCACTGTTGTTGCGAAGCGTGCTCCTTGTGCCAAATGTATCGTGAACTACAAAACCGTGGATTCGACTTGACTCTCGGTAATTATATCGTTTTTATACATACATAGTTACATACACACATGAGTGGAACCATGATTCAAAATTATATGGGCTAGCCGATTAGATATGGCTAAAGAGCTATCATGATTTACAGGATTGGAGACTAAAAAACTAAATTTCCGAAAATTAACATTATATTTTGTTTATTTGAAAATTGGTAGGATATCATGGCAGCATTGAGAGACACAACCAACGAGTAGGGATAACTGCTCCCCCTAATTATGTCGGAACAATGACAAGATAAGCAAAGGAGCAAACCAGCATTATATGGTGAAATGTGTGGACTTTCTATGTTTTTGGATATCTTTTGGGTGATGTTCATTTGTTGTTTTAATTTACTGATACTAATAATTTTAAAATCTACTGGTTTTTCATCAAGAAATATTGTTCTTGTGTGACATGAAGCACGTGCAAGAGCAAGAGCTAGTTGTGGGTATCCCTCGAGGTAGCTGAGATGAGTAAATATAGTGTGTTTGGGTCAAAGGTCATAAGTTCAATTCCTGCATCTGCCCTCTCTTAGTTTGAGCCTGTCGCACCAGACTTGCCTAGTACGGTTTACCTGGCTGACGTTGTTTGCATGTTATTATGTCAGTTCGAGAGTTTATCCAGTGCACATCCTAAAGATAGTGGTTGCGGGTTCTCACGTTATTAAAAAAAAAAAGAGTTAGTTGTGGGTTTTCGAATTTTATCAGATTCAGCGATGTTTTTCAAGTTTATGATGTGTAATATTTAATTGTCGTGGATATCTTAGAACTATATTTGTTTTTGTGAGAACTGTGATATTGCTTGAGCTCGTGTACTTTTGATTTGGATCTATAAACTGGCTCGCGTTAGTTAGTGCTTTTGTACTCTGAGGTCATTGTACTAGAGTAGGGGATGGACCACTCTCGAAAATCATTGTCACATCAATAACTTTTGCAATTACTACATTCAATAATTTCAAACCATTTTATCTCTGTATTTCACTTTAGTTTCAATTAACGACTCACTCAATATTTTATTATATTCTATTCATATTTATAATAAACATTTAAATTGTAAATATTTTATTGACTTTGATTTTATTTTATATTTGTTATTTATTAATTGTAAATGAATACCAAAATAAATTATTGACAAGGTGATAAACTTGGAAATATTTTAAAGAATAAGCACCAAAGCACGACTTGGCCAAAATATTTAAGTATAATATCTCTGATATTGTTGAAACTTTCTGTGAACATATTCTAAATAATAGTCTTAGCTTAAGATATATTTATTATATCCTATTTCCAAATAAGATATACTATTATATTGTAAATAATATTCTTAGCTATTTCCAACGAATACGCCTGCAGTTTCACAAATCAAATAATACGAATTCGTACAGAATTGACCTTTTCAAGATAAGCCTTTCTTCTATTCGTGAAAACCATTTCAGCACGACAAAGTATGGATTATTAGTTGCTAGGCGCTACCATCTTGCGAGGAAAATGCTTATATGTATCGGATCCAATATATTCACCAAGATACATATAAATGTATCTATATTTATGTATATATTCGTATGCGTATGGGTATATGTCAGACCCGGTGCACCAAAAAAATTTCATTAAGGGTAACAACAATTGTATAAGAATATTCACATCCAATGGTTTGATATACGCTTAAGGCAATATGATAGCATCAAACAAACCAAAAAAGAATCGTCATAGCTAATTTTGTCCCAATCAAGTAGTTAGATTTTCGCTCTTATTTTAATTATAATTTTTTAAAACGAATTTAAAAGTGGAATTTTCTTATTCTAACATCGATTATTCATACGATTCGATTTATTATTATTTATTAATTTTATATAAGAAAACTCGCTCACTTTAAAATGGATAAACAAAATGACGCGTGAAAATAATTAGGTAATGATCAAGTTGGTGGGACGACGATGATTTCGAGGAAATTGGCAGTGGCAATTCGTGGACTCAGTATTCAAAATGTGTGGCTATATAAACTGACTAGTTACTTTCCAAGACATTAATACATCAAAATAGCAGATAAAATTATACATTTTTCCAAGTTAAGTAGAATGGGTGGAATGGACTATATGGAAAAGTCTCAACCGCCAGCATACGGCCAACCACCGGCGGCAGCAGGCATACCAATGACAGCTATGCAAGTTCAAGGCGGGGTTCAGACCGAATGGTCCTCCGGCCTCTGCGATTGTTTCTCTGATGTCCCCAATTGTAAGTGTCTCGCAATATCCTAGTTCTGGTACAAGTATTATAAATAAATAATTGTAATTTAAATATAAAAAAAATTATATCTTTAGTTTGTAAGGAAAGAATAAAAATAATAATCTATCTCTTGGGACATAAATTTCCCTTCTGCCTCCACCAGCAATATGCGATCATTACAGAAACTAACATTTTATTGTGTGCACAGGTTGCATGACATGTTGGTGCCCATGTATCACGTTTGGGCAAATTGCTGAGATTGTTGATAAAGGATCCACTTGTGAGCCACTTACACATATAATTATTCTTTTATTTCCGGGTTATTGACAAAGACCCCGATATGGTTTTCCAAATAAGCAGATTATACTAATGTGGTTCGAAAATAGGCAGTGTATCCTCAGTGCTTTTCAAAATAAACATTTTACCAAATGTGGTTTGAAAATGTTTAGTTTACCCCGTGGTTTGTAAAAATATACAGTTTAGCCCCATGTAGTTTGTGAATAGGTGCAAAACACCCATCTGTATATGCTATGTTTTGTAAATCTGGGAGTATAAGTGTCTATTTACCAACAGCATGAAGCTAAAATGACTATTATCGATACCACATGGGGTAAATTGTCATTAGCTCTTTATTTTCCTCGAAATTCAAATTAAAAAAAAAAAGCATTGTATTTAATTTTAAACATGGATTATGACTGATGTTGGTTTCCTGAAACAGCTTGCGGAGCGAGTGGGGCTTTGTATGCCCTGGTAGCATTTGTTACAGGATGTACTTGCATATATTCATGCTTCTATCGATCTCGAATGAGAACTCAGTACATGCTGCCGGAGACCCCATGCGGAGATTGTTTGGTTCATTGTTTTTGTGAACCATGCGCCATGTGTCAAGAGTATCGAGAGCTCCAACACCGTGGATTCGATATGTCTCTTGGTAATTATATATTATGGCCTTATTGCTTTTTTTCCATTTGAAAGAAGCCTTTCTGCGCTTTCAAGGCTAAATCTAGCAGCTTTTTGTACAGCCCCCGGATAAAGACTCTTGCTTTCAAACTAGCTTTGGTTTAGGTTGCATATATTCGAAAACCTTAAGGCTCCATTTGGATGGAATGATTTTTGGATTTCAAATCTTTAATACAAATTCATTCAAACTGTTTGGCCAATTTTGAAATCCATGGATTTCAAATCCATCATCTTCAATTTTAAGATGTTTTAACAATACCAATGTATTTCAAATTTTTTATTATTGAAGTCATTTTAAATCTCTTACTGAAATAAAATCCTTCCATCCAAATGCAATCTATTCTTACATATAATTATCATGTGTTTTGTGGTCATTTTCGTTTACAATTTGAATTTTTGATGGGATAAATTACACATAAATTAATTAAATGAAATATTTTATATCTTTTTTTTGTCATGCAATAGTAAAATATTTTTGGTGGTAAACGTTTGTATAGAAAAATGTTTAGGGGCAAATAAATAATAACATAAAGAATTGTGGACAAAAAAAAAATTTATGGGGGTCAAAATGTTGTTTAAAGGCGAAAAAATGTAATTTTTGGGGATAAAATATAATTTTTTTTAAAAATAATTTGTAGGGTAATAAAAAAAATTTAGGGATCCAGCTGCCTTCCCAACCCCAAAATGTACTACGTTCTCCCCTGTTTGCATGCTGAAGATATCATTATCATTATATAACAAAATTTTGGAAAATGATTAAAATTTATATAATTTATAATTTAATTATATATCTTCGAAAATATGTAGGATGGCATGGCAATATGGAGAAACTAAATCAAGAACAAGGGATAAGCGCTGCTCCATTTGTTGGAGCAATGAACAGATGAACTTAGCCGCTTGACTGCAATATTAATAATAATTGTATTGTAAATGTGCGGGTGTGTTCTATGTTGGATGACGCTTGTTAGCATGTAATGTTCTTCAAAATCCAAATAAAATTAATGTTGTTGTGTGATTATTTCTCATATTACCAAAAGCGTTTAACCCCTAAGCAGTTGAAATATTTGCTTTCGGCCCTCGATTCCAATAAGATCCTCAATTTCTAGCTCCTAGATTATTAATTATAGAGTCGATAATCTAAAAAAAATTTACATCCCTATATTAAATAATAATCCATAGTATAAGAAATTAGATTGAATAACATCATTCTGATTATTTTTCTTACCCTCGAAAAAATTACATCCCCTTGTATTGGATTTTTTGAAATATGATGATATATTTGGATCCAGCCAAATATATCAAATCGAGTAAGGGAAAAAACAAATAAGCCCAATTGAGTTAACATCCAGCCTTAATCGAATCATTGTCGGCCTAATATCATTTTGATTTCACCCCACTACTATTTTCTAAGGGATTTGGCGCTCTTAACCTTTTGTTCAAGTTAAAGTAAACTAGAAAATTATGTTAATGGAACATTTTCATTAACTTATTTTTTTATTTCTTTTTATATATGAAATAGTATATTAATTTTGGTACTATTTTTTGGTTAAGTAGTTGCTACTTTCCACGAGCAGTAAAGGTGCCAAAACGGGCTGGCACGCGCCAATCCAAACGAGTCAGCCTGCCCAACCCGCCAATCCAAACGAGTTAGCCCGTCCAATCCGCCAATCCAAACATGTTGGCCCATTTTGGCTTGCCTCCAGGTGGGTTGGAAAACCTCCAACATAACCCAACCCATGGTAGGTTGCGGGTTCGGAGGGCGAACCCGCAAAAAATTAAAAAAAATAACTTTATTAAATAATTCAACTTTTATTATAAATTAATTACTTGACCCAATCCGCGGGTCAACCATCCCAACTCGCCAACCCAAACGGGTTGGCTGGCCCAAAAACCTTGGCCTAACCCACCAACCCAAACGAGTTGGGCCTGCTAAAAAACGTTGATCCAATTGCCTATTTCACTGGAGGGTTGGGCCAACCATACGTGCCCAACTTATTTTGACAATTCTAACGAACAGTATAAATGAGAATTCTCTTATCCAATGATCGTCTCATCCATCGACCAACCTATTTTTGCTAAGGCTGATATAGATGATGTCATTAATTTTTCTTGAAAAGCTTTACATCTCTCCATGGTATCTTAGAAATTGGAGACCTGGGATAACATATTTCCCATAGAAGCAGGACAATAACACTTGTCCAGAAAGCATAAATTCGAGTAAAAGTGGTATTTTTTCCACCAAAAAGATTAAAAAGTCTTACTTTAAAGAGAATGGGGCAATGTTAGATCGGGGCAACAAATGTAATTGGATATTGTAATCTACTTGAATTATATGATAAATCGGTGCAATTATAAATCTCCAATATGAATAATAATCTCATTCTTTAGATAATTAAGGCATCCTCCAAAAAAATATGAAATTTATATTTTAATAACGCAATAATCTCATTCTTTAGATAATATTTTTAATAGTTTACCTAATTGACGCCTAATTGACGTAGTTTACATGTTATTACTTCAATTTGGGGTTTATCTAGTGGGCACTCCAAAGATAACAAATGTGTGTTCCTCATCATAAAAAAAGTGGGTTGTCTTGAATTAAAAAAAAAAACAAAAAAATGAAAAAAGTGAATGACGTAGAGATTCCTTTACTTTTAATAGTTGTTATTTTAGCTCTTGTGATTTAAAAATTAACATTTATTACAAATACTAGATTTTAATATGTTAGAAGGATGTATTTCAAGATTTGGGCAGCTCTCTTAAAAAATAGGAATGCAGTTATAATCTATAACAAAAATAAGGTTTCATGCATAATTATTGAAACTAAATTTCAAAAATTATAATAAAAATTTTATCCAGAGAGAAAACGTGTTTTTCTAAAAAGAAACTGAAAGACTCAAATTTGTAAACGGATGCATGCGAGATTTTATTTCTATATATTTGATGTATGACAGGATCAACACATAACATAATTTGTGATGTATGTTGGACTTGTCATATATTGGATGCATACTAGTGAAATCCGGGTTTGTTTGTTGTTGCCCTGCAGGACACTGCCCTTAGGGGCATCATCCACCATCCATATAGAATCTTTTTTTTCTTTTAAAAAAAAGATTTCAAATGAACAGTGATGATGCTCATAAGGACACTGCCTTTAAGGGCATCATCAAACAAACCTGAAATCCGATGCACACGTGAAAGAAGAAGTGATATGATTATGATTACGATAATTAATTATTATTAGACATTATGATTGATTTAGGCTACCTCGCTTCCCTAGGCACACAGTAAATCATTACCTATCGCAACTCCAATTCTTTCCCTTGGTTTTGGTGAAAACATAATCATTATATTTTTCCTTTACATCTTAATTATCTCAGACTTAAATTTCCATTATATCATTCCAACTTTGGGACAATGTTATTTCAGTCAAAAAACTAGATGTTGCCTATATTTTTAGGTTATCATTATATCGATTGAAAATTAATAGTGGATCCATAATACTCGGAAGTTTTTTTGGTGCATTGGGTGTCAAAAACATTAACACATATACATATTTAGGGGTGTTCATCGGTTCGAACCGAAATTTTGATTAACCGAACCGAAATTTCGAAAATTCTGAAAATCGAAAACCGAACTGAAATTGTTCGGTTTGGTTTCAGTTTTAACCAAAACATTTCGGTTCGGTTCGGTTCGGTTCGGTTAGGTTTCGACTAATCCGTAGTTTTTTTTTTTTTTAAATTAAATTTTTTTCTTTTTAATTTGAATTTTGGAATTGAATGGTTATTGTTAATCGAAAGGAAATTCAACATAAATATAAATACTAATACATCATACATTGGACTCAAAATGGTTTTTAAAATTTTAATGGAAAAGTGTTAATATTATTTATACTAAAAAGTCGAGTTTAAAATAGACAACAAATAAAATTATATTATACTTGAAAACAATAGTTAAATTACTAGTTTTTATTCATGCGATTACGAAAAAAATAATTAAAAAATATTTATTAACCATCTAAATTTTTTTAAAAAATTAATTTTTTAAAAAGTTCAGTTTTTGGTTCGGTTTGGTTAACCGAACTCTATAACCGAAAACGAACTTTTTTAAAAAAAATCGAAACCGAACCGAAAAATTTCGGTTTGAACCGAAATTTTTTGGTTGGGTCCAGTTCGATCGGTTAACCGAACCGGTGCATACCCCTGTACATATTGGGTGTATCGGATGAAAAATCCTCCATTACACTTATCCTGACATAGAATCAAAATTTTCCAACTATTGGTAGACGATGATACAATTTTAATACATTATAATTTTAATTTTAGAAATAGAGGGCTGTATTATGCATGCGTTGCATAATTTGAAAATGGGTCATGGGTATTTGAATATTTTCACGAAAGAATCTAAAATGATAGATTTAAATTTTTTAAACACAACTGTATTCATTTAATGTTGGTCGTCAGCATTTCCCTCGAATGTAGAGGTATCAAACAGGCTGTGTAGTGTTAGCACGATCCGTATAATTGTGCCGGCACGATTTGGTAACGGGTCGTGTCATGTCGGCCTCTTCCACAATAGACATGGCCCTACACGACCTCTACGTGTCGTGCCACGGCACGGCCCATTTCAAGTTTTTTTTTATTTTTTTGGCTTTACCAATCAATCGGCACTATTAAAATGGGTATCCGAATTAATTCCGTTGAATAAATTGGTTCTGATTAACTGAGCTTCTACACACTCCTACCTATTACCATTGCTAGTTTGTTAAAATAAAAATAAGAGATACTTAAAATAATTATATGATATATCTACCCAACAAGGAATTTCATGATAAAGATGCCAATCAAACTCAGGAAACATTCATATATATACGTTTTAGGATACATTTATATAAAAAAATTAATATTAAATCATAATATTTTTTAAATAAAAAATACATAAACTAAAATACCAATTATTTTTTGACAAATTATATTAAATTGGTCTATAAATACGATCCAAACCGGGTTGATATAACTATTTCTCACAAACATATGTGTTCATTTTTTAATGTGACTTTATATGAAAATAAAGTGGGTTTACAATCATTTAAATGACTTATAGGATGTTCAAATGGTAATCATTTCAAATCATAGTAAACGTGTGAAGGCTCATGATTATTGTTTGTTACTAATTAAAAAATGTTTGGGTCATGAGTTCTTCAAAGACTAAGAAAAATACTCAAACCTAATTCCTAAAAATGTATAGTTTATTGGAGAGTTTCTTGGTGCAAAAGCTTTAAGCAACAAATTCGTGCTGAAATATGAACTACTGGTTGTAACTTGTAAGCCATCTTCTACTCCGTATCACCTTTTTAACTGTAGAATTGATTATTTATTTTAAAAAACATATAAAATTCCAAATTTCATATAATTACGCAATTTACTCGAGAAAAAAGGGTCGGGGTTGAATGATCATGTTGTCTGCGTGGAAAGGGGCAGAGGAAAAAATCTGTGGAGCAGAGGCGGACCCGCACCCAAAAAAATATTTAATTTAAATTTATTTTAAAAAAATGTATTTTTAACCTTATTTAAAAGAAAATATTTTACCCCCTAATTTTTTTTTACCCTTTTAAGTTTTTGATTTTTTTTTTTTCCGTATTCCTGATGATATATATTTTACTGTTACTTGATTTTTTTAATTTCTTATAAATTTCGGAGGCTGAGCGGGATCCTAATGAGAAAAAAGTGCTGCTCTGTACATTTACCTCTTTACCCTTATAGCAAAGAAAGTTATATCTATCCTAATGATAAAAAAAGTGCTGCTCTGTACATTTACCTCCTTACCCTTATAGCAAAGTAAGTTATATCCTAATGATAAAAAAGTGCTGCTCTGTACATTTACCTCTTTACCCTTATAGCAAAGTAAGTTATATATCCTAATGATAAAAAAAACTGCAAGTGAATTCAAATTAGTTTGTCAAGTTGTCACACACTCACACTTGCAGGCTTTTTTTACTATCAAAGAGACGTCGTTTTATCATCACACTTCTTGAGCACAGACTTGTAGACAAGTAATTTAGTAACATATCTCTGATTTGAATATTAACAAATTACATCCATGTAGTTTAAATAATAACGTCTAATTCTTTTGTTCTATATTTTTATTTCAAATAATAGATGATTTGTTGTTATATCTATTACAAACTAAAGATATCATATTGTAATGCAGATATTCTATAAAAGTCAATCCGTAATTGTTTAAATTAGATGTTAAAAATTGTTGTAATTTTTTTTAAGTTGATACAGCTGTAATTATTCCCAATATATATTTAGTTTTTTAAAATATATCATTTACTTATGCACATTAAGAAATATAGGATAGTACAAAAAATAGGCAAAATATTGCATAGTTTTTTTTTTTAAATCAAGAATCGAGACTGGTACTATATGTAAAAAAATATTTATGGTTTGTCTATGAAAGGCAAGTGTGAGATGAAATGGATTATCACAAAGAACGTCGGTGCGAGATTTATAATCTCCGTCCTTAAGATAATATTGCTTGGTTTTGGTGCTAACAGTTTCAATTGCAGTTTGTCTCCCAAGATATAACGACTTACGATTTGTGAAAGAAGCACTTCAATTCACAAATCCTTTAAACCGCAAAGGTTTAAAAGTGTTCAACAAAATGAATGATGAATAAGACGATTGTGCATAAATTTTGCAAGAATTTTGCTTTTATCTTGTGTTTGATTTTCGAAAAATCTGATTCTAATTCGTTCAGTGGTTGTTCCTCTTATATTAGACCAAGTAGTGTCATCAAAAAACACAATCTGGAAGCATCCTATCATGAAAAAAGCAACCAAAAATGAAAGTTCGCAACCCTGCGCAGGGCGCCATAGATCGCGCCTTATCCTTCAATTTTCTGCCACGGGCGATCGATCGGCCACTGGTGTGCGATCGATCGCTCATTGCAGAAATTTGTTTTTCCATTTGCTCTGTCACGATCGACCCGACGACATAAGCCGATGGATCGCGACACTAGGAAAATTTGAAATTCAGTTTTCTTTGGTTACATTTTAATATAATTCACACAGAATTTCCAACAATCCCCCACATGAATTAAATTAATGCATGTATGCATTTTGAGTACCTTTAACGAATTGTTATACCATATGGAGAGGTAGCTTGCAGCTTTGAACCTTCAGTAGTAGAATTCAATCGGATTTACTTGACCTAATAGTGAACTTATAGTCTTGAACTATTTAGCCGTTGGTGTAAACCTAGACAATTGAACACACACCATAACAACTCTAACCTTCGTATTGATTTCTTAAGGTTGTGTCCGTTTTGGCCATGAACTACGCTTGGTTTCATAAGTGCTTTCCATTCTTTGAAGCGTCCACACTTCGCACTTACGTATGTGAGTATCTCACTATACTCCAACATATCCTAATATGTCTTAGGAATCATTAAAAGCCTTTGTCTGTCCTCGTGCCCTATTTGTAGGCTACATCCCTTATCATAGAAATGAGTTGGTGATTGATCTCTAAGGTGTTTATACAATCTCATTTTTTAGTTGTCCATTTTGAACCTAGATATTGTGATCTCCAGTCAACAATGTTGGGTATCCACTATGAGATTTTGATTATAGGATTTTAACTTCCTCGATAAACTATATATTTGAACTCTATGCAAGCCATTTGTAAGCTGATCCGTAATATTCTCCGTTGACTACACGTAGTCAATGGAAATAACGCCATTAGAGATCTGAGTCTAATTTGTTCAGGAGTTGTTCCTTTTATACCAGACCAAGTAGTGTCATCAAAAGACACCATTTGGAAGCATTTCATCATGAAAAAATGCAACAAAATGTGAAAAGTCCGCAACCCTGCGCATCCGCGATCGATCGCGTTCAGCGGCGCGATCGATCACCCTTCTTTCTTCAATTTTCTGCGAGGCGCGATCGATCGGCCACTGAGGCGCGATCGATCGCTCATTGCAGAAATTTATTATTTCATTTGCTCTGTCGCGATCGATCGGGCGACACATGCCGATCGATCTCGGCATTCAAAAAATCCGAAATTTGGTTTTTTTTTGTTACATTTTAATATAATTCACACAAAATTTCCAACATTATATATGGTTATAGTCGATAGCAAGTCATACACAATTAAGATTACGATATATTTATTTAATAAAATATATTTCATGTAATACTAATCACTTTATCTTACTAATCACTTTATCTTATTTATCACATATTAAAATAGGAAGATGCCTCATGGTGTGTTGATTTTTCAAAAAAAGTACTCATATTTATTTAGGTGAAATTAGGGTTGTAATTGGGTCGGGTATGACAGGGTTCGGATAGTACAGATCGGGTACCTCTAAGAATGATCTATCCGTGACCAACTTGGTCGGGTACCCAGTACCCGAATCTATAGTTTTTCTTTTCTTTCATTCCGTTTAACAAAAAAAAGAAAGGAAACCCGATCGGTTTTACCCGATTCTCGATCGGGATCCAAAATAATACCCGAGTCCCGACCCGAATTACTCCGGACGAGAATCAGGTATAATTTGGGTCGGGAATCGAGTATTAACCCGATACACGATTGTTCCCGAATTGTCATTTTCGATGGGTCAAGTCAGATATCTGAATACCACACCCGAACGCCCACCTTGGTGAAATAAATATGGCATTTCCTTCAATATTTTATTGGGTCCCTTGAGATTTATGGGTCTATCACACGTTGCATACTTGCATTCAATACTTTGTTTTTAGAGTTTTGTGCATCCATGAACCATCATTTTCTTTCTGACAAATCGATCTAAGGACATTACACAATTAAATTTCGTCTACTAGTTTCGTCGACATTGATAATATTGTTGTTACAAACGTAGAAGGTGAGCAAAAAATAGTAAATAAAACCTTTCAATGAGAGTAATAAAATATCTTCTCTGATTCATATAAGTTTTAATAGATGCTAATCAATTTGAATTACTTTGACCGTCCAAAACTTTTAAATCCATCTATCATTTCTCCCATAATACCAAACATATTCAAATATGATGTATTCTTTATGATCATACTTAAGCACTATCTATAAATGCCGGTAACTGTGTCAACTATAAGTATTACAAACAAGACTTAGATAAATGACATTATGGAGGGTCTATAGCCCAATCAGTTCATTTCAGAAATGCACAATCGATTAAAATTACATAAGATACAGATCTTTGCTACTATTGTTTCTATTATTTTTCAGGTCTTTCTGGATCTATAAGTAATACAAACAAGACTTAGATAAATGACATTGTGGATGGTCTATAGCCCAATCAGTTCATTTCAAAAATGCACAATCGATTAAAATTACATAAGATACAGATATTTGCTACTATTGTTTCTATTATTTTTCAGGTCTTTCTGGATCATATGACATATCAATGACTGGAAATAATTCCCGAACTTTTTATTTTCGCATATTCGATTTGTGTGCCACTTGTTTTAGATATATATAAAATAGATAACATGCTAACATTCTTATGGTGGGAGCTTTTGATGTTATCTCTTAGAAACAGTGTTCTGAGGTGTATAAATTATTGATCAACAGTATACTGTAATATCAAACCTCATTGTGGGAATTGTAAGGATGTCTATTCTCTTTAAACGAGGTATTTGTATTTATGAAAAGATGAATAAAGTTTCATATAATGAGTTTGACTTTACTTAATTTCAAATAAATCCAAACCCTATATTTTTCCAGGATTGGGTGAAGAAGAAGCAAAAGATCATTACAAGATTCAAATTAGTTCCTAAAATTTATCAGAAGAGAATTATTCAAATTAAAGATATCAGACAATTATGATAACGAGGAGGGGATATCTTTTCTTAGGAAAGAGATTGACCTGACTCGAATACGAGTCTGTCTGCAAATGTCTACTAATGAGGCTAAGTTTAAGGAGTGAGTTCATAAATAAATTACGAAAGCAGGGGCAGTTTAGGTAAAAACTTGGCAACAGAAACATTAATCGAGTAGGGAGGAAACTTTGCGTACTCGGTCAATACTACTCATTAAAATTGTAAGGGCACGATGATGTGGCATAATCTGATTCGATGCATAAATAACAAAGAACAATAAATAACAAAACGAAACCACCTACAGAGCTATAGATATATAGAGAGAGAGAGAGCGAGAATGGAGGGGGTGGGGTGGGTTACGGTTGTGGAATGACGGAAGGGGTGGCCATGCTAAGGCAACTTATTGGGCAATTACAAGAGGTTTTGGAACTCTACGGTTCTCCTCCTGCTGCGCCTCCTTCCAATTACTTCCTTCACTTTCAGCCTCCACCTCAGGCTTCGCTTCAACAGCACCCTCTCAGGTCTCTGATTTTACCTGTTTTTTTTTTTTAAAATGATTATAGATGATTGTGTTTATTTGTTTTGAAGGGAGTCGATTTTTGGGTGTTTCAAGATTTCTTTCTTTCTTTCTGATTTAGCTAGGTTTAATGTTTTGATAGGGGAGAAGTTTTATATCTAGAGAGGTTGGGTGAAATGTGTTTTTTTGAAATTTTTTAATAACTAATTTTAATTTGAATAGAAGCAAACTTCTATTGGCCCTCCCTGCCCTCTATGGGTATGTGAATTTAGGAAATTATGTACTTGTCTATCTGCTAGAATGCCTATATGCTTATGGATGTAGATGTTGGAATTGTAGTACATCATTATGCAATATTTTAGTGTAATCAAGAGAAATTATTTATAGGTATGCAAAGAGTTTATTGCCGAAACTGAAATTGGAAGCTGCGACACATCCAAGAATTCGAAAATCTCGGATTTGAATTGATGTGTTTTCGTAATTCCATCTTTTTTTTGCAAGCATGCCTTATGGTGTGTGCCTTGGTTAATATATTTGCGTGGAATTATCTGTTTCACCTTGTTTTTAATGCATAAGTTTATTATGTATTTCGGTTTGCTGACTTATATCTTGATTAATGTATTTTCATATATTCAAGGGAAATTGTAGACCAGGGCATGCTTTAATAGAAATAAATAATTGCCTAGTGAAGTGGAGGTCTGAAGGGGTACATTTCTGTGATTTCAAATGCGAAGATGGTAGCAGCATATTTTTGCAGGCAACATTCATTGATAGCTATATTGAATGTTGCATGTTTTAGTCACTCTCCTCACTGTTTTTTCGATCTGTTCAAGTGGAACATAAACACATCTCTAGATAAGCTCCGGCCTTAAATAAACCGCTACACATTGTTTATTCTACAGGTAGGCTTGTCGATTGAGCTATGTGAGAGTTTTGGTTATTTTTCAGGTTGGCCTGTCAATTGGTCTCTTTGATCCAAGTTTTTGGTTAGCAGAACTCGGCCAATTTTACAAGCTAATTCTTTTGGAAAAAGCTCCACCCAACACGGCCACACATATATCTTACCTATCCATAATTGACTCTCAAAATTATTTGAGTTTTTGGGTGAGCTTGTATTGTGTAAATAGAAGAGGGTATATCTAATCCCAATACATAAAAGTGTTATTTATACAAAATCATAAATTCATAAATAATAGGATTTAGGTGCTCAAAATTTCCGAAGAAACATAGAATGGAGTGTAAATTTCAATTCTATGGCAATTGACAGATATACATCTAATTTATCACTTATTCATTTTGAACTAAGAAAGACTTTTAGTTTTTGGACTCCAAAGGAGCTGCTACATTAGGTCAGTTCGATCCATTGACAGTTTTATTTATATGATACGTGGTATTTTACTCGGAAAAAGGGCTGCTTAAATTGAGATATTGTATTGATGTCAAAACTTCATGTATTTAGCAAGGCATTTCTGGAAACATTCACTTTTGTATCCATATGAGTTTGATCGATGCATCCTTGCATTGAAAGCACAAACTTTGCATCAGTGTGCGATTAATGCTTCAAAATTTTATGTTATCTTTTTTATGTTATCATAAAAATGCCTTGCTAAATATCTCTACTAACCATTTTTTATTCATCCTGGATGTTGAGTATCTCGACTATTTTATTTTGCATTTAATTTTTATCTGCCTTTTGATTTTGTTCATTTTTTATAGCGAATAGTTTGTCGTTTTTTTTATAGCAAGATATATAAGATATAATTACATATGTTACACGTTAAATTGCGTATGTTGCCTACTGTTTAAACTTTTAGATGTCTGTGCTTGGTCTGGGATGTATTTGCTTTCTGAAATAACATTTCTGTTAGTATGCGGTGTTTTTATTTATTCTCTCCATAATTCTTGTTTTGTGCTTCTATGAGATAAAACTCATCCTGGTTTTTTGACATTTAAACTTTAGATGCCTGTGGCTTGGTTTGGGATGTATTTGCTTTCTGAAATGACATTTCTGTTAGTATGCTGTTTTTATTTATTCTCTCCATAATTATAGTTTTGTGCTTCTATAAGATAAAATTCATCCTGATTTTTTGGCATTAAGCATCTAAAGGAACTCCGGTTATTCTGCAGATGGTGTTTTTTCAATCTAGAAGACGGTTGCTATAATATCACTATGACTGCTGGTAAATCCGAAAACTTGAAGATGATGGAACCTGGCAAACCTCCACCCACAAAAAAATCATGTAAGGAACGCAATCGAGGAAAAGCACCTGCAACGACAAGCTCCACTGAAAGCATGGAACAAAACATCTGGAAAGAATTTCCAGAGGATCTCTTTGAAGTTGTGATAGCGAGACTTCCAATAGCAACATTTTTCCGATTTCGTTCAGTTTGCCAGAAGTGGAATTCGTTGCTGACTTCCCAAAGTTTCTCCCATCAATGCACTCAAGTTGAGCAAGCCCAACCTTGGTTTTACACCATCACTCATGAAAATGTCAATACTGGAGCCATGTACGATCCATCATCAAAGAAGTGGCACCATCCGACTGTGCCTGCCTTGCCAACAAAATTAATCGTGCTGCCAGTGGCATCAGCAGGTGGGCTTGTATGTTTCCTCGATATAGGCCACCGAAGCTTCTATATTTGCAACCCTTTGACAAGATCCTTCAAGGAGTTGCCAACTAGGTCTGTCAAGGTCTGGTCTCGTGTAGCAGTTGGGATGACTCTGAATGGCAGATCTGCAGACTCCGGATATAAAATCATTTGGGTTGGTTGCGAGGGGGAATACGAAGTCTATGATTCCAAAAACAACCACTGGACTCGTCGCGGAATCATGCCCTCGAATATCAAACTTCCACTTTCACTGAATTTCAGGTCTCAAGCAGTCTCCGTTGATGGAACACTCTACTTCATGAGCACCGACCCTGAAGGGCTTGTGTCCTACAACATGGTCACTGGGATTTGGAAGCATTTTGCAATCCCAGGTCCTCCACATCTCAGCGATCATACATTAGCCGAATGTGGAGGGAGGATCATGCTCGTGGGGTTGCTGACTAAAAATGCCGCCACGTGTGTCTGCATTTGGGAGCTGCAAAAGATGACTCTTTTGTGGAAGGAGGTCGACAGAATGCCAAACATATGGTGCTTGGAATTTTATGGGAAGCACGTTAGAATGACTTGTCTGGGTAACAAGGGATTACTCATGCTATCACTGAGATCCAGACAAATGAATAGACTCGTTTCCTATGATTTATCAAGCAGGGAATGGCTCAAGGTGCCTGGCTGTGTGCTGCCACGCGGGAGGAAGAAGCAATGGATTGCTTGTGGCACTGCTTTTCACCCTTGTTTGACGGCGGTGGCTTGATTTTCCTTTGCTCTGGATCTAAATCCATCGCCTTTAAATGGTAGGCAGATCTCAAATCGGTACGAGTATCTGCTACTATAGCTCTACAACTGGGTTCTCTTCTCATGGCAACCTTACGAGGTTACTATGATTATTTATATCTTCAATCTTGTTGTAATCATCGGATACTTGATGCTTTAATTAATCAAATAATCATTGTACATTTTCTCCCAGGAATATAATCGATCTTAATTGGATATTCCCTCAATGAATTAGGAGTTCATTTCTTTTCCTGATGAGATTGGCTGTTCTCTTTTTGCTTGACCGCATCTAATGAAAGCAAGGAATATTCGAGAAATATGGATCTTCATAATTACCTTTTACAATGTTTGCTATACAAATATATAAAACCTACCAGTAACTCTATAGGGAAAGTGAATAAATAAAGAGCAAAAATTGAAGGAGAAAGATAGGAAATAATAGAAAGTTGACCCTAGAATCTCTCTAATTTACTGCATGAGATCATCTCCAAATTCAGCATATCATCCATAAATTATGCCCCATAATACCCCCCTCAAGTCGGAGTATGTATGTCAATCATGCCCAACTTGCCAAGAAGATAATCAAAGTGTTCATGAGCCAAGGATTTGGTGAAAACATCTGCAATTTGTTGTGTTGTTGATACATGCAATGTCTTGATGAAGCCTTGTTGAATTTTTTCACGTATAAAGTGGCAATCAATTTCGATATGTTTAGTCCGTTCGTGAAAAAATGGGATTTGCTGCAATATGAAGTGATGCTTGATTGTCACAATATAAGATGGCCGGAGTTTTATTATTGAGTCCAAAATCTGCTAATAAGGATGTCAACCAGTGAAGCTCACAAGTAGCTTGAGCCATAGACCTATACTCTGCTTCAGCTGAGGATAACAACTCTTTGTTTCTTGGTTCTCCATGAAATGGGACTAGAGCCAAGAAAACTGCAAAAACCACTTGTAGAACGACGAGTATCAGGACAACCTGCCCAATCTGAGTCGGCATAGGCAATTAGTTGCAGCGAGCTTGAATTCGGCAACAAAATACCTTTGCCAAGACTACCTTTTAGATATCGTAGAACATGCAAGGCTGCTTCAAGATGTGGTTGGCAAGGTGTTTGCATAAACTAGCTGAGTATGTTGACATCAAAAAGAATATTCGGTCGTGTGTTAGTCAAATAAATCAATCGATCGATGAGACGACGAAAAACAGCTGGGTCGGGTAAGAGTTCTCCACATTCAGCACTAAATTTGACATTTTGCTCCATTGGTGTTTTGGAAGTACGGCACCCCAACATTCCCATATCATGCAGAATATCTAGGCAATATTTCCTTTGACAAAGAAAAATTCTTTTTGACGAACGAGCCACCTCAATGCCAAGGAAGTACTTGGGTAAACCAAGGTCTTTGATGCTGAATTGATTGTGAAGTATTTCCTTCAAAACTTGAATTTCAGTTGTGTTGTCGCCTCAGACCAGTATGTCGTCAACATAAATCAAGACAAAGACAGACCCACTCGTGGTTTGTTTAGAGAATAATGTATACTCTGCCTTTGATTGATTATATCCCTCACATATTAAAACATGTCGTAGTTTAGAAAACCAGTTACGACTTGCCTGTTTGAGACCATATATGGATTTGTTAAGGCGACAAACATAATTGTCGTTCTCCCCCTGTCGAGAATAACCTGGAGGCATCTGCATATAAACCTCTTCAGTAAGATCTCCATGAAGAAATGCATTATTGACATCTAATTGATGCAAAGACCATCCCTTGATAGCAGCAATAGCAAAAAAACAACAGACAGTTATCATCTTTGCAACTGGAGCAAAAGTCTCATTATAATTTATTCCTTCCATTTGTGTGAATCATTTGGCCACTAGACGTGCCTTATACCTCTCAATAGTTCCATCAGAACGATACTTGATCTTATAGACCCATTTGCAACCTATAGGACGTTTTCAGGTGGTAAAGTGGTGATAGTTGACCGTTATTATTTTAACCAATTATTTCTAGTGTAGCGATTCTCTACCGCAAGTGCACGGTTGTCAAGTTTTAGTATAGTTAAATGAAAGTAAGGGTTGTCGAATCCACAGTGACTAACGTATAAGTATCAAATAAAACTAGTAAAATTATATTTAGCCTACGATTAAAAATGTGGTAGATTAACTAATGCAAATTTAGAACTAAAGAACCCAAATAAAACAAGAATAAATAAAATAAATGGCTTCCGGATATGCAAAGGAATTTCGCTCAAGAAATTTATCTAGCTCTTCGTTCAACTGTGTTTTCGTCAATGATTCGTTTGAATAAAACTACTAAACAATCGATTCTTAAGGTGAAAGGCTTTCGTTGTTATTCAATACACTCTCTCGAGCTGTAAAGAAACTAATATCAACTTAGAACAAGTAACTCTCGTTCACTTAGTTACTAATCCAATATTGCAAAAATCTTCAAAACCTAGTTACTCTAAACCTCTCGATTCAAAGTGCTCACGTATGTGATTTTATCTCTCGATCTCAATCTTAAACATACATCATGAATTATTATAGCGTATTATAACGTTATCTCTCGATCTCGGTTATAACTCACAAATTCAATCAAAGTTAGCTAGGCTTTGATATCATTAAGCATATAATTCATGAACAATAAGAAATCAATCCACTCAAACACATTCGAATCAATAACTCAAACACAATTATACTCAAACTCGATAAAATAAACTCAATTCAATTCAAATCAAATAAATGAGATGTTTAATTGTCTCTCAACCTTAAAAACATCAAATGAATATGAAAATCAAATAAATCAGAGTTTAGAAATACGATAAACGTGGGAACAAATCCGCGCGTTGCACCGTAATCTCTTCTCTTGCTCATTCCTTGCACTTCGGAAATGACTCGCTCAAGCTCGGACGGAGAACGGAGGAAGATGGCTTTTCCTCGGGTTCTTCTCGGCGGCTACTAGGGTTCTATCCTCCTAATTTTCGGCTCTCTCCCTCTCTGATATGATGTTTTTTTCTATATGGAAATGATATGCCCTTTTAAAAACGCAGAGAATCCATCAAATATGGAAGATAAGATTTTTAAAAATTTGCGTATCGATCGATCGAAAAGGTTGTCCGATCGATCGGTGCAATATTCATTTTAGCGTTTTAAACTCTCTGCCTCGATCGATCGATCGAAATTTTGGTTCCGATCGATCGACACTTCGATAAACTTGTTGCTGAATTCTCTGCCCGGATCGATCGATCGAAAAATATTCTCGATCGATCGGTGCTTTGCAAAATCTGAATTCTTCTCTTTTTCTCTTTTTCGCCTCGATTTCACCCGTTTTCTTCATTTTAGCTCATTTCTACCATTTTCGACCTATTTTCCTGAAACAAGCAAATAAATACCAAAAAGCGTAATTTCATCCAGGAAAAAGTACGAAAAACGGTAAGAAATTACAGCTAAAAACACGTAATATCTAAGCCTATCAATAGTCCAAGTATTGTTACTCTCAAGAGCTTTTATTTCAGCAGTCATAGCTTCTTGCCATTCTAAGATTTTAACAGCTTGAGAGAAAGTGGAGGGTTCAATCTTTGAGTCAAGAGATGTCAGAAAAGCTTTATGATAAGAGATAAATTATTGTAGGAAAGAACATTAGATAAAGGGTGATTAGTACCTGTACCAGAAGAAGACGTCGGAGATGGGTCATCTGCTGCAGGGATTGTATTACATATGTAGTCATTCAAGTATATTGGTGATCGTCTATTACGAACGAGCCTAATATGAGAGTCAGAAATTAACGTGCTAGAATCACAAGGAGATGAACTAACAGTAGGTGATGTATCAATATCATTATGAATCTCTGAAATTGGCAGTGGCAAAGCTGGTTGGGTAGATGGATGAACATGATAATCATGATAAGGAAACACATGTTCATAAAACGAAACATCTCTTGAGGTATAAATAGTTTTCGTAGCAAGATCATAAATTTTGTATCCCTTTTGCCCAAAGGGATACCCTATGAATATGCCAGGCTTGGAACGGAAATCAAATTTATGCCTCTTAGGTGACAGATTATGAGCATATGAAGGCACCCAAAAACTTTAAGATGAGAATACGTAGGTGGAATGCCAAGTAGTATTTCATGCGGAGTCTTGCCATTTATAACAGGTGATGGAATTTTGTTAATTAAATAAACGGCGGTAAGGATGCACTCCCCCCAAAAATTCAAAGGAAGATTACTTTGAAATCCAAGTGTTCGAGCGACATCAAGCAAATGACGGTGTTTGCGTTCTACAACGCCATTTTGTTGTGGAGTGGAAACACAACTACATTGATGAATGACCCCATGTATTCTGAAGAAATCTTGTAATTCTTTGGAGAGAAACTCTACCCCATTATCAGTGTGAATTCCTTTAATTGGGAAAGCAGAGTGCAATTCATCAATGGGAATAACCAGAGAACTATCAGTTTGTATTCTTCGAACTCTTGTATTATATTGTGTGGAAACAAGAGAAAAAAAGACTTCAAGATTGATTGAGTTTCAGATTTATGTTTCATAAAAAAAAACCCAAGTGCAGCGGCTGAAGTCATCAAAAATAGTCAAAAAATAATGTGCACCAGTATTACTAGGAACAAAGAAACTCCCCCAAATATCACAATGAATTAACTGAAAAACAGAATTAGTTTTTATGTTACTTGAAGGAAAAGAAGTTCGTGCATGTTTTCCCAAGGGACATACATCACAAATTATTTTCTTTGAGACAGATACTTCAGGATCTAAAGCAGAAATAGAACTTGATCGATTAACAGCAGGATGACCCAAACGCCAATGCCAAATGTCAAATGAAGGTGTCACACCAGCAAGAAAATTCATTGAACGCTGCATGTAATACAAGCCATTCCAGCATTTACCCACCCCAATCGTTTTCTTCGTGGTGAGGTCCTGAAAAACACAATTATCAGGGGAAAAAATCACTGAACAATTTAAAGCTTTTGTTATTTGAGATACTGACATCAAGTTGAATTTAAAGGATGGAATGAGAAAAATATTGTCAAGCTGTAGGGAGGGATTAATTGAAGTGCTCCCAATTTTGGTTACTTTTGCAGTAGATCCATCGGCCATTTGTACATGTGAGAGCGAGGTGTTTGGCGATGAACGTTGAAGAAGCTCTATTGAGGAACACATATGGTTTGTTGCCCCACTATCATTATCTATGTGTCATTAAGAAATGAGCTAAGAGTCATACCTGCAAAATTAGTCAGAGGATCATTTCTACCTCGCTGTAAAATGGCTAGAATTTGATCATATTGGTCCTGAGTTATAGAGGAAGAGGCAGCCCCTGGAAGTTCACTGCCTTGACTAGGTCCTGCTAGTTGTTCGGATGACACGACAAAACTACGAGGTTGAGAACGAGAATTTTCAGAGGAGATTTGATTGATTCGTGGTGGATAGCCATGTATTTTGTAGCATTTATCAATGGTATGATTATCTCTTCCACAGTGACTTCAAGTAATCTTTGGACTATTTTTGTGTCCATTTCCATGACTATGTGTTTGCCCATTGCCACCTTTCCCATGATTGGGAAAAACAGGTTTTGATCTTTGTCTACTGCGTGAGGTGCAACCAGTGCAGATCCTTCCGGTAAATTTGGAGTGGAAATGACAAGTAATCGTTGTCTTTCTTCTTGTAACAACAATGAATAAATTTTATTTACTGTTGGGAGTGGTTCTTGCAACTAAATTTGGCTCCTAACAGCCGAATAACCATCATTAAGGCCTTGCAAAAATTGCATTGCATGATCTTGGTGCAAAATTTCAGTAACTGCTTTTGAAGCTCCACAAGAACAAGTTGGAATTATGATATATGATGCCAATTCATCCCATAAAACTTTCAAGCGAGTATAATAAGTGGTGATAGAGAGATCTCTCTGCAAGCAATCAGAAATGGTTTTCTTTACCTCATAAATCTTCATGCTATTTGATTGGGAAAAAACGTTCGTGTAGATCCTTCCAAATTGCTTGAGCTGTATCAGCATAAATGATGCTTGCAGCGAGTTCTGGAGAATGAATGAGCCACGATGTGACCATGTCATTGACTCGAACCCATTGATCATATGTGGGAGAAGAGGAATCCAGAGGTGTAGTTGTTCCATCAACGAAACCCAATTTGTTTTTGGCTCTCAAAGTCATACTCATCGATCTATACCATGTATTATAATTATCTCCATTGAGCGGAGGTGACACAAGAACACCAGTGGGATTATCTGAATGGTGCAATGTATATGGGTTTGAAAAAGGGTCTGTTGAAGGAACATTAGTATTGGAACTTGATGAACCAACTACAGTAGCTATGGGAAAAAAAAAATTAACATTCTTGCTCTGATACCATAATGAAAGCAAGGAATATTGGAGAAATATGGATCTTCATAATTACTTTTTACAATGTTTGCTATACAAATATATAAAACCTACCAGTAACTCTATAGGGAAAGTGAATAAATAAAGAGCAAAATTGAAGGAGAAAGATAGGAAAGAATAGAAAATTGACCATAGAATCTCTCTAATTTACTGCATAAAATCATCTTCAAATTCAGCATATCATCCATAAATTATGCCCCCATAATAGCATCTTTCAGAAGTATAAAGTATATATTTATTTGTTCATTCAAGTAGAGTTTATGCCCGCATCTTCAAAATAACTCTTTTTTTATTTAAATGCTGTCAGTTTCTCCAAAAACATGACATCCTAGTTATGTATTTGTTCATCAAATAGAGTTTATGCCAGCATGGAAATAACATATGTAGTATTGGCAGGCAACAAAGACATACACAAAGCCACAACATATTTCAATTCCCAATAAAAGAAGACATGGAGAGAAAAAGGGGTTATTTAAAAAAATAACTCACATTTAAAAAATATTTAACAAAATAACCTAAAATATAAAAACCTTAATTTTTTGACCTAAAACGCCAACTGAATTGGCGTGTTCAGGGGTCACGCCAACTCAGTTGGCGGAACCAACTTGAAAAGTTGGTCACGCCAACTCAGTTGGCGTGACCAACTTTTGTCTTTTTTTTTTTTTTTTTAATTAAAGTTGGACACGCCAACCAAGTTGGCGTGTCCAACTTATTTTTTTTATTTTTTTTAAATATATAAATATAATTTAAAATAAAAAAATATATAATAAAAAAATGTCTCATCTTATCATTATCCAGAAAATATATCAACTCAAATATAATTTGACAATTTTACACAAAACCAAAAATTTACATGATTTTGTAAGTTAATATAAATTGTTCCTTCAAAAATATATTACCAAACATACTTTTATTCTTTAAAATCACTTCTCAAGTTGGCATGTCCATCTTAGTTTTTTTTTAATAAAAAAACAAACAATTTATAATAAAAAAATATAATAAAAATATGTCTCATCTTATCAGGTAAATTGTAAAAACATCGTCCATATTTTTAAAATTTTATTTAAATAATTTTTTTATTATCAAATTCTAAAAAAAATTACGGCATGGAATGGCCGTCGCCGAACATTATTAAATTTTTTAAATATAAATTTATATAATTATCTCATCACCTTACTCGTAACAATTGATGACGTGAAACATTGCACATGGTTTCACTTCAAACCGGAAAATGCTTTTATGGTGATTTATATTTTTCGGCACGATCGACCAGCCAACTTTTATATTTTTATTCAAAATGTTTATATTTTTATTCAATAAAACAAAGAATTAGGAAATCTACAACCAGCAGCACCATTTTAACTGGGTCCGTGCAACATAGCTTATTTTACAGAGAAAAAAACATATAAAATAATATGTCATTCAATTTAGACTATTATATTGAGTTGATTTATGAATTATGCGTAAAACAAATTCATACAGATATTAGACTTATATATATTTTTATTTTATTTTATTTTAAATTTATTTTTTATTTTCTAAAAAAAGAAAGGAAAAAAAAAATAAAAAACCAAAAAAAAAAAATATAAATATAAAAGTTGGCGTGGCCAACTTTTTGAAAGTTGGCCACGCCAACTCAATTGGCGTGTCCTTTTGGACACGCCAATTGAGTTGGCGGGACCAATTTTTAAAGTTGGTCCCGCCAACTGAGTTGGCGGGACTATTGAACACGCCAACTGGGTTGGCGTGTTGGGTCAGAAAAGTAACACTTTGTATTTTAGGGTTATTTTGTTAAATGTTTTTAAAAATTAGGTTATTTAATTAAATAACCCAGAGAAAAAGGGGATGCTGCACTCGAGAAAAAGAGGACCGACCATAGACTTCTTCCTTTTTTTCTTTAACAAAAACCCTTTCCCTTCATTTTTATTTATTTGATTATTGTACAAAACTTTGTAATTCTTGTATTAATAGTGAAAATTTATACTGGACTTTGGACTTAGTTCCGTGATTTTTCCACTAATTTTGAGGGTTTTCCAATTGACAGTCGCATTTAATTTCCGTGGCATATTTATTTATTGCTACGACTTGAAATTTATAAATTAAACATATAGTTTATGTTTTCTCGAACAAAGACAGAACACACATTTCTATTTTATTCCATTTATTCGTCATCCGTAGCATTAAAATATTTAACGAGAACTTTAAATTTGACGATTACGGATAGAGTAAATTGTTAACAAAGTACAGGGTTCGTTCTAAATTTCGAATTAACAACCACAAAAACACTGAAGAACAGTCTCCACTTGCTCAAAGCCAAAAATCATGACTGTGGTTAAGCCATGCCTCCACTAGTAGCCGTCCTGATTATCTGAAACAGCGCTGCAGATACACAAGCAAAACAGCTGGTCATATTATTTTTTATATACAAGACGCTAGAAAAGTAACATGTATGTCTCAACGCAGTAGCAAACAGGGCAAGTGAAAATTGATTTCTGCAAAACGAAAAGGATATATCAAACTCGGATGCCAGTTTGCTCATCTGTCTATATTTAGTCAAAATTAAGATGGCGCCACATTCTTTAAATTGTAGGATCACTGGGGCAAACAGGGCAAGTGAAAAATTTTAAGTCCCCAAACTTGTCAGCAAGAAGAAATTTGAATCCAAAACATCATACAGTTGCATCAACAAATCTATGATAATTTGACAAGGGAATAGAACGGCAAGGATTAGAGAGCTTTACATGATCCAATAACAACGAAAATGAAAAACCCCAGCAAGATTGGGCCAACAGGGAAGTTGTTTCCCTTCTTTGTGCTAGTCTCAGGGACTGCACCACGCTTGGTAATATTCTTGTCAAACTTCTCTATCTTCTTGTCGGCAAACCTCCTTGAAGTTGTCTGTACAAGACGTATACATCATAGATAAAGCGAACTCATAAAGTAAATCCAAATATGGAAAACAAATAACAGGCACGGATTACAATATTTAGACTCTAGATAAAACAAATCCTAACAGCACAAGTAAAAAAAGTGAAGAAAATCGTGGCTAATCGCAAAATACTGCATGAACATGTATTTGTGTTTAATAAGGTACAATGATACGTGGCTTACTTTCAGATTCCAACATATAATAAACCGGTGAAACCTACAATCTTTAAATTTCAAAGCAATAATCAGATCAGCAAATAAACTAAGAAAGCTCTGTTCTTTCTTTGAATCGACAACATCGTGTAATCTTAAACATTAGAGCAATGCAAGTAAAGCAAAGGCTGAAATCCATTTTTATCCTACGAAGAAACAATCAACTTCCCAACGAGACTACGAGTAGGCAAACGTTTCGGCTATTGCCTGATGCCCATACAAAATTCATCAAATTCCATCAAGTTGAATAGAAAAATAAAGGTGCTATATCATCAATGCTAAACATTGGACGACCTACATTGAGGCTCGTAATATTTAGAATACAGTACAAAAACCACAAATATTCGACATGGACCCAAAAGTTCACCTAGATTATGAAACCAGAAAGAAAAATATACATGACAATCATTAAACATAAAGAAAATCACAATGAAGAACTCAAACATCTGACAAAAAGGAGACATTAACCAGAAAGATGCAAAATAGAGTAAAAGGCACGAATTTGCACCATGATTTCGCAAGATCGGTAGCTCGATGAAGCTCAAAACAAAACTTGCCGCAGATATTGCAAGTGATTTATCTCCGGCGAAGCTGAAAGGCACCGATTTCTTTATTTCCAATTTTCTTGTTTTAGATTTTTGGTTATACGGTTTGATCGTAGGAGGCTTTTATAGGAGGAAAATTCAGGCCCTCTATGAAAGAGTCACCGCATCTCTTGCGATTGGGTCAAACGCGTGGTTTATTGACGTGGCATTCATCTATTGGTTGACACAAGTAGTTTAATAATTCTTTAAATAATGGTATTTACTATATATCACCCACAAAAACAAATTAAGTGGAACGAGTTGTAAAAATATAAAAGATTATTAATTTTAAAAAGTACTGTGGCAAAAGAGTATATAATTCATAAATTTTATTTTTTATAATAGATTATTATTTTAAATACCAATGTTTGGTCATGTTCGATTGATCCTCTAAAACCACCATGTTAAAAAATCAGTGGGAACATGATTAAACAGGTAAAAAACCCAGTCGACAATTGAACCGTCCGATTCCTTAATTTTTCTTTTTAAAAACAAATTTAATTTTTTTTTGTTAGAATTATAAAAGAACAAAAATATATTATATATAATTTATTGTTATTGAAATAATTAAAAAATAATATTTTATGTATGTCTTTATCAAAAATTCCATAAATTTCGTGCATGGATTATCAAATTTCATTTACTGAATATAGTTCAACTAAAATAATTTACCACATAAGCAACGTTGACCTTGTCAATATTGCATTCTTACGGACAATTTTAACCTTTCCGCAAAAACTGTGAAACGTTTATAATAGCAATTTATTCAAATTAATTGTTTATTTATTTAACAAGCTAATACAAATTTCTTTCAAGTATCCTTCATTGTGTTTTGGGCCAATTTGATAATCATATTTGCCCAACTATGGGTTACAGGTCCAAGTCCAATTAGAGCTTATGTGCTCAAGCCCGCACGCGAGATGGACAACGTCACACTCAGTTTTCTCTATTTAATACATTTTTATTTTTATTTCTTGATTAAAAAAAATTAAATTTAATACAATAAAATACAAATAAAGCTGTTGGGGAAGATTGATTTATGTGCATGATTCGACCTGATTTCTTCTATGATTCACGTAACCTAACCCAATCATTTAAGATTAAATGCATAGTTATTTCGTTGTACTACATAATACAAGTAAAAAAGACAAAATACAAAAAAAAAAAAGACGAGTCCAAAACGGCAAAACCAAAATAAAGAAGGTAGGCAGTGATTTGCGATTAGCACACGCTACAAATCTATATCCTCAATCATAGTTTTAAAAATCGGACATGACCGGTGGTTGAATTGAAAAACTGGTGAACTGGACGAAAAATTGGTGCGAGCCTTTTAATTAACCCGTTGTTAGTTGACCAGTAAAAAAACACAAATAAACCAGTCGGTTTTTATTGAAATCAATGACCAATTGTTAAAGACCCACCAGGTTATTCCTACTATTAAATTGTAATATTAACAAATAATTAAATATAATGATTATTGTTTTATTTTAAATTAGGCATATAATTATAAGCATTTAATCTTTGGTCCCTATGACAATTTTAAGCTAGGGTCAGAGTTGAAATGTTCCAACTCTTAAAATTCAAATCCACCGTCGAGGTACATGCATTTTTTTAATATTGCGAATTGGGATTATCGTCAACGTGTGGAATTGCATGATGATTTTGAATTTTGAAAGATACGTATTAGCCTTCGGCTTACTATTCTTTAAAATTTTAATGTCTGCTAGAAGAAAAAAATTCATAATCGCCATCAATATAATTATTGAACACATCATGATTGCGTTGTAGGAAACGATGCTCCTAAGTCCATAACCCAGTAATCGACCACTTTCAATGGATAGTGATAAAACATCATGTACCTCCTCAATCACAGAATTAGTGTTGTTCTTTATCGATTTGCAGTTCCTTTTAAATGGTCATTCTCGCCACAACTACAACACTTCAACTTCTTCTCAAATGTATTTTTGTCTTTGCCACTTCTTGACTTGAACCTACTGTGCCATTGGTTAGAACTCCTTTTGGCACTCCCGCCCCTGCCTCTGTTCTCGAGATTTAGAGCAGAACTCAATGATGTTCTTTCACCCAAATCCATCTTGCGAACTTCTTCAGCAAGAACTCGGTCTCTGACATCAATGAATTGTAATTTTTCTTTGCCAACAGAATTGTTAACCGCTGCCCGCATTGGTTCCCAAGCATTTGGTAGAGATGCTAGAAGAATAAGTGCACAAATCTCATCATCAAAATTGATTTCAGCCGATGTTAACTGAGAAACAATCGTGTTGGATTCATTGATATGCGTCGCTACAGAATCACATTCTCCCATTTTCAAATTGAATAATTTTTTCATGAGTTGCACCTTATTAGTTGCTAACGTCTTCTCAAACATGTCCGAAAGAATAGATATCATTTTCTCTGTGGTTTTTGCCTTTGCCACGTTATGTCCCACATTCTTCATTAGTGTTAAACGAATTACACATAACACCCGTCGGTCAAGGAGCTCCCACTCATCATCCTCCACCTTTTCCAGCTTCTTTCCTGATAGAGGTTGATGCAGCTTCTTGCTATACATATAATCTTTAATCTGTAGTCGTCAGAACGTAAAGTCTATGCCGTCAAACTTGTTGATTTCGGGTTCGATCTATCTTCTTCAGCCATTGCTTCTGATACTTTGATGAAACAATAGACATGAATAGTACACACTAAGTAAGCTCCCAGGAAATAGAGAAACTCGATCTTTCCTAGATAGAACTTCAAGATTTCAAGGAAAATTGGTGGAGTCACACTGGTCCCACTTAAATAGCGATTTTTCTCGACAAAATCTCCTTACTCAATACGTATTCACCTACCACACCAAAGCTCCACCCAGCAAAAAAAGGACCTAGCTCTGATACCAGTTATTAGGGATGGATCGAAGCAATTGACTAATGACGAGAATAAAATACCAATAATGCGGAATAAAATAATCAACAATAACACAATCAATTTATGCGGTTCACCCAATATAGGCTACGTCCACGGAGCTGCTGCAAATCTTTATTATAGGAATAAATATTTACAAGTGTTTACAAACACTCAATCTCTCATAAACCCGACCCCGAGTATAACAAAGAGAACAATCTATGTATCCCAACCCAAGCAAACAAAGAAAGAGCTATTGAGTGTTTTCTTCAGAGAGTTAGAGAGATTATTCTATTGGTTATACTCGGGGTCAGGTTTGTAAGAGATTGAGTGTTTGTAAACACTTATAAAGATTTTTTTCTGTAATAAAGATTTGCAGCAGCTCCATGGACGTAGCCTATATTGGGTGAACCACGCAAATCAATTATGTTCTTGTTGATTATTTTATTCAACATTATTGCTATTTTATTCTCGTCATTACTCAATTGCTTCAGTCCACCCGAACAGATGTGTCTATATTTTTAAGGAAGCATGCTGGCGGACAAAGTAAAAGTAAAAGGATTGGATATCAAAATTCCAAAGCACAATAAGGAATTGGTACTTATTTCTTGCCGAGAGCAGGTTCAGATTATCAACCTAGTCTTAAAAAAATGCTTCAATGCAAGGAGGCCAAAGAAAAATGTGATCTTGTTATATCAAAGTGGATGATAGATGATTGTGTTCCTTATAATGTCGTAAATTCTAAATATTATGAGCAAGTTATAGACGTTATAACTAGTACGGGTCCTGAATATAAAGGACCTAACTTGCATAGTCTTCGTGGTTATTTGTTGAGTAAAAATGTTGAGGAAGTACATAAATATATTGAATGCTACCGCAAAACTTGGAAAAAAACCGGTTGCATGATCATGGCTGATGGTTGGACAGAACAAAGCAGGAGAACATTAATTAAATTTTATTGTCCTAAAGGAGCAATATTATTGAAATATGTTGATGCTTCAGATGCCTAAAAAACTGCTTTGTTATTAATATAAGTTGTTCAGAGATATTGTGTTATTTGTTGGTCCAGAAAATATTGTCCATATAGTGACCGACAATGCATCAAATTGTGTAGCTGCTGACATGCTACTAGAGCAAGAATTTCACACATTATTCTGGTCTCCATGTGCAACTCATTGCATCAAATGTTGCATGACATGGGTAAGCTAGATGAAGTTAGTAAAATTGTAGCTCAAGCATCAAAGAATAGATATACAACCATTGTTACCCTTTAAATTTGATGAGG
The DNA here is from genome assembly GCA_907163345.1 of Haberlea rhodopensis. Lineage (NCBI taxonomy): Eukaryota > Viridiplantae > Streptophyta > Magnoliopsida > Lamiales > Gesneriaceae > Haberlea > Haberlea rhodopensis. Next base: position 4,744,505 of record CAJQUN010000026.1, on the reverse strand, counting down.
AAATCTACCGGAGGAAGGGAAATACTTCGGCCTGCTCCAACCCGTTTTCCGACTAATTTTATTGCTTTACAGAGTTATTATCTCAGAAAGATGCACTAAGAGCCATGATGACATCCAATCTCAGCATATTGTCACGGGCTCAGAGTTTTAGTGCAGACGATAACCCGTGCGGCGACTTCGGATCCCCATGACTTCGAGGTTAAGCCATATTTCATCTTCGATGTCTACTAGTTTCGCCCTCCCATGGGCTCATCAGGGAAGCGGGAACAGCTCCCAACCAGTCTAGTGTCTAGAATGCTCGCCCTTCCGTCCTAGTCAGGCCCAAGACCAGCGACAAGCTCCCCAAACTCAATTGGGTCGGCATGCCTAATTCAGGGCACACGAACATCTAAGACACGTACTCAACAATATGAGCTGTCCCGCAATCCCATATTATAACTAACCAACAAGCATCTCGCGCGATATTTGGTGCGTGACATTCTCCACCACTCAATCCATGCACGCCCTCGTGCATGGGGGAGAACTCTTCCCTATTCTTTAATTTGGTCAGGATCCATGTGCGATCTTCCTGCCTACTCATCATCAATTTTGAGCGCTTGGAAAAGTATCATTGTTGCTTCCTGCCTACTCGTCGGACCCACTTGCGAACACTCCACCTTTGGGTGTGAGCAACCAACTTGCTCGTCCATTCGTCTTGGACCCTCCAGTGCAGTGAGAGAGCGCTTGGTAACCAATGCAGTGTGCATACGATCTGGCTCTGATACCATTTGTCACGGGCTCAGAGTTTTAGCGTAAGACGACAACCCGTGTGGCGACGGGGATCCCCATGACTCCGAGGTTAAGCCATATTACATCTCCGATGCCTACTGGTTTCGCCCTCCCATGGGCTCATCGGGGAAGTGGGAACAACTCCCAACCAGTCTAGTGTCTAGAATGCTCGCCCTTCTATCCTAGTCAGGTCCAAGACCAGCGACAAGCTCCCCAAACTCAATTAGGTCGGCATGGCTAACTCAGGGCAGACGAACGTCTAAGACACGTACTCAACTCTATGAGCCGTCCTGCAATCCCACATTAGAACTAACCAGCAAGCATCTCGCGCATGTCTGCGTGTCACGATATTTGGTGCGTGACAATATGCTAAGCAAAGTAAAGGGAAAATATTTGTAGATAATGTGCTTGATTCTATGTTTTGGAAAGAGTGTGTTGCTATCGTCCACCTTAAGATTGCTGACAGTGATGACATGCCTTCAATGGGTTATTTTACGAGGCTATCATGTGGCTAGAAATGAAATGGAACAACTTTGTCAAAAAAGAGAAATAGATTGGAGCACCAAAGGCTTAATGATCTTGTTTATGTGCCTACATTCGGATCTTTCATTCATCAAAATTTTCAATAGAAAAAGATGGAATATTGCACAAAACTAAAGTCATCAGATCGAGTATTCTTTCAAGCAAGAACTTGGGTCTGATAACAAATGTTAGGATCGGGTATGCAGATAGAACGGGGGTTTGAATATCTGCACCGACTCTACTTAGCTATTTTAAAATCTGCTTAGGTTGTGTTAACAATCAAAAGAGCCATTTCTTGTTCGAAGATCGATCAGTCGAGTAACTAAAGATAAGTGCAGAAAAAAATTGACTGATGCAGCGAATAAGTTGACCTGATGGCTTTAGTCTACTGATTACGTAACAGCAGTAGACAGAGTCAACCGGTGTAATGAAGAATTCGGTGGACTACAGAAATGATCCATTAGGTAAACTCTACTGGATAAGAAAGGCCCGGTATCTACTGGTAAGCAATATGTCTATAGTCTATTGAGAAGACACCAACAGTTAATATGAACAGTAATTAAATGCAGAATATAACGATACAAGGTTTGTTCCTGCAAGTTCGAAGCAACGATTCTACGTCCCCCTTCTTCCTTTACTTGAAGGATTCCACTAAAAGACATTGAGTAATACAATTTCGTTGCACAGCCCCGATTCAATCCTAGATTTACACACATAGTACCAGACTAAAACTCCTAGCAATTCCACAGATAAGGTCAATCTTACAGCTTGAATCGACAAATCAGTTTGACTCACGGTCACAACTGTTACAATAGTTTTACAAAGATTTTACTCTTTACAATTATGTGAATTGATAAAAGAGATTGAATGATTGTGCAATCAATTGCAATAATCCGTTAGCACTAATGATCTCTTGAAGATCTGATATGCCACTGATGCGGTGCCTAAAATTGCTTCTTTGAATAAGCAAATAACTCCCTTTAACTAATGAACATTAAATGCATTGTCGTTACTCCCGAAAAGGCCAGGATGCATTTAATGAGCTTCTGCAGAACTGCACTACTTTCCTAATATAGCTTGTAACAACTAGTTGTACTGTCAACATTCGGATATTTAAATATCTCTACTGATGCTTCTATATTGGTAATTTTGTTTTGTTCCATAAAACATATATTCTTTATAGTAGGTAGACTACAACATTGATAGAGTGCTTAGCGATTGGTAGACTACATTCTATTGGTAGAATACGGTAGAGTTTTGTTCGACTCATCAGCAGACTTCACCAATTACCCATCGTGGTCAATAGACTACATTCCATTGGTAGTCTTTATGAATATGCTCAGTAGATGTATATCAAAACTCCATATCCAACAACTTATCATATAATTATTTTTGCAAATATTTTTTTCAACTTCGAATAGAAGCCTTTTTATATTTTTTTTAAAGAAACAGAAGTCTATTTGAATTGCTTATAATTGATGTTGGCCCCATGTGTAGAAATATGAGATAGAAAATATCGAAAATGAAGAATAAAAAAGACATCACAATTTACATGGAAAACCCTTAAAAATTATTAGGGTAAAAACCACGGGCAAGATTAAAAGATTCCACCATAATATTTTGAAGGTTACAATCTCTCGTTATCTTTAAAAGAGAACAACACTCTCACTATAGGAGAAAATTAACTCACAAATATCATAGAAATGCACGCTCAAATATAGAGATATGAGAGAATACTCTGAAAATGAGATGATTGAAATGAAAACAGAAGAGCTCTATTTATAGGGTTGCAAGTGTGCATTAATTCAGGACCTCCTAACTGCCAACCTCGAACTATTGGCCTGCCCATTAAGTTAATGCGCCCAACATGAAGTTAATGGGCAACCATGTTGCTGACATTTCTCTCACCTGGAGATTTGATTGAGAATCAAACATCTCCACATATCAATTCAATCTTGTCATTCACTGTTGCTTATGTTTTGGCTAGGGCACTTTAGGATCTGCACCACTCAAACTTTTCAGTATTAATCGACTTTGTCAGAATATCAGCTAGGTTCTCCTTCATATGGATCTTCTGCATATCCACACTTCCTTCCTCTACTACCTCCTGCACAAAGTGAAAAAGTACTCCAATGTATATCGTCCTAGAATGAAAGGCTGAATTCCTTGTAATGTGCAAGAGAAAACAATATCTTCTATTGTTTGCACCTGAGCTTCTCCAATAACCTTTGATTCCATATTGCCTCTTTACAAGCTTGAGTAGCTGTCATATATTATGCCTCCTTTGTAGACAACACCACAACTGTTTGAAGTTTTGAAACCTAGATTACTGCCCCTGCAAGTGTAACCACATAGCTAGTATTTTATCTGGATCACATGCATAACTGAATCCGCATAGTTCCCGAGTGTAAAATATGATCCTCCAAAACATAATACAACATTCGAGGTACCCCTTAATGTAAGGATCCTCTTAACTGTACTTCAATGCTAACGTCCAGGATCCGTCACGTAACGACTGACTGCTCTCACTGCTTATGCAATGGCTGGTCTTGTACAAATCATGGCGAACATTAAACTTCACATTGTTGATGCATAAGGTACTCGAGACATTTTTCTTGTTATGTTAATAAACAGTATACAATATTTCTTTCAGTAACATAATCTGAAAGATGACCTGATGATATCCTCTCACGAGTAGACTGCCTAACTTTGAAAATCTCATAAACAACTGGTTCTTGTTCCTCGTTCCTTGGTGACACCTCAGAAGAAATTTGATCTTTATCTGTTTTATTTTCCACCCGAATTACTTTATTATCTGAATTCAGTGTGCATTTGTCACCTTTCACTTTATCTTCCTCGAAGATAACATCCATGTTGATGATAAGGTTGTGGGCAGTGGGGCCCCATGATCCCACAAACGATACCCCTTAACACCATCAGCAAGCCTGAGAAGACACACTTTCTGGATTTAGAATCCAACTTTGATCTTTCTTGATCATTGTACAGAACATACACGGACTTCGAAAATGTGCGCAACCAAGAATAATCATCCGGCTTTCCAGTCTAGAACTCCATCGGAGTCTTCAGATCAATCGCCACTAATGGAGAGCGATTGATAATATAACTGGCGGTCTTGACTGCTTCTGCCCAAAATGACTTGGCTAAACCTGCAGTTCTCAACACAGCTCTTGCCTGTCTAACATAGTTCTATCATTCGCTACGCCACTCTAGTTTGCTAAGGTGTATGACCCGTCGTGAATTACCTTTTGATGCCCTCTCGCTGATAGAATGCATCAAATTCATCACTTGTATATTCTCCTCCATTCCAAGTACTTGATATTATTTTTAGAGCCAAGTTCAATTCGCGCTTTGTACACTTTGAAAACTTGGAAAACATCTGATTTCTTCTTGATTGGATACACCCAACATCTCTTAGAGTAATCATCAATGAACGAGATAAAGTATATCGCTCCTCCTAGGGATACAACCGTGCTTGCCAAACATTAGAATGAATCAGCTCCAAATACCGTTTTGGCTGTAAATGTGCCAAATTTTAATCTATATTATTTATTGGTAACACAATGCTCACAAAAGGGTAGAGTCACTTTTATAAGCCATGACAACAGCTTCCGTTCTGAGATAACCTTCAACTCTCGTACTGATATATGTCCGAGCTTTCTATGCCATAACATTTTTAATTCTTCTCTCGAACTAGTCGATGCAACAACTAGTTCTGCATCTTTGTGTGTTTCTCCCAAAAGTACATGCATATTCTTAGCAACTTTTTCCGCCTTCATTACCACAAGTGCACCTTTCACAATTTTCATGATCCAATTTTTGATATGGGTCTTGCACCTAATATCATCCCGTTGTCCTAGGGACAGAATATTCTTTCTCAGACCCTTCCCATGTCATACCTCATGTATGGTGCGAATAGTGGCATCAAACATTTTTATTTTGATGGTACCAACCCAGTGATTTCCAAGGTATGATCATACCATGAAAACAGATCCTCTCGAGACTGGTTCATACTGGTCGAACAATTCTCTCTGAGACATCATGTGCCACGTCTCTCTTGAAACCATTATCCACATGTCATAAAATCTTTGTCTGCCTTCCACAACAGTCGTTGTTTTACTGAACAATTCACCGCCGTATGAGGTACTTGCGCCATTTCGTTGAAATCTTTTTCTATATTCTTCTTACTCATACATTCTTTCTTGAAGTGCCATTTACCGCCACATTTATAGCAGTAAAACTTCTTCTTCTTACTTCTGGATTTAGATTTACCATACCTGCGGCGCCCACATGAGTCACGCTCCATTGATCTTCCTCTCGTCATCGACAAAACCTCTGCCTACTTTGAATTAACTAATCTTCCTTGTTCTTGCGCTGACTTTCTTCTTCAAGAACCGCAGCTGCAATATTGTTGAAGACTAACATATCAGTAGTGATATTGTTGGTTGATGATGAGTTGATCATATGAGTCTGGTATACTTGGAAGTAGAAGCTCTACATGTTCAACTTCATCTATTTTATGCCACAAAGCGGTGATCCGGGCAAATAGAGTATTCAATTTGTTGATATGGCCAGTTGTTGATGGGGATTCCAACATGTGAAGAGTAAAAACTCTTTTCTGTCAGAAAATCTTTTTTGTGTAGTGACTTGGCCTCGTACATGTTTACTAGAGTATCCCAAATATCTTTTGCATTTTTCTTTTCATCGATACTTGATAATACTCCATTCGCTAAAGCCAGATAAAGATTGACAATATCATTACCGTTCATCTCATTCAACTTCTCATCGTCTGTGATATCCACCAGTCTGTCTGGAATAGCCCAAGCAACAATCCTTTAGTAGAACTGCTTGTATTTTCATTTTCCACAACATGAAATTGCATCCCTTGAATTTTTCTATCTCGAACTGTGGCTTCATTCTGTCTAAGAAAATCGCCCTGTGATACTTTGATGTAGACTTGAATAGTGCACACTAAGTAAGCTACCACGAAATATAGAATCTCGATCTTTCTAGACAGAACTTCAAGATTCCCAAGAAAATTGTAGGGTAACACTGGTCCCACTAAAATATCGTTTTTTCTTAGAAGAACCTTCTTAGTCACTATGTATTAACATACCACATCAAAGCCCCACCAAACAAAATGACAGTGGCTCTAATACCAGTTGTTGGCCTCAGGTGCGCAACATGAGATAGAATATATCGAAAATGAAGAATAAAAATGAACACCACAATTTACGTCTACCCTAAAAAATTATTAGGGTAAAAACCATGGAAAGATGAAAAGATTTCACCATAATATTTTGTGGGTTACAAGCCTTAGCTATCTTTAAAATAGAAAAACACTATCAATATATGAGAAAACAATCTCACAAATATTATAGAAATACAAACTCAAATATAAAGATACGAGAGAACAATTTGAAATAAGATGATTGAAATGAAAACAGAAAAACTCTATTTATATGGCAGAAAGTGTGCATTAAATGCACGGCCTCCCAACTGTTAGCCTCGAGCTATAATCCGTCCAATTAATTTGTCTACCCACCAAATGCTCGCGTCCAACATGCAGTTAATGGGCAGACATGTTGCTGACAACTGCACTACTGTTTTAGGTACATTCAATGAGTATGCTCGGGATATATACTTCATTTTTTGAATCCAAATTTGGGTAAACGTAATAACTTATACAAGTAAAAAATTTTAATGAGAAATTCTTCGTTTCTTTTTTAAATGTTGTTTCTTTACATTACCATGATAAGCTAACAGGCTTACTTAAACTAATGAAGCAGCTCTGAAAGCCAATGGATTATGTAAGTGGATGATGTGTCTAGAAATATACACATTTGGTGAATTAAATTGTTAACGATTAGGTATATTTTGATTGTTAATTTGATACATATGTTACTTAATCATATATTTGCTTGAATTTAGGTAGAGTTGAAGAAAACTAGCTAAAAATGATGAATAAAGAGCCCAAGAACAACTTAAAGGAAAACAGTTGGACAAGAGATGAAAAAGTACATGGGAATGGAATGAACTAATTTTGAAGCTTTGCATATGGATTTAAAGAGGAGAAAAGACAAGGAATAGGCGTATTCACCCCATGAAATGGTGTAATTACCCCCAAGCTACCGCATCTCTCATATTCAAGAAAGAACCATCGGCGTACTAACGTCTCCTGTAGTAGCCTCTTTACGCTTACTGAAGCTGAAAAAGAAACTAAAACAAATGCTATAGGCATAATTACGCCAACTGTAGAGGCGTAATTACGCCTCACATGCTGAAATTTAAGAATTGTGTAGAATATAGGTAATGGCGTCGCATCGCTACGCCAAGAAGAGTTCTGAGAACAAAACTTCCTTCCCAACTTGAAACGCACGAGTATTTGCCTTTTGTAGGACTCTTGGACGCCCCATAACCCTATATATTTGACTTTAAAACAAAACTTTTGATTATTATTCGTTAGGTAGATTAGATAGAGTACATAGTTTAGACCTAGTTTTTTATAATTTTCTCTTTAAGATTTTGAAGGCGGCTACGAAGATCAACACGAAGGCGAGAGTGACGACCTCGACTAGTGGACATTCGATTAGTTTTTTCTTTACCTTGCTTTTGTTTATGCTTTCTGTGATAGTTTTGATTGTTTTTATTCGATTATGCTTAGCTAAACTTTTAATTCTTGGTTAAGGAAGACACTACCTTAGATTTATTGATTCTTGGGGAGATTTATGTTCTTATTTATCAATTTTATTTTATCATCGATGTTTTCCTGATTTTATTGGTATGATTATTGGATTGACAACCTATTAATATGCATACCATTTATTACTAATTAGATATCGAATAAGAAAGTATTTGAATAATCTAATTTACGACGCAATTAAGACTGATAATTTTCTACTGTTGAATTTATTAAATTCTTATGGAAAACAATTGACTAAATTAATATAAATCACTGATGTTTATGTTGTTTAAATTCATCATTCTCAGTTGTTTTGAAAGTTATCTTTGAATTAATCTTAACTGTTGTTGTTTAGATTAAATTTTTTATAAGAGTTTTATTGAGCGTTGATTTCTATTTGACTATGAATAAGTTGAGAGAGGAATTGAATTTACAAATGATAATATCCAAATAAAATTGTGTCTTTGGAGAATAAATGACCGAGATGATAATATCGTAGAGTTGAGCGATATGAAAATCATCTTTCAATAGATTAATTACTTTGCTTTAAATCTCATTAATATAATTCATCCACACAACCCCATATTTTATTTTATTATTTTTATTTCATTAACACAAAGATTCACACTCCTCTTGTGATCGATCCATACTCACGCTACTTGTCATGCCTCGATATGACGTATACATGTGTCATATGATTATGGTGTAATTATGATTAATTACAGTACGATGTGGACTCGGATTCGGGTTGAACCGAGCACGATTAATGTTCTGTTTGAATGAAACCTCATGTAGATATGAAAACTCACGTGAGTTAAGAACATGAACATGTGATAGAGGGACTTAACATTATTATGTTATAGTGGAAAAGAGACTTGAAGTGCATCACATAGTTGAATACTAATATATCCTACATTTGACATGAATTTGGGGAGAATGTGAGTTGCATGTCAGGTGCATTTGAATTTGAGGTGAGGAGGTTATATGAAGATAGAATCAGATTTTAAAAACACAACACACCATAACTCACCTAGTAATCTCTACACACTTTCTCTCATTCTCTTGGAATTGTTGTTGGAGTTGGATTTGCAAGAACAACAAGGAAGTGCATAATTTGGTAAGGAAAGTAGAATTTCATACTTTGTTATCATAATTGATGAATATATGTGCTTAGTGTATCAACCTTGAAGCATGTGAAGGAATACTTGTCTATGAATTGCTAGGAGTTTCACGTAATCATTTGAAAGTATAAAATGATGGAAAGTTGTGTATATGCTGCTAGTTTATCTAGTGTTCAAGTTGTTATGGTATGAATTAAGGTGTATGAGAAGAACCATGGAGATAAGCTCAAAATCGCCATTGTTCTGAAATTCTGTTGTCGACCGATCGATCGCTAGGATCGTACCGATCGATCGGTAGAACAGGGGATGTAAGGCGGTGTAAGTACCGATCGATCGCTGAGAGCGACCGATCGATCGCTCAAATGTCGTAGCATTTTTAAGAAATTCAGACTTTAAAGCGATCGATCGCTAGCTTCCGACCGACCGATCGCTAGGGTTGTCTGTTTGGACCGATCGATCGCTAGAGTGACCGATCGATCGGTAGACTTAAAATGTTATATTTTTGTAACTTTTGATATTGATGTCTATGAAAACATGATATATTATTGGCATTGTTGTAGCATCATCACAGGGGACAGGACAAGAGGCAGTTAGACAGTGACGCTTACTTTATATCGTTTGTGTCGCAGAACAGGTACATTTTGACGTACGAGTATATGATATTGTTGTGATGATGATGTGAGCATGGTATCATATGATTGGTGACATATATGCATGTGCATTCATGAGATTTAAAATGTTGAGATGGATGCTGCGATAGATATGTAGTATATTCTTTGGCTGAGATCGGTGCCACGATAGATATACCAGTGTTGGGTATATGCTTTGGCTGGGATTGTTGCCACGATAAGTATGCTACATATGCTTTGGCATGAGAGATATACGCCGGTTGGGTATATGCTCTGACTGTTAGAACATGTAAGGATGGTACTATGATATGAGCTGCTAATATGAAGATGTGAGGAGGTTCCACTGACATATTGAGCTGAGATATGCATATCATATTGGTCTGGTTGTAACAGGAGATGAGATGAGACATGTCATGATATAATTGCATTTGATGATGCATGATACAGGACAATCACATTGGATGTTTATAGTGCTTTATCATTTATGTTTTGTATTGATATTGCACTGGGATGGTTGTTTATCTATACTCATGTTGTGTGATTGTTTCTGTAGGGACTCATAGACGTGGGAGGACGGGATTGTGAGTCTATTCCGCTGCGAGCTGAACCACTGCTTAAGAGTTTTTAGTTTAGGTTGTTGTGATGTATATATGATGTGTAGTTTTGACATAGTTTTTGTCAACTTGTAACAACCTACATAACTAAACTCTTAATCAGGTGTATGTTTTACTTAATTCTAACTCACATATGTATAAATGAACTGATACATAATGGATTAAGTAACGAGGACCCCACATTAGTGGTATCAGATCAGTGGTTCGAGAACAGGGTGAACAAGGGTAGATGAAGGTATTAGGGAGTTACCTAATACGTGGAAAGCATGTTATGAGTCATGATATGATGTTATACTGACATGCTTTATATATTTGTTTGTTGTTGTTGGTAACCTGTATTTGCAGTAATGGCAGACAGAGTACCACATGATGAGGTTGGGGATGCCATGAGTGGCAATGCTAGTGTTGGATTGGCGCCTGTGCCACCACCACCATTTGGGCAAGGGCCAGTGGAACAGGTACTGTTACCTGGGGAGTTGACTTTGACATAGTTTTTGAGTTATCAACCACCTCGCTTTGAGGGTACTGAATCAGGGGAACAAGCAGAGGAATGGTTGGAACGTATTGAAAAGATCTTTGTGTCAGCTCCATGTGCCAAGTCCGCCTGGATACGTTTAGCTGAATTTCAGTTGGCAAAGAAAGCCATGATGTGGTGGAAATCCACATTGATTGAGCTGAGAGCTCAAGGACAAACAGTAAATTGGGATGTGTTCAGAACTAAGTTTCTTGATCATTACTTCTCTGTTGCTGCAAGGCAGATGAAAGAAGATGAATTCACAAGTCTGAGACAGGGATCAATGACAGTGTCTGATTATGCGGTACAATATTCTTCATTGCTACGGTATGTACCACATATCGCTGCAAACACAAAGGCAAAGATCAGACAGTTTGCGAAAGGCTTGAGGCCTGAGTTGTTTGATAGGGTAATTTCCAATAACCCTACATCATATGAAGAAGCATTGACTAGAGCCGAGATGGCTGAGATTGCAGTTGGAGTGTATAAGGATGTAGGACAATCCCAACCACCTACATCAGAAAGTATGAGACCTAGAGGAGAACCATTTAAATCACCACGAGGTGGTGCATCTTCCTCTAGATTTAGTGGGAAACGATTTGTTCAGCGAAAGGGTGGTGACCGAGGTTCAAAGGGACAGTCCCAAGATAGTAATAGTAGCAGTGGTCGAGGACTACAATGTTTTAAATGTGGAGGACCACATTTTAAAAGAGATTGTCCACAACTTGATACTCCAGTCTGTTTTCGTTGTGGGAGGACATGACATATGATTAGAGATTGTCCTCAAGCTGGGGGACAACAGATGAGAGGGAATATATCAGAGAGTACAGTGCAGCAGAGACCACAGGGTGTTCCATGGACTGGTGGAGGACAGAGAGCAGGACCACCTCAGGCTCAGGTGTATGCACTGAACAAGGAGCAAGCAGAGGCAGCTCCTGATGATGTGATTGCGGGTAAGTGTAGTTTATTTACTTATCCTGCTTTAATTTTGATTGATACTGGTGCATCACATTCATTTGTTGCACAAGCGTTTATTGACCGGTATCATATATGCTCGTCTCCACTGTTGATGCCTCTCAATGTCTCGACACCCATGGGAACTACTGTAATGGCTTGTCAGAGTGTGTCTGATTGTGTTATTCAGTTTGATACTGAGTATGAGATACAGGCTGATTTGATTGTGTTAGATATGATGGATTTTGATTGTATTTTGGGAATTGATGTGTTGAGCAGTTATAAAACTGTTGTAGATTGTTGTCAAAAGACAGTGAGATTTCAGTCTGATACTGGAAATCAATGGATATTCTATGGACAAGGAGCACGTGCCAAGATTCCATTGATATCTGCTCTTCGAATGTCTCGTTTGTTGGAACGTGGACATACGGGATATGTGATATATGCGATAGATGTCATAGATAGGAAGGTAGAAAGAAGAGTGGAGGATATACCAGTGGTTGCAGAGTATACAGATGTGTTGGAATCGAAGAGCGGGGGGGGGGGGGGGGGGGGGGGGGGGTTAATGAGATTCCTTGGCTACTTTAGCTTTTTAAAATGAGTTTGCAAAATAAAAGAGTTTGCGCTTGCGGAAGGCTTAAGTCAATCGATAAATAAAAGAAATGAAGAAGTAAATAAATAAATAAATGCGTAATGTAATAATGCTGTAAATGACAAGTATATTTGTTATAGAAGTTCGGCGATGAATCGCCTACGTCTCCTCTTCCCGGTTAGATAACCTCCAACCGAGGTTCCACTAGAACAAATGATCTTGCCCTTGAAGGCTCCAAGCCACAACCCAACTCTTCCCGAGTTTACAAAGCTCTTCCCGAGCACAATACTTTTCACGAGTACACAAAGCTCTTCACGAGCTATCAACACTCTTCACGAGTATACAAAGCTCTTCAAGAGCTACCAACACTCTTCACGAGTCTTCTTGGCCTTAAGGGCTCCAAGGATAGCCACAACACATGCACCAACTTCACTTGTTGATGACTTTACAATTTCCAACTTGTTTTGGTGTTGGAGGACCTTTAAAATAAACTCAACAAAACACCTTCACGGTGTACTCACACGAAGACAACAAGACTCTAACAAAAAGAATGAATTACAAACTCCAATACAACAACAATGTATGGAGATTGCAAAGCTATTTAAGAATTGAATGATCAAAGCTTTGTAGAAGTTTGTAGGCTTGTTTCTTATCTTCAAAATGCTCCAAAGCATCCATATTTATAGTGTAGAAGGCCCCCTAGGCTCCTACTAGCCGTTGCTACACAAAAGGCTGAAATCACTCGTCGATCGCCTCAGCCATCGCCTCAGGCGATCACCATCGCCGCGCCCCAACGGTCACCAGATAACACGCATCGCCTCAGGCGATCCAGTGCACAAATCAATGCCGTAGCCTCAGCATGTCCAAAATCTTCATCGCCTCAAACGATGCACACATCGCCTCAGGCGTTCGGGCCATCGCCTCAGGCGATCAGGCCATCGCCTCGGGCGAACTCCCCTTGTGCGCGAGCCTCTGCGTCGCTCTAGTCGATGTGTGTGGCGATGTCCCGCCTGGGACGATGATCACCATCGCCTGGGGCGATCCATGCCAGAATGTGCACACTCGATTTCCTTCATTTAATCCACTTTTTAATCATTTAATCTGCATACTAAGTAGAGACATTAGTATAACAAACACAAGTTTTGTTGATCATCAAAACTCAAAAATAAACCGGAGATAAATTAAAGCATTAAACACAACCATGCGTTTAAGGCTCAACAATCTCCCCCTTTTTGATGATCACAAAACTTGATAAACTTGAATATGTAATATGCATGAAATGTGAGTAAACATGACTCCCCCTTAACAATTGCATACACATACAAGATTACCAAGTAAATCATACAACAAATAACTCTCCCCCTCAAACCATGCATACACAAGCTCTCCCCCTTAAACTATGCACGAGTTAAGTTTCAAGTTAAGCTTCAAGTTTATCACAAAATTCTCCCCCTTTTTGTGATAATCAAAAAGCACAAAATTTAAATAAACATAGTTCAATTATATGTTGCTACATAGCCATATTTGAACTCTTTACACATGTTCCTCGTCAAGCATGTAATAAGCATAACAAGCCTAAGATTAAATCATTTAGAGGAATATAAACATGTGTTTAAGGCAATTAACAATAAATTATAAATGTTGCAATGTGTGCATATGTTCTACCAAGAGTTCATGCACTCATGCCCAATACACAATAGAATTCTCAAACCAACATTTGATAAATTTATTAAGATCATGAAAGTATTATATCAAAGATATAGCATCTAAACACTTATAGCATGCTTAATCACATAATATCACATAGCATATTCAAATTTGAATTCAATGCACTTACTATAAAAGGATAAGCATACATCATACAATAGAACAATTTATATGTGCATATGCTAAGGGGTTATCCATTTTACTACCAATGAATATTGAGCTTCATATTTATTGGTCACAATTAATTTGTGCCAATTAAACTTTGAATTGCTCTTTTAAAATGCATAAAATAAATTTTACCTTCGATGACAAGAGTGTGTTCTTGTCATTGGTCCTATGCCTCGCGCCTCTTCTATAGTGGTGAATATTATAAACTCCTCCTTTGAGTTGCTTGTGCCTTCATCCTCCATCCCATTGTTGTCCCTACAAAACAAGTTTACAATATGATGATCTTTGGTACCCATTTGATTTTTGGGTCCTTGAGGGTTAGCTTCCTTTGGCACCTTTGGAATCCATATCCACCTTTTGTTAGGTTGGTATTGGATTCTAGCAAACCTACACTTGTTTTTAGTGTGACTACTTTTACAACAATAGTTATAAGTAGGAGAATCATGCTTTGCTTTAGCCAACAAGCTTGAAAATGTTTTTGATTTGCTTGAGAAGCCTAACCCGGCTTTATCAAAGCTACAACGTTGCAAGCCAAGCAATTCATTCATCTTTAGACTACTTTCACTAAATTTGTAAAAAGATATTTTTAAAGAATCTAATTCATTTTTCAATGAATTATTTTCTTCATCTTTCTTAGCAACCTCAAGTTTGAGTAATTTGTTACTCATCTTGGTTTTGCCAAGAACATCTATAAGCTCATGATAAGAATCTAGTAATTCATCAAACGAAGGTACCTCATCATCGCTTTCATCTCCTTCATCATTTATGTCGTCTTTGGCCATAAGACAAAGGTTTGTTTCTTCTTCATCGGAGTCACTATCACTCCATGTAGCTATTAGGGCCTTCTTCTTGTCTTTATCCTCATTCTTCTTCCTAGGACATTTGTTAGCATAATGGCCTTTTTCTTGACAATTATAACAAGTTACCTCGTGTTTGGATTCATGTTTTGTAGCACCAGAGGCCTTTGGCTTGTTATGTTTGTTGAAGAACTTCTTGAACTTCCTAGTGAACAAGATCATCTCTTCATCCTCATCGTCATCTTCATCCTCGGATTGATCTTTTCTTCCAACCAAGGCGATCCCCTTTCTCAAAGATCTATCATCCTCCTTTATTCCTTTCCTTGTAGATACTTCAAGTTCATGGGTCACCAATGTGCCATGAAGCTCATCAAGGTCGTAAGATGCATTCTCTCCTTTGTTGGACTCGATGATGGCGGTCCTCTTGGCATCCCATTCCTTTGGTAAGGCTCTTAGTGCTCTCCTCCATATTTGCTTTGGAGGATACTTCTCACCAAGTTGGGCAAGCTTGTTTATGATTTGAGTGAGCCTCCTAAACATTGAATCTACCTCTTCTCCGGACTCCATCTCAAATGTCTCATATTTGAGTTGTAATAAATCAATCTTGGTCTCCTTCACTTGATTAGTTCCTTCATGACAAATTTGTAATTTGTCCCATATCTCCTTAGCGGTTGAGCACATCGAGATCCGGTTGTACTCCTTTATATATAAAGCACAATGTAAAATATTAATAGCTTTAGCGTTTTGTGAAATTAAAATCATATCCGGTCTAGTGAAATCGTCCATTTCTTTAGGGATACTTATTCCCCCTACTTCCTTTAAAGGAATATGTGGACCTTTCACTATGATTTTCCAAAGGTCATAATCTACGGATTGGATGTATAGAGAAATTCTATTTTTCCAATACCCATAGTTATCATCCGTGAATAGCGGATGTCTATTTGTCGATTGACCTTGAGCAAACTCATTTGCTAGATTAGCCATTAAAAGTTTTGATTTAAAAACAAAAATCAAATGGCTCTGATACCACTTGTTGGAATCGAAGAGGGGGGGGGGGGGGGGTGGTGAATGAGATTCCTTGGCTACTTTAGCTTTTTAAAATGAGTTTGCAAAATAAAAGAGTTTGCGCTTGCGGAAGGCTTAAGTCAATCGATAAATAAAATAAATGAAGAAGTAAATAAATAAATAAATGAGTAATGTAATAATGCGGTAAATGACAAGGATATTTGTTATAGAAGTTCGGCGATGAATCGCCTACGTCTCCTCTTCCCGGTTAGATAACCTCCAACCGAGGTTCCACTAGAACAAATGATCTTGGCCTTGAGGGCTCCAAGTTAGCCACAACCCAACTCTTCCCGAGTTTACAAAGCTCTTCCCGAGTACAATACTCTTCAAGAGTACACAAAGCTCTTCACGAGCTATCAACACTCTTCACGAGTATACAAAGCTCTTCACGAGCTACCAACACTCTTCACGAGTCTCCTTGGCCTTAAGGGCTCCAAGGATAGCCACAACACATGCACCAACTTCACTTGTTGATGACTTTACAATTTCCAACTTGCTTTGGTGTTGGAGGACCTTTACAATAAACTCAACAAAACACCTTCACGGTGTAACAAAAAGAATGAATTACAAACTCCAATACAACAACAATGTATGGAGATTGCAAAGCTATTTAAGAATTGAATGATCAAAGCTTTGTAGAAGTTTGTAGGCTTGTTTCTTATCTTCAAAATGCTCCAAAGCATCCATATTTATAGTGTAGGAGGCCCCCTAGGCTCCTACTAGCCGTTGCTACACAAAAGGCTGAAATCACTCGTCGATCGCCTCAGCCATCGCCTCAGGCGATCACCATCACCGCGCCCCAACGGTCACCAGATAACACTCATCACCTCAGGCGATGGGTCGATCGCCTCAGGCGATCCAGTGCACAAATCAATGACGTAGCCTCAGCATGTCCAAAATCTTCATCGCCTCAAACGATGCACACATCGCCTCAGGCGTTCGGGCCATCGCCTCAGGCGATCAGTCTGTCGCCTTGGGCGAACTCCCCTTGCGCGCGAGCCTCGGCGTTGCTCCATTCGATGTGCGTGGCGATGCCCTGCCTGGCTGCCATCGCCTGGGACGATGATCACCATCGCCTGGGGCGATCCATGCCAGAATGTGCACACTCGATTTCCTTCATTTAATCCACTTTTTAATCATTTAATCTGCATACTAAGTAGACACATTAGTATAACAAACACAAGTTTTGTTGATCATCAAAACTCAAAAATAAACCGGAGATAAATTAAAGCATTAAACACAACCATGCGTTTAAGGCTCAACAAGATGTATTTCCAGATGAGATTCCTGGATTTCCACCAAGTCAAGAAGTAGACTTTGGTATTGAGTTAGTGCCTGGTACTTCTGCAATTTCACGAGCACCATATCGAATGGCACCTTTGGAATTGAGAGAGTTGAAAACTGAATTGCAAGATCTATTGGACAAGGGGTACATACGTCCTAGTGTATCGCCTTGGGGTGCTCCGGTATTGTTTGTTAAGAAGAAGGATGGTTCAATGCGACTTTGCATTGATTACAGACAGTTGAACAAGGTAACTATAAAGAATAAATATCCTCTCCTCGTATTGATGATTTGTTAGATCAGTTACAGGGATCTATGATCTATTCTAAGATTGATTTGAGATCAGGTTATCATTAGATACGTGTGAGGGAATGAGATGTACAGAAGACATCATTTAGAACTCGCTATGGACATTATGAGTTTCTAGTAATGCCATTTGGTGTGACGAATGCTCCAGCTGTCTTCATGAGCTTGATGAATCGAGTTTTCCAGGAATACCTTGATCAATTTGTTATTGTGTTCATTGATGATATATTGATCTATTCTCGGAGTGAAAATGACCATGTCCAACATTTACATCTGGTGTTACAGTTATTGAGACAACATCAGTTATATGCCAAACTCAGTAAGTGTGAGTTTTTGTTGACCAGTGTAGGATTTTTGGGACATGTGATCTCTAAAGATGGCATATCAGTTGATCCGAGAAAGATAGAAGCGGTGTTGAATTGGTCATCACCTACTTCTGTGCCAGAGATTCGTAGTTTCTTGGGTTTTGCGGGATATTATAGACGGTTTGTTGAAGGATTCTCAGCGATTGCCAAACCACTTACACAGCTGACACACAAGGGAGTACCATTTAGATGGTCAGACGCATGTGAGCATAGTTTTCAGGAATTGAAACATCGGTTAACTACTGCTCCAGTGTTGATTATTCCATCAGAACATGACAGGTTTGCACTTTATACTGATGCATCATTACTTGGATCAGGATGTGTATTGATGCAGGATAAACAAGTGGTGGCTTATGCATCACGCCAGTTGAAGCAACATGAAATGAAATATCCAGTACATGATCTAGAGTTGGCTGCCATTGTCTTTGCCTTGAAGATATGGCGACACTATTTATATGGTACGTCGTTTACCATATATACTGATCATAAAAGTTTAAAGTTTTTATTCACTCAAGCAGAGTTGAATACGAGGCAAATGAGATGGATGGATCTCTTGAAGGATTATGATTGTGAGATCAAATATCATCCAGGAAAGGCTAATCTCACAGCAGATGCCTTAAGTCGAAAAGTTCATACTACTGCTGATGAGATAATACATTTATCAGCCTTGATGACTTCTTGTTGTACCTTAGGTTATGAGCTTGATGTGGACACAGAGCCAGTAAGGGTATCAACATTGTTGGTTGAACCCGATATCTTTGAGAAAATTAGAACAGCACAAGGTACTGATGATGAGGTACAACACTGGAAGGAAATGAGACACCATGGCGGAAAATAGAAGCCTGAGGGAATTGGCCTCTCTTGTGCGACAAATTCGTGTACGGGTGGACATAGTGCAAAGCCATGTGGAATTTGTTTAGTAGTGGGTCATCCAACAGATGCAAGTCCCACGCTTCAAGAGACATTCATTCAGCAAGTGAATGCAGTGGGTGGATTTCTGGGACAACCATAGAGGAATCATGACCCATTCCCGAACAAATAAAACCCAGGTTGGAGAGATCATCCAAATCTAAGTTATGACAATCAATCGATGAGCCAACATCTACCTCACATGTAGTCCAATCAACAGCCATACAGACCATCATATCAGTCTAGACCACAACCCCCTCAAATCCCTACTCCTGGTGAGTCTTTGGATAAAGATCTTTCTATTAGTATGCCCTCCCAAATGGTGGTGAATCCAAGGGAGAACATGAATGCAATCTGTGATATCCCCGAAAGGCTTATGTGTATGCATGCTATCAAGTGTTGATAATTATGTGTTAGGGGCGATTTAATTTGGGGAGTATTGGTGAAGTTTATGTGTTTAAATGCATATAATCAAATTGAGGAAAATAAGTATGTGGTTAGTGTCAAATAAAGAGGAATGTGGGGTATTTAAATGATGTATTTATGTGGTAAAATTATAAAATATCAAGGAGAGATATTTTAAATACATCGTATGAAATATCGGGATACAATTAAACACCACATGACCACCCTACATACAACCACCCCCCTATCAGCATGCAAACCCACGCCACCTCCCCTGAAATCCTGCAGCATGGGTTGGCCAAGGACATGTTTTCCACCTCATTCTACCATTTTTTCCTCTCACATCAAGAACTCCATTTTTTCTCTCTTTTTCGTCTGAAATCTGAGCTGCTAGTAGGAAGGAAGGGCTCGGAAATTTCTTGTCTTTTCTTGACAAAAATCGAGGAGCAAAAGTGGTGAGGAATCATATATTTTTCCCAGCTTTCAGTGTTTAAGCATGTGTTTTCATTAAAGCAGAAATGGCATGCTAGCTAAAGATTCGATTAAATCTTATTCTGAGTGCTTGCATGTACGTTTTATGAAGCTCCTAACATGGTTGACTTAGCAACTTACATGCTTTGTGTGTTAGATTTTCGGGTATGAAAAGTGGTCCTCGAAAATCTGGGCAAGTGAGATGCCCTGTTTTTGGTTAAGTAGGGATTTGTTCATGATGATATGATGCATGTTAGCTTAAGTTTTGGATAACCTTTGATGTGAATACATGCATGGAAACTTTGTGAAGTTCTCAGAATTTTATTCGAGCATTTTATATGTATCGTGAGGTGGTTTTGATAGCATGAAATGAGGTGCTCGACAATTCTGGAAAATCGCATTTTTTGCAGGGGAGCTTGATCGATCGGTAGTGATTTTCGATCGATCGGGCGAGGCAGAAAATTTTAAACAAAAGGGGTCAATCGATCGGTGGTTTTCTCGATCGATCGCCTAAAGTCCTCGATCGATCGGTGGGGTCTTTTCGATCGATCGGTCGAGGCAGAAGTATGAAAAATATAATTTTGATTTATTATGTCAAGTTTATGATATTGAATCATAATGAGGTGCCTAATGTTGTGTTATGTGGTTATGTAGAACCATCTCAGGTACCAACACAGACGAGGAGATAAAGTCTATTGACTCCTCTATCTTTTGAAAGGTACGTAAGCGACGTACGGGCACCCAACGGTAACATGTACTTTATGTTTGTCTATTTGACACATGATGAATGCAAGGTGATGCATTAAGGGTATGATACATGTTATTATGCATTGTGATTGCATATCGTGCTGTGGAATAAAAGATGTGTATTCCACGAGTCAGGGGTGATCACAGTGAAGATTTTAATGCTTACGCTTTACCACTAAATATGTGGAGCGGGAGGGGGGAGGCTTGCTTGCACATGGAGGTGGGGTATGCCATACTAAGCGAGGATGAGATACCGCTTGTATGAAGAAGCGAGGATGAGATACCGCTTGTTTTGAGATTATGGAGCGAAGAAGCATTAAAATAACTGATGATGACTGACTCAAGAAAAAGTAATGATATGTCATGGCATTTATTTATGAGGACATATGTTCATATAGTGATTTGATTATGAATTATGGTACAGGGACAACCAATAGGCGTTGTAAATGCAATGGAAATACAGGAAGTGTTTTGTATTTATGATTTATGCATTTACGTTTTACATTCATATTATGTTGAAGGAAGATGAGTTCAATAATTTAAAGCAGGGCAGCCTGTCAGTGTCAGACTATGCTATGCAGTATTCCTCACTGTTGAGGTATGTACCTCATGTCGCTGTGAGCAGTCATGCCAAGATGAGAAATTTTCTGAAGGGACTGAGACCAGAACTATTTGATCGGGTTGTCTCCAACAACCCCAACTCATTTAATGATGCCCTGACTAGGGCAGAGTTGACAGATATTGCAGTGGGTGCGTATAAGGAAGACGTACCCCCTTTCGTACCACCTCAGAGACCAGCTGTTGACAGCCCGAGGCCACGAGGAGACCAGTTCAAGCCTCGTGGGGCCTCTTCATCTTCTAGATTCAGTGGGAAGAAGTCTCAGAGTCATAAGCAAAGTAATCGGGGACCTACACATGGGAGTAAGGCAGGAGGGGACAGGTGTGACCGCTGTGGAGGATTTCACTTGTCACGTGACTGCCGAGGCTGTTATGTTTGTGGCAAGGTGGGCCACTTAGCTCGGGCTTGCCCCAATCGGGTAGGTCAGGCAGACTTTGGGCCGAATAGGCCAAGATTTGATGCCAGGATGGCACCACAGAGACAGCAGTTTGCACCTCGACCACAGGGAGGTCAGGCGGCAGGACCGCCGTAGGTTCAGGTGTATGCACTGACTCGGGAGCAGGCTGAGGCAGCCCCGGAGGAGGTCATTGCTGGTACGTGTCATTTATTTACGTACCCTGCATTTTTATTGATAGATACAGGTGTTTCCCACTCTTTTGTGTCTGCTACTTTTGTGGAAAGACACCGCTTGTGCTCGTCTCTGTTACCCACGCCTCTCATGGTCTCGACACCCACGGGAAAGTATGTGACTGCAGACCGACTGTTATCTGATTGCCTCATTTATTTTGAGGGCAATGATCTGAGGGCCGGTCTGATTCAGTTAGAGATGGCAGATTTTGACTGCATTGTCGGCATTGATGTGTTGAGCAGATACCGAGCTGTGGTAGATTGTCGACAGAGGATGTTACATTTTCTATCGGATCAGGGGTTCCAGTGGACCTTCTATGGGGACGGCTCTCGTCCAAAGATTCCAGTGATCTCAGCGGTTAAGATGTCGCGGTTATTGGAACGCGGCCACGCGGGCTACCTTATTTATGACGTGGATGCATCAGAAGAGAAGGAAGTGGGAGCCGAGGATATTCCGGTCGTGGCGGAGTTCATTGATGTATTCCCAGATGAGATTCCAGGGTTTCCGCCGATCAGAGATGTGGAGTTTGCCATTGAGCTACTGCCGGGGACATCAGCCATTTCTCGTGCCCCATACATGATGGCACCGGCAGAGCTGAGAGAGCTGAAAGTGCAGTTGCAGGAGCTCCTTGACAAGGGATACATTCGTCCTAGTGTATCGCCTTGGGGTGCACCAGTTTTGTTCGTAAAGAAGAAGGATGGTTCAATGCGTCTGTACATTGACTACAGGCAACTAAATAAGGCCACAGTAAAGAACAGGTACCCCGCTTCCGAGGATTGATGATCTGTTTGATCAGTTACAGGGTACGAGGCTCTACACTAAGATTGATCTGAGGTTGGGGTATCATCAGATTTGGGTGAGGGAGGATGATGTACAGAAGACGGCTTTCAGGACCAGATATGGGCACTATGAGTTCCTGATCATGCGTTTTGGGGTGACGAATGCCCCAGCTGTCTTCATGAGTTTGATGAACAGGGTGTTCCAGCCGTATTTGGACCAGTTCGTCATAGTTTTCATTGACGATATACTCATCTACTCCCGGACTGAGGAAGAACACGTTGAGCACTTGAGGACAGTACTCCAAATCCTCAGGGATCATCGGTTATACGCAAAGCTCATCAAGTGCGAGTTCTGGTTGAACAATGTTGTATTCTTGGGCCATGTTATTTCTAGCGGTGGGATATCAGTAGATCCCAGGAAGATTGAGGCAGTTATTGATTGGTCCGCCCCTATTTCAGTCAGTGAGATTCGAAGCTTTCTGGGTTTGGATTGCTATCACCGACGTTTCGTTGAGGGATTCTCAAAGATCGCCGAGCCACTTACACAGCTGACTCAGAAGGGAGTCCCATTCTGTTGGTCAGAGGCTTGTGAGCAGAGTTTCAGGGAATTGAAGCACAGAGTGACTACTGCACCAGTTTTGGTGATTCCTAGGGAGAACAAAGGGTTTGTTCTTTATACTGACGCATCACTACAGGGCCTAGGATGCGTACTGATGCATGACAAGCACGTGGTGGCTTATGCTTCTAGGCAGTTAAAGCCACACGAGACGAGGTATCCGATCCATGATCTGGAGTTAGCAGCTATAGTGTTTGCCTTGAAGATATGGCGACACTACTTATATGGTGCCTCATTCACCATCTTCACTGATCACAAGAGTCTGAAGTTCTTGTTTACACAGGCCGAGCTGAACATGAGGCAGAGGAGATGGATGGACCTGCTGAAGGATTATGATTGTGAGATAGAATACCACCCCGGGAAAGCAAATCTGACAGCCGACGCCTTGAGTCGGAAGGTGAGGAGCACAACAGAGGATGTCATGTGTTTATCAGCTATGATGGGCTTCTACTGTCAGTTGGGTTTTGATTACGATGTGTCTTCTTCTCCGGTACAGGTGTTGACCTTGCTAGCTGAGCCGATCATTTATGAACATATCCGGAAGGCTCAGGGGACCGACGCAGAGGTTCAGAGATGGATGTCAGTGGTTCATTTAGGTCAGCCATCGAGATTCAGAGTGGCTGAGGACGGTTCTCTAAGGCTTGGCGACAGATGGGTGGTTCCAGATACATCCGGATTGCGATGGGGTATTTTACAGCGGGCTCATTGTAGCAGGATGAGTATCCACCCGGGCGGGAAGAAGATGTATAAAGATTTACGCAGCCAGTTCTGGTGGAGGCGAATGAAACAAGATGTTACCTCATTCGTCAAAAGATACCTGATTTGTCAGCAAGTAAAGGCTGAGAGGCAGAGGCCTGGTGGTGAGCTAAGGAGCTTGGAGATACCACAGTGGAAGTGGGAGCACATATCCATGGACTTCGTGACCCACTTACCGAGGACTGTTTCGGGTTTTGATGCCTTATGGGTAGTCGTGGACAGATTGACTAAAGTGGCTCATTTTATTCCCTACAGTATGACTTTCACGTACCTGAGGATGGCTCAGTTATATATCAGAGATGTGGTGAGACTGCACGGGATCCCTGTTTTGATTGTGTCTGATCGAGATCCGCGGTTCACATCTCACTTCTGGGAGGGTCTTCAGTCAGCCCTGGGCACAGAATTAAGGTTGAGCACAGCATATCATGCCCAGACGGACGGACAGACCGAGCGTACGATACAGACGCTCGAAGATATGCTGAGGGCTTGTGTGTTGGAGTTCGATACTTCTTTGTAGGACTCAGTAGCCCTAGTGGAATTTTCTTATAATAACAGTTACCAGGCTAGCATACAGATGGCTCCATTTGAAGCCCTATATGGCAGGCGTTGTATCGCCTTTTTGTTGGGGTGATGTGGACCGTAAATCGGTCGGAGGACCAGAGTTGGTCCAGGAAATGGAAGAGAATGTGAAGGTGATCAGGAGAAAGATGAAGGCAGCTCAGGACAGGCAGGCAGCGTATGCGAATCAGCGGCGAAGACCGTTGGAGTTTCAGTTGGGCGACAGAGTCTTTCTGGAGATCTCACCTTTCAGGGGTGTGGTACGGTTTGGTATGCGGGGGAAGTTATCCCCGAGATATGTGGGGCCGTACGAGATCTTGCAGCGTGTTGGTACTCTGGCTTACCAGTTAGCTTTACCGCCCTCTCTGTCTGGTATACACGATGTATTCCATGTGTCTATGCTGAGGAAGTACGAGCCGGATCCTTCACATGTGTTGCAGCCTTCTGAGGTGCAGCTAGAGTCCGATGTTTCCTATGTGGAGCGGCCTATCAAGATTTTGGATATGGCAGACCGCAGGCTTCGGAACAAAGTTATTCCTATGATCAAGGTTCAGTGGGATCGTAGGGGTGTCGAGGAGGCCACATGGGAGACAGAGCGACATATGGTGCAGCACTACCCAGAACTGTTTTCTGGTATGTGTATTATGTTTTATATTGTTTTGGTAAGCATGTTTGATTTCGGGGATGAAATCTTATAAGTAGGGGAGTATTGTGATATCCCCGAAAGGCTTATGTGTATGCATGCTATCGAGTGTTGATAATTATGTGTTAGGGGCAATTTAATTTGGGGAGTATTGGTGAAGTTTATGTGTTTAAATGCATATAATCAATTGAGGAAAATAAGTATGTGGTTAGTGTCAAATAAAGAGGAATGTGGGGTATTTAAATGATGTATTTATGTGGTAAAATTATAAAATATCAAGGAGAGATATTTTAAATACATCGTATGAAATACCGGGATACAATTAAACACCACATGACCACCCTACATACAACCACCCCCCTATCAGCATGCAAACCCACGCCACCTCCCCTGAAATCCTGCAGCATGGGTTGGCCAAGGACATGCTTTCCACCTCATTCTACCATTTTTTCCTCTCACCTCAAGAACTCCATTTTTTCTCTCTTTTTCGTCTGAAATCTGAGCTGCTATTAGGAAGGAAGGGCTCGGAAATTTCTTGTCTTTTCTTGACAAAAATCGAGGAGCAAAAGTGGTGAGGAATCATATATTTTTCCCAACTTTCAGTGTTTAAGCATGTGTTTTCATTAAAGCAGAAATGGCATGCTAGCTAAAGATTCGATTAAATCTTATTCTGAGTGCTTGCATGTACGTTTTATGAAGCTCCTAACATGGTTGACTTAGCAACTTACATGCTTTGTGTGTTAGATTTTCGGGTATGAAAAGTGGTCCTCGAAAATCTGGGCAAGTGAGATGCCCTGTTTTTGGTTAAGTAGGGATTTGTTCATGATGATATGATGCATGTTAGCTTAAGTTTTGGATAACCTTTGATGTGAATACATGCATGGAAACTTTGTGAAGTTCTCAGAATTTTATTCGAGCATTTTATATGTATCGTGAGGTGGTTTTGATAGCATGAAATGAGGTGCTCGACAATTCTGGAAAATCGTATTTTTTGCAGGGGAGCTTGATCGATCGGTAGTGATTTTCGATCGATCGGGCGAGGCAGAAAGTTTTAAACAAAAGGGGTCGATCGATCGGTGGTTTTCTCAATCGATCGCCTAAAGTCCTCGATCGATCGGTGGGGTCTTTTCGATCGATCGGTCGAGGCAGAAGTATGAAAAATATAATTTTGATTTATTATGTCAAGTTTATGATATTGAATCATAATGAGGTGCCTAATGTTGTGTTATGTGGTTATGTAGAACCATCTCAGGTACCAACACAGACGAGGAGATAAAGTCTATTGACTCCTCTATATTTTGAAATGTACGTAAGCGACGTACGGGCACCCAACGGTAACATGTACTTTATGTTTGTCTATTTGACACATGATGAATGCAAGGTGATTATGCATTGTGATTGCATATTGTGCTGTGGAATAAAAGAGGTGTATTCCACGAGTCAGGGGTGATCACAGTGAAGATTTTAATGCTTACGCTTTACCGCTAAATATGTGGAGCGGGAGGGGGGAGGCTCGCTTGTACATGGAGGCGGGGTATGACATACTAAGCGAGGATGAGATACCGCTTGTATGAAGAAGCGAGGATGAGATACCGCTTGTTTTGAGATTATGGAGCGAAGAAGCATTAAAATAACTGATGATGACTGACTCAAGAAAAAGTAATGATATGTCATGACATTTATTTATGAGGCCATATGTTCATATAGTGATTAGATTATGAATTATGGTACATGGACAACCAATAGACGTTGTAAATGCGATGGAAATACAGGAAGTGTTTTGTATTTATGATTTATGCATTTACGTTTTACATTCATATTATGTTGAATATGAATTATGATATGCTCATGTGTTGGGGTTGTCTTTGTAGGTGCTTTTACTAAGGAGAACCAGGGTCGGGGTTGATACATTGAGCTGTAAGGAGTGCTACAACGATAGTAGGACAGAGTTCTTTTGTGTAGTCTCTACAAGTAGTAGAGTAGAACTATAGTGTCACTCCTATTGTTTTGAGGAATGTAACTAATTTCTTTTGAAATTTTTATTGGCGCATGTGACCCTTAAGCTCGAGATGTCAACACGATTAAATGTTTTGATTATGCATGATTAGTTCTCATTATTGCACCTTATATTATGTTTAAGATAACGGGGTCTCACACAATCACGTTGAGGAGTGATAAAGAGGTAGAAAACCCAGAGAAGGTGGTACTTACGCCACCTAAGCAAGAAGAAAAGACAGATGCAGCAGCAGAAAAAATGAGCTTGCAAGTTCTGCAACTCCAAAATGTATGTTTCCAACATCTCTCTATGTTAAATATTTACAAGATTTGTGTACCGAGGAATAGGGACCGATGATCGATGCAAGGATCCAAATATGTTACTATATCTTGCACAATGGGAAGCAATATAATTGATAATGCCATGCTAGACTTAGGATCATTGATCAATGTTATGTCATATTCAATTTATACCTCTTTAGAATTAGGACCTTTGAAAAAAACTGGAATTGCTATTCAATTAGCTAATAGTTATGCCGTGTGCCCTAGGGGAGTACTTGAGGATGTTCTTGTGAAAGTTGAAAATTTGTTCCTTCCTGCTGACTTTACATACTTGACATGGAGAATAATGATAAGAGCTCTTATTCTGTTAGGGGGACAATTTTTGAAAACTTCTAATTGCATAAAATGTAAATAGTGGTACACCCACGATGGAATTTGATGGTGAAGTTGCTAAGTTTCATGTGTAAGATCCCATTAATTCCCCTTTTGATAAATACACTAATTACACTGTTGGTATCACCAATCACTTATCACAAGAACACGCATTCTGTCACTAAACATGAGTTAGGGGTAACAAATGATCGACTTGTTGACAAATGAGGTACAAAACGGATTCTGATTAGCACTTTACACGAGCCTTCTGCTTCACATAATTCTCTTGCTAAACTTCTCAATTCTGAATTGCATGCTCTTAATATAGAGCTGAAACTTCCTTCCGAACAACCTCTGTATACATCAATACATTACGGGGGAATGAGAAAAAGGGTTGTGGACTTCCAAGAAGCACGACAAATAGGCATTGCAATCGAGATGTCAAGAAGATACTAAGGTGGAAAAATGTAGAAAAGGAGATCCCATATGAACCTCCATGAGTGAAACACAGAAGCACTAGAGTCGGCCCACTGATGATAAACAGAGACGCTGCTTGTGAGGAAATTTAAGGGGAGTTAGTTTTTCATTTCTTGTTATTGCATTTTTAGTTTAGTCTTCCTTTTATTGTATTTTTGACATACATTGGAGACTATGTAAAGATTTAACAATGAGGGGGAGATTAGTAGTTTGTTTTCTTAATTATTACAAAAATCTGAAAATATCGAAAAAAATTGAAATTTTTTAGAACTCATAGTTATTTGTGAACATATAATTTGGACTCACTATCCCGAGATGATACATAGTACGCATGCTTTAGAAATAGATGAATTACTAACCTTGGAACACTTTGAACTCTGATGCAAATTATACTTTGACACAATGGCTGAATATTTTGAGCAAGAATTTGTAATGAGCTTGTGAATTGTGCATGGTATGGAAAAAGTTGTGTGAACTTCGTGGTAGTCATATGAAGTCTCTGATACATGCTAGAACTTAATACATATTCTTTGAGGTGTAAATCTAGATTACTTGCAATCATGAAAATGATATGACATTTTTTGATAGGTTTGAGCATTTTTCAAGTATACCATGTAAACAAAATTATTCATAGCGTCTCTTTTGAACTTTAATGCAAAAGAAGCCATTCGATATTCTTTGGCTAGCTTATTATCTTCCCTAATGAGCCTAAATATGAGTTTTATCCATACCTTTGAAGAGAGTATGATGTGATGCATTCACATGCATTTATGTTATCATTGATTCATACGTTTGTGAACTTATTGTCAAAAGAATGAGATGCATGAAAGAAAAGTGAGATGCCTTGGAAAATAGAAAAATATATGACTCCAAGGGGAGCCAATACACAAAAGAGAAAAATGATTGAAACAAACCTCGCAAAAGATACAAGGTTTGAAAAAAAATCATGTAAGCAGAGAAAAGCTTTAAACTCTCTTGTTTTATTATCTTCATTTCTTTTATAAGTCAATGTCTAGGCCAAGTTACAAGCTAATAAAGACATGTTTGATTTATGTTTGCAATTGACTAAGATTGTGGAGAAGTGTATGCAAGTGAGCTTATACTAGTGTTAATGTAAGACTTGAACTATTATGGGTCTATATTAATTGGAGCCATTATATGTTCATAACACTGGTTTATGATCACAAACACACATGTTTGTTGCTGTGTTAATTATAAGATGTTTAAGGATCGAACTTGTTCTATTGTTAAAACATTTTTCTTGATCGTGCATGTTTGAAATTGTTGAGGCACCCAATTGATGACAATGTTATGATCATTCTAAAACTATGGGTCACAAAAAGGTTAATATTTTTGTTATGTTGTGTTACAAAAAAGACTAATAGTTTTGATATAAAAAAAATAGTTTTGTTGTGTCGCTCGAGGATGATCAAAGTTAAGCGGATGTTAGAGTTTTGGTGTTAAGTGTTTTTTTTTTATAGACAATGCCAGTCTTGGCTCAAATTGTTGTCATGTGACCTGAAGATCACGTATTCGAGTCGTAGCCTCTTGCAGCGCAAGAAAATGTTACATACATTATGCCAAAGTGATCCAACTCCTTCTCGGGTTTGTTTGTTTTTTTTATAGTTTTTCTGTAGATATATTTATCCCTCTTTATAATTCTATAAGATTATGTTGTTGAAGAAAAATCGATTATGACAATTCACTAAGATAATCAAAATTTAACATGGAAAAAAATGTTTAGATTCCAAATCTAACTATTAAAAATTTATTCTTCTTTAACCAACTATATAAAATTATTCTGCATAATTTATTTATTCTACTTTTCATACACTTTAAAAGTCTCTTACTTTTCCATCATTTTAAATTCTTCACATATTTATTAACCTTCCTATTTTTAGTTTGCTTCAACGTATGGCAGTTAGGACCATTACTGAATAATAAAGGAGACAATAACTACCACTAGTCTACTTCACTAACAGCTAGCAAATTCGTGTCATTTCTCTCCTCTGCAAAATCAACACAAGTTCTCAACCAATTATATGAAAGGTTTAAACCGCGCCAACACGTCAATATAACACCACGTGTAATGTAATATTAAATCAAGCGAACACTCGAGAAAAAAAAAAAAAACTCTTGCCAGAACCAGAAATTGTCGGTGGGATAAATATGTTTCATAAATTTTTATATTTAAAAATTTTAAAATATATAATAATTATATTTATATAATATATTATTATATTATAAATATTTAAATAAAGAATAAATTTAAAAGAAAAGAAATCTACTGTATGAAGATAAGAGGAGACACCTAGAATCACACGATTGTACCACGTGTCATATCACATATTTAGACACATCCCCATATTCTGCATAATATTTACTAAATATCGGGAGATATATCAATTATTGATTTAGAATATATTATCAACTATTTTAGATCATCGTATCTATAAATATAACAAAATGCATACAAAGCCCGTCAATATGGCCACGAGCTTCTAGCCGAGATGGCACCCTAGTTTCTCAAACGAGAATGGTCTCAATATCGAGACTCGTTGTACTCCCCTCTCCGACTATCAAAAAGAGAAAAAAGAAATCCGTCAAGATGACCGATTAATTGGCAAAAAAAAAAAACAGTCAAGTGTTTGATTTTGATTACTGCAACAATTTCGGTCTGTTTATATCTTATTGTATTGATTTTTCATGTTCCATAAGCAATAATAAAGTATTTGAAATCATTACTAGAAAAAGATTTCTCAACAATATTTTAAGTGTACGATTAAAAAAAATTAAATTGCTTCTTATTATATATTCAATATAAAAAAATTAGATGAGCATTAAATATATTTATTTAAAATGATCACATGAAATTATATATTATCTTTTATTGCAAATCAATAAATAAAAAGTTCATTAAAGTTAATACTTTAAATTTATTATAATTTTTTTTCGAAAATACTTCTTTAGACCAAATTGAATGCCACATAAATAAGATTAAAATATTTAAAGTATATTATAAATTAGAATTTGACGATTTTAGTTTACTCAAACTTTTAAAATAAAACAATCTATTCTCTTAATTGAAAAAAATAGTATATTATTTTTTTATAAAAAATATAGTAATCATTCACATATATCGATTCATTAGTAAATTTAAATTTAGTTGAAATATAAAATTTTCTAATAAACATATATATTATTTGTAAAATAAACTATTTTATCACTTTATCAAAAATCATAGCTAGTGATAACAGTATTACTCTAAACTTTTAAACCATACAATATTTCAAACGCCGTATTTTGATCGCTCTCCCAACAAAAGCAACAGACATACCCAACAATTTCTTCCCAATAATTACAATTATTGTAACTCATAATAATCGAACATATGACATTGGTTTGATACCAATTATAGGATCAAACATTTATCATTTTACCAAAAACTATAACCAGTAATAATATCGCAATTCTAAATTTTAAATCGTACAACAGTCAATTATTACTTCCAACAATATTTATTTTATTTTATTCTTTGTTTCTAGACAATCCCATACTTAAATTTTCAAAATAACATAAATGAAGCCCCGCCTAGCTTAATCACACTCTATATATTCACACATACACTCTCGCAAAATTCATATAACCACAGCATAAATAATCTAGAGAGAGAGAGAGAGAAAGAGATATGTCTGATTGGGCAGCCGTGATAATAGCAGTGGTGCTGTTCGTGCTGCTGAGTCCAGGTCTGCTCCTCCAGATTCCGGCTCGGGGTCGGTTCGTGGAGTTCGGAAACATGCAGACTAGCGGGCTATCCATTTTAGTCCACACAATCGTTTACTTTGTCATCATCACCATCCTCCTCGTCGCTATCGGTATCCACTTTTAGTTTGTCAACTGCGTCTTGAATGTGTGATGTAATTTCAGTTCAGGGTTTACATAATTTCAGTTAATTTTGTGGACTGAAATGGAAAAGAAGATTCGTCGTGTTTCTGGGTAATAAATATCTGGTGGTGTTCCATAATGTTTGTCAATCTTTTAAATGCTTGTAACATCTTAGTGTTGATTGATTCAGTAATCTATTTCCAATATAAAAAAATAAATAAAAGTACTGTAGGCTTTTTAGTTGGCAGTGAACATGGATACGTGGACACCGTTACGGGTACGATATGATACAGATATATGGATATGCATTTTCAAAAAATTAAAGAATACGACACGTCTAGCATACTATAATAAATTTATATATATATGTTATATATACTAATATACTGAATTTCAAAAAAAAAAAATTAATTATCAAATATTGTAATAATTAAATTAAAAACGATGTAAATTTATAGATATATAATTAACTAAGTAAAGCATATAACAAATATCACTCAAATTACATAAAACATTAAAAAAATATAATTTTTAACATTTTTTTTCTTTTTTGTATTACGCAAAATACCATTTACTATTAAACAAATATCATTAAAATGATACAAAACTGATATAAAAAAATTATAGTTTTTTAACATTTTTCTATAATAAAAAAAAGTTGTAACTTGTTTTAAAAATTTCTTTAAATTTTTTTTAATAAAAAAAAAAATCAATTTCCACTGTTGTCATGTAGTATCCACGACATGTCTAACATCTGTCGAATTTTTTTAAAAATATATGTTGGACATGCCACATGATGTTCCGACAATATGTCACACCCATGGCTGGCTATATCTGTGTCCATAGAGTGTTCGATACTGCATATGATGGTTCTTTAGATTGCTACTTTTAGCACATACATCAAATTTTAATTTAATATTAAAAGCTAACAAAATAAAGAAACACCAGAATTAACCAAAACAATACCTTTGCCAAACCATGGCTTTTTATAACATGGCAAAGCGACCTAAAGACTTCAACTAGTTTGTACAAATCGTAGCCACCATCATTCTGCAAACTGGTCTAAAATTTCCTTAAAATTTTTTTAGCTCACTTTGAATCCCCATCCTAAGAAAAAAACAACAGCTAAATAAAGGAGAACCGGACGTTCGAGATGAAGGAAAAATAATGAAAGACATCAGTCTTAGAAGAGATAAATTTTATAGTTTGGTTTAGGATTGCTTAACATATCGATTCGGTCCGGCCTGGAATCGGTTGGTTCCGAATACGATAATCCATCAACCAGTCCGATCCGTTAAAGAACCGGATCGGAATTCCGGTTCCGGGACCGATTTTTTTCTCAAAAAAGCGAAGATATATTTATCTAAATAAAAAAATTAATTTTTAAAAAAATAACGGATCCGATTTCGGTTCAATCCGAAATCAGTAAGATATCGGATCCGGAACGATAGAATCGATCCGCCCTGGTATCTTACCGGTTCCAAACCGGACTAACCGGTCCACTTTTGGACCGGGTTCGAATTGACCGACCCGTGAAGCGACCCTCGTTTGATTTGCTAATATGAAAAACCAGATAGGTACAAAATAAAAGCTGAATATATAGAACAGCTTCTAATTAAATGAAGAACCGAACAACCACTTCTGTCTTCAAAACGATATATATCATATATAAAGAAAAGAATATCCAGAGAGTTTCGCAAGCATGTTGTTAGTTTCTAATCACAGACTGCTACAACAATAACAACAATAACAGAGCCTTTAATTTCAATTAATTGATATAAGCTACATGAACTTATAAGAGATCAGAACGAGCAAACAATTCAGTCGTTCTCCAACATTTGCCACACCTACCCAAATGTTTTCATTCCTTATTTTATCTTTTATGTTCTTATTACATATCCAACAAAGCATACACATCTCTGTTACACTATTTTGGACATGATTCCTCCCTATCATTCAGTCTCATACGCTATTGCTATTACGATCGCATAGAACTTCATTCATTGGTGTTTCTTCATTCCAACCATCTCAAGCACATGTATTCTATGGTTGAATCACAATTTCCCCATCCTGTATGATTATTGCTAAATCATGCCACCGATTTAGCAAAATCACCATATTGTCCGTAAGTTCTTATGTCAGAAGAATGAGTATCATTATAATAAGTGTACAGATTTGTTCGTCAGTAATCGGGATCAAATTGTGGGGAATATAAGTAGAGATGAAGGTGGAAGTTCAAACTCGCATAGAACTTCATTGGCGTTTCTTCATTCCAACCATCTCAATCACATGTATTCTATGGTTGAATCACAATTTCTCCATCCTGTATGATTATTGCTAAATCATGTCACTGATTTAGCAAAATCACCATATTGTCCTTAAGTTTTTATGTTCAGAAGAATAAGCATCATTATAAGTGTACAGATTTATTCATCAGTAATGGGGTCACATTGTGAGGAATATAGGTAGAGATGAAGGTGGAAGTTCAAATATAGGCTAATAGGTGTCGGATTAAAATGCATCCAATTTGCGGAGAATTAATAAACCCAGGATAAAATATTTGTCCTCTATTTTTTCCATCACTTAAAGGATATGATGCACGGACATTCTTGAGAATCACTCTGTGCAGTGTCGGACACGCCACGTGGCGTGTCCTTAATTTTATTAAAAAAATAAAATCGGACACTCGTGTCGGGCACTCCAATCAAAATTGCACACCCGGCCGATGGGCGTGTCCGACACAGAAAGGACCATTTTGAGTGTTAAGTGTACAAATTAATTTTTTTTAGCTAAAATGAAATTTAGACGTCTTAGTTAAACTTTGATTTTATTGAAGTAATAAACATTTGTGTACATTTATATTATTTTTGAATTTGGTTCGAATATTTTTGGTTTTATCTTTTACTTGGAGTTATTTGTTAAACTTTATGTTAATTAAAGTAATATATATTTTGTGTTAGTATGATTGATAGTATGATAATTTCGCCGTGTCCGTGTCGTATCGTGTCAGTGTCGCCCTGTCAGTTTCCGTGCTTTTTAACAACAAAAACTTAGTCTCAAAATTCGAAATCTAACATTCTCCGCACATGAATTTTTAAAGATTTTGTCAAATTCCAATTAACAGAAAAGGAAAAACTTATGTCACAATTTATAAAGTTTCTAAACTGAAGATGTTTAATCAATTTCCAACAAAGCATCAAAGCAATATTAATAAAATCAGAAATGTGGTAATCATAGATACTCGAAATGCCATCTACTTTGATAGTGCTTACCAATTGAGTTGCATCACATTTGAATTAAACTTGTGTGGAACTAACAAATTAAAGAGATGGGAAAACTCGATTAGAAGTCTGATATTTTGACAGCAACAGTCTTCTTTTCGATTACTTCTAACCACACATGAGCATATATGATTCCTTAATATTTTAAGAATATATAAACTTAAAAACCTGGTCTGAAGTTGACTCGTTAACCTGGCTGTCATTTCTTTCAAGTTCACCTTATCCTCTTTGCGGTCAAGAAAATTTTTATGACTTGCGAAGATGGATCAATGATCATTCTTTACAAGTGATGTCTGCGGGTTTGGAGTTTCATTTTAGTTGATACTGATTAGTTTAGGTCTACACACGATGTAACAAAATTAGAGATAGAGCTTGTACAAAGTGTATTATGAATGTTTTTGGGGTTGAAGAAAAGAGTGGATATTCGAAATCTTGTTTCTGTTCTTACAGCTTGTACAAAATTAGACGCAGGGGAGGGAGCAATGTTGATTAATACATTACATATTTTTGAGATGCATGTTGGCAATTTTTATTTTATACATTAGAACCAGAAATTAATTTAAATGGTTTCTAATAATTATTTCCTCCAAATAGGATATTCATACATTTTTCTAGTGCTTTTTTACCAATTTCATGATCATATTTGCCCAACTATGGGTTAAAGTTCCAACTGTAGTTAGAGCTGATATGCAAAAGTCCGCACACGAGAAGACAGGGATGAGTAAAAATTCGGTTTAATCAAGCTATCGCAACGACTTAATTTGAAAATTCGTTCGATTAATTTGAAAGTTCGGTTTTCATTTTAAAAAAATATCGGTTTAATCTGTTGAGTTTTGGTTTCATTTCAAAACTATTGCTCAACCAATTAGACAGATATTTTATATTATATGTTTATATTTTTAAATCAGCTTTTTTTAATTTTTTAAATTTTTTTTAAAAATATCAGTTAATTCGGTAATCGACCGAAATAATCGATGTTTTATCGGTTTGAACATTTCGGTTTAATAGTAAAAATCGATCGTTTCGGTTGGTCCGAAACAAATTCGGTCGGCTCGTTTTTACAAGTTTGGTTTGGTCATTTCGATTTTGATCGAATGCGTACCCTTATTTGAGGGACAATGTCACTTTGTCACTTTGCACGATTTAATAGAGATTTATTTTCATTCTTTGATTAAACAAATAAAATTTAATACAACAAAATACAGATGGGAAGACGAGTCCAAAACTAAGTCACATAATCCTCTTACCCCACTTCGCGCATTGGTGCTTCGGTCTCGCACTGACGCATTGAATGCTTGTGCTGCGCTTTAAGCACACTAAGTTTTACTAAGTCGTGCACTGACACACTGATCGTGATCTGGTACATTGAGTATGCATACGACGCTTTTAGCACTAAGTTTTATTAAGTCACGTATTATGTTTCACGAAGTCGTGAACTTAAATGATAGACATTCTTAATTCTCTTGAAATAATATATGTCATTTTAATAAATTCATACTATTACAAAACATGTTGAAACACATAGGTAATGTTTGGTTCCATTTTTCGAATTCATCTTATAACAAACACATTAATAATTAATTCATTTTTCATTCTCTAAAATATATTTTTATGAGAACAACAATTATTCATATTACAAGAGCGACAATAAAAGATTTGAATTACACTGTAAATAACATAAAAATGATGTAAGTTTGTCAAACATGATGTGTATTATACTTAATTTTATTTCATCAGTATGCGTATGTATGTGTAAATATCAAGGCGCAACCACACTCAAATTTTTTAAAAAAAATTCACGTACTCGTTCATCCCCATCCACACTCATATCTCATATATCCGTAATCTGCATCATGTGACTTAGGTTCAAAATCATAATATATAACGAAGATAAGCAGTGATTAGCGTTTAACACACGCTACAAATTTATTGACAATGTACCCTCAAACCATTTGCTTAAAAAAAAAACCCCTCCACTCCTTGTTTTTCTCTGCGTCGAATTAGGATATCTCCGTCAGCAACAGTAGTAAAAACCCGATCGCCGGAGGGGGCGTATTCGTAAAATCAATCGATGGATCCGGAAACCTTGTCGAAGGCGTTTGTTGAGCACTACTACACTACATTCGACGCGAATCGGGCCGGGCTTTCGAGCCTTTACCAAGATTCATCGATGCTAACTTTCGAGGGCCAGAAATTCCAGGGTGCCCAAAACATTGTTAGCAAGCTTACCAGTTTGCCCTTCCAGCAGTGCCAGCATCAGATCACCACCGTCGATTTCCAGCCTTCTGGACCTGCCGGCGGGATGCTTGTTTTTGTTTCCGGTAACCTTCAGCTCGTCGGGGAACAGCATGCGCTCAGGTTTAGCCAGGTAAGTTTTTTTATCTTTTGGGACTTCTTGGGATTGATTTAATGTGGGTTTTGGATTGGATGCAAGTTCGTAATATCGGTCGCGGTAAGCCGTTCGGCAACGGGAACTACAGACGCGTTAAAGATTCATACTAAATGGATTATAACAGTAACACCAATTTATTTTTTATGGAATATCGGCAAGTTTCCATAACCGTGTGGGCGAACCCTGATTGGATGTGTCCCTGCCGATTTGTACGTGTCTTGGTATTGATTTTGATGTTTGATGGATTTAATTAATTGGAGCGCGGATTATGGTTTTGTGTCGATGGGAAATGTTCTGTTGGTGCTAATTTGTGTCAAATTGTTTATTACTTTTTTGACTAGATTTCTGGTTTGTTAGATTGAAATTAAGCTCTGAGGAGTTAAGCTGGGGTGGATTAGATTTGATTGTGTTTAAAAACTCATTGCACCTTTTCAGCACTGCTTAAATCTATACATGTATCGGGAATTTGATGTGAAAAATTTGATAAATTAATAGTTTGTAGATAAGATGAAATGCAATGAAATTTTCTTGAGCTTATTTAGAATATTGTATTATTTATTGGCACGTCTTTCTTTGATTAGGCGCCTGTTGGGCAGGCTCTATGATTCTAATGCAACTGATATTTAAGAATCCGGGTTTGATGGTTGATTGATATCTTTGCACAAACTTCATTATTTGAACTGTAAATGGTAGGCTTTTGTAATTATCAAGGAAAGAAGGATACTGAATCAACATAAAGAACTAAGCTTTTAATTGCCCTTCTGGTTTGATGTAAGTAGAGAACCGTGAGAGAAGAGGGAAGTGGAAGTTTGCTTCGCTAATGTGAACATCAGTAGCTGAGCTTTCGTTCATCTGATTAATAATTTATAAAATGGGGGTGACAAAAATGTCAAGTGTTCAGAAGTATTCAAAGAAATGTTTTTTAAAGAGAGAACATTTTATCCTGTATTGCCCTATTTAGTGTGATGTTCTTTCTATAAACAATTTTAAAATGTACACTTGTTTACTTGTACACTACACTATTACACTTCTGAATACGGTTTGGGATCGATTGAACCAAATTATACTCACTTGTGGCTTTATTAGATTTTTCCACTTGTAAGCTAGTTTGTCAAAACAAATCTTAGTAATGGCTCCTCGTTTACTCTGTTTTCCAGATGTTCCATTTGATGCCAACACCTCATGGCAGCTATTATGTGTTGAATGACATCTTCCGGCTTAACTATGCGTGACAACATTGCCATTCATAGAAAGATACTGCTGAAAGTTAACGTCGTTTCAAGTGCTCTTCAGAGTGCGTATCATATGTTTGGTGGTTAAGGCTCGTTGAAATGAACCATTTGCGATATTATGGATTCAACTTCTTCTTTATCATGATTTATTTCGTGCATTTGGTTTGTAGCAATGTTGACAGTTACTGGTTAAATCAACTGATAGATATACATTGCTTCATATATTTTTTATGTCGAAACCAAACCACGTAATATAATGCTTGAAACACGAGAATCAAATAACAAAAAACACAATGCAAACTAGTATATCTCAGAATTCTCCTCACCGGAAACCTCCCACTGAGACACTATGTCGTGACGATGAGAAGATGATGTATCGGATTCACCATTTTGAAGCTCAGCCTGCCACAGTATAAGAATCAATGCAAGCATCTTCACATACTCGAATGCATGAACTAAAAGCCGAGAGATTGGGTAGTTGCTCCCCTAATTGATGAAATAAATTTCAATAAGTAATACTTTTAAAATATAAGTTTTTTCAAAGATACTAAATCCCTCCTCTTAATCTAAAACCTGATGCTATCAGATGAAAATAACAATGTACTAAGGAATGGAGAAGAAGATAAACTATAACAATGAAGATGTTGAAGCATTTAGCTTTAACTATAACATCAACGAGCAAAAAGTTACAACCTTATATCAAGAAACAAAACCTAAGTTACATTAACTTGGCTAAGTTCCTACCTGCACGAAAGGCGTAACGATCTGGGCATTGTCTCGAAGAGAGACTCGGTGAAATAAACATGTCTGTGAAGATGTGGATTACCTGCACGATATTTTTCATACTTTTCAAGCATGCGATGATATTGCTGGCGTGCTGTTGGATATTCAACAATGGACACCCTCTAGACACAGCGTCATCAATAGCTGCCTCCACATTCTCCTTACGGAACATTGTCCATTTTTTTTTGGATCTAATTAGTAGCTTTAAGATATATATCAGCAATAAAAATTTAAAAATCAATAGTTGTTTCATATAGTATTACTTTGTAATATAATATTATATAAATTTAATAATTTTTATGTGTGTCAACGGTAGTTGCCAATTACCAATTATGACCGAGTCCACTTCCAAGTATAATTGGAACTTGTGATTAATTTAGAGGTCTTGACTTAAATATGGATTAAGAATCCCCACATCATTGAATTTAAAAAAAAAAATCAATGATTTCCAAATAACTTTCGCTATAATTAGTATAATCTTACTAAAAATTATTTTTAAAATGCAAGAAAACAACATAAAAGGCAAAATTGCTATATCTCAACTCAACAATTTTGATAATATAACGGACAAATAAAATTATGTCGGACATTCGAAAGAGCCCTCAGAGTTGAAGATGTTGCTGCATCACTTTATTGATTCTCTTCCATAATCGTTCTTCATGTGTTCATCATTGCTGAGGTGAAATGATTTGAAGTTCAAATCATTGATAAAAATACATTCAAATTGTTTGGCTAATTTTGAAATCAATAGATTTCAAATCCACCGTCTTCAATTTTAAGACATTTTTTAACAATTCAAAATATTTCAAATTCCTAATTATTGAAGTCATTTCAAATCCAAATTTTCAAATCCGTTGTTGATATGGAATCATTACATCCAAATACAACTTTAATTCATTTATGTTTTAATACAAGCTCAGGCTCGGGTAACACTTGTTCATAATATTCTGGCTTCAAGGAGGTAGTCCGTTTAATCATCTCTTAAATATCAACTCTAAAAACAAGCCTTTAGACAGTGGAATGTCATACGTCAGATGTTGAGTAAAGGTTGAACTTCAAAACTCCTTTCCTATCCTCTTATAAGAATCATACAGTTCTTTGCATCAAGTAACAACATATCATGAGTAAGTAAGAATCTCCTGCTACAAACACGATTTGACATAACATTTACAAATTAAAAGCATCTTCGGGAGCAATGTGATTGATATATATGCCTCATATATATTTTTATGCCAACAGAAAACTATAGAACATACGGCCCTAAAGCTGAAACACGAGAATAAATAACAAAAAACACAGAATGTCAACTAGTAAATCTCATCATTCTCCTCATTGGAAACATCAACGTGAGAAGACATGCCGTGAAAACGAGAAGATGTATTTGATTCTCCATTCCGAAGCTCAGCCTGCCACAATGAAGAGCCAAAGCATGTTCACATACGATAATGCATGAACGATAATAAAGCGGGAGATTGGGTAATTGCTCCCCTATAATTAATGAAATAATGTTTCAATAAGTAACTCTTTTTAAATATAAGTTTTTTCAAAGATACAAAATCCCTCCTCTTAATCTAAAAACCCAGTTTATCCTTTAGATAAACTTGATGCTACCAGATGAATAACAAAGTAGCAAGAAATGGAGAAGAAGAAAACTATAACAATGAAGATGTTGAAGCATTTGAGCTTTAACTATAATATAAACACGAGCAAAAAAAACTCAGCCGTATATCAAGACACGAAGCCTAATTTACCTTAGCTTGGCGATACTTTTCAAGAATGCGATGATATTGCTGGCGTGCTGTTGGAGATTCAACCATGGACAGCACTCTAGACACAGCTTCATCAATAGCTGCCTCCACATTCTTCTTGCGGAACACTTTAAGGATGTCTTCATCCACGCATTCATGAATTGTCTCAGAGTTGATTTGAAATCCTCGGAAACCAACTCCTCGTCGGCGCCATCGTAGAATAACCTTCTCCAGAATACCAACTGCCCAGGTAACATTGAATGTTTTCCTGACTTGATGACCTCTGACATGAGCCTGCAATCACAAGAACTAGATGTCAGACAACTTATATTTACCTTAACTCATCCAATTAAAGAAACATGTGCTCAATTGAAGTTGGTGAACTTTGATTTTCATGTTTCTTTTACGTCAAAAAAATCCAACCCCCATTCTATCACATCGTTTTGGCACTATTTATTTGAAAAGTACAATGGAAGTTCAGAAAAAGGATGTCAGATTACTAATTTTTGGCACATATCACAATAATAATCCTTTTTGGGATGATTAATAAGATAATACAAATGGGAGCATTACCGAATACACTTACTGCAGATCCAATGGCCACCATTGGACCAAACAAGTGGGGTCTCACATGAGAAAAAAAATTGGACCAATGGTGGTCATTGGATCTACCCTGAAGATAATCCACAGGGTAAACTTTTGAGATGGTAATGAGCTATAAACTCCTTTTACTTGAGAAGAATGACAGACCTGTATCTTGACTACTTTCTGGCGAATTGAAAGATAGTCCTTCCGACCTCTCCAGCGTCGATAATTCTTTTGAATAGATAAAGCAGCTGGGCTGTAATCACGTGTGTTACGAAATGCCCATTTTGATGCAGCTGAAAGTCCCTGAATATCACGCTCTAAAATACTGTATTCATCACCACAAGCTCCGGCGATGCCAACTGCAACTTCTTTCTGCTGCCTGTTTCGGAAAGAATGGGCACGAAATGCAGACTGTATAAGTGCTGCAGCCTGAGTAGCACTACGAACTGCAGCTAAGGTATCCTTCAGAACACCATGATCTTCTTTCGAAGAGGGACTTGCCTTTGATAAACTATGTACTGTTTTTTCCGCTTCCAAGGCAGCCGACCCTTTAGATATCTCAGTTTCTTTCAGTACGAGGGATGAAAGATGATCAGTTAGTGCCATTTCTGAAAGATAACCTGCAAGCCCCATGTATCCGCCGTCATGTGCAATTGATGCCGGTGTTTTACCAGTTGGTTCCTGTGCAGTAGGATCAGTAATGGCTCCAGCCGATGCACCAGATGCTACGAGAGTAGCAATCACTTTTTCCCTGTTGCAGCTAAAACATTTATTTAACGTCTCTAATCATAGCTGGATGCTCAAATGAATAAAATTGGGCTTAGTTCGACAACCAGATAAATCTCGTAAAAATTAATTAGTGGGAAGAAACAAAACAAAGTTAACAGAACACCAAGCCTATACTCATATGCAAGTTCATGACTTTCTTATATCGACAAATAGTTACTGAATAATTATACCTCGTGATTTGTTAACACGTGATTCTAAGGACAAAAGTTTGCCAATCACTATACTATGTAACATATACCTCCCAAATCTTGCAGCCCAGTGAAGCGCAGTCCATCCGTTTGAATCACGAAAATCAGCACTTATTCCAGATTTCAAAATTGGC
The DNA here is from genome assembly GCA_907163345.1 of Haberlea rhodopensis. NCBI lineage: Eukaryota > Viridiplantae > Streptophyta > Magnoliopsida > Lamiales > Gesneriaceae > Haberlea > Haberlea rhodopensis. The sequence goes on along the minus strand of CAJQUN010000026.1, from coordinate 4,701,124 downwards.
AATAATGCCCATTCGTAGCCCAATCCAGCAGCCATATGAATGATACCTTGTTCTTTCTTTGATAACGAACAGCCCTTTTGATTATTCTTCGATAACCTAGATGAAAGCCACGCTCCCAACTTGTCTTTCAGAAGCTCTTGAAGAAGCCAACTAAGAGTGCTTGATGATGTTGAGGTGCCAGCTGAAAGAGCATTAATAACTTGGCTCCACATGGCATCAGACGTTTTGTATTTGGCCAACAGATCAACATCTGTTTCACTGACATCTCCTTCTGGTGACTGATCAGACAGTAGCATTCGCACAAATCTGGCAATCAACAAGAGCTCTTCTGAGCTCTTGCTGTCCTCTGTTTCAGGTGAATTACTGTGCCTACAAACAATGGGCTCAGCACGATATTCAAACTCCCTTACTTCACTACAAGGCTCCCTATTTCCAGAAGTAATGCAAATAGTGACTTTTCCCGCTTGCAATTTGGGGGGAGCAAAGCAGCGGAAGACACCTTCCCGAATTATCTGAACTGGAACTTCGATGCCACCAAACATACAAGCCCAAGAACACTCTGATGAGTCACAGAGGAAAGACCCAATAATGATGATCTGCAAGATAGAATTTGATGCCTAAATTTTCAATTTTAATAGCTGCTAATAACGAAACATTACAAATGAATTTAAAGATTTTGCTATTTTACACAAGCTGTGCTAAATCTAAAATTCAGGGAGCTCTGTATGGTCATAAGCATATTATCATGCCTATGGCAGAAATATTGATGTTTTGGAGCTTGTAATTGTTCAGATAGAGAACTTGAGACATGCCTAAATTTGAAATGCAGTAAAATAAGCACGGCGAGGGGCTAATACATACATACACAACAACCATGTTTTATTCTGTTGAAATATTGATCTCCAGTAAACTTAACCTTGAAGATATATTCAAGTTTCACTTGCATGGCTAGTAACATAAAGACTTTCTTAGTTAGTTTAGTTAGTTCGGGTACAATGACATAATTTGCTAATTGGCTGGTGATGAATTATTTTCTTAAAAAGGCATATATTTTGTGTAAACACCCTTCCTTAAGTTCATGAACTAACAGGTAAAGTGTCCACCACCTTTTGCAGAGATATGAGAGTTAGATGCTCATTTTTATAATTTATTGATACCATATGCCATAGTAAAACAGGATATCCAAACCCAGAGAGGATGATATAAATATTATTCCAGAATAGCTTTCACTACACTTGATTCTGATGATATATACCTTCGCACTTTCAGAGGTGTAAGACCAATCTGGAGATATCTCTTGGACAGTGAACTTCTGCTTAGGGGCAATAGTCAAACTCATGTAGTCTTCAAAAGAAATTCCCAACTCATCCTGGCTAGAGAAGGTTGAATTGGTTCCATAAGCATCATGTACGGGAAAACGAGCAAGATAGTTCATAGATTCCACATCACGAAAAATCATCATAGAAGCTGGAAGTATGAAATGTTGTCAGGACATTTGCAAACTCATAAATCTATGAATTGAAAATATATCCCTGGTAGTATCTTACAATTTTGAGCATCATAGCCACCAAGTAATGCTTGTGATTCCACACCTAGTAAACTTTTGGAGCCATCAATCATCTCATTCCAAATGTCGACTTCACCCCCAGGGAGTGGATGATGTTGTGGAATGCCCTCATCTGAAAGGTCATCCCCATTAGAATCCATCTTTTTACACTCCAAGATCAAATAATTAGAAGATTCTGACTTAGTCATAGAATTGAACAAAAGAAAGAATTGATTGAAGGCTTACACCTGAAAACTGTTGCAAAACAAGATCGTCTACGCCGGTTGACAATGGAGAAGGCAAGTCCAAATGTCGCAGAACATCTTCTAAATCATTGGAATCCTCATTGCCTACGTAAGACGTAAATTCTTGCGCCCCATCATCATCTAAACTCAACTGGTGTTTAATCGTTTGCAACGCTCGACTTAACTCCGGCCTTGATGAATTATAGTCCTCATCTTTACTCTCTATGCTATCCATTTGATTCATCCCTTGATTCATGATGACGTCACTTGAACTAATCTCCACAGAACTAGGACTTGATTGATTAAATTGCAGTTCATGTGATTCACTAATGACAAAAGACAAGTCTGGCTGTTGAGTTGCAAATGAGTTTGGATGGGGACTGAAGGTAGAAGATGATAATGGCGACACTTGAGATGTTGAAGAAGTATCCTGTCTTCCCTGTAATCAACAGAAATTGGACGCTTGTTATTTTTGAACAACATGAACTCGAGATGATGAATGAAAACGTAAACAAATAACCACTCCTCAAAGACTAGTCAAAGAGCATGTTAAATCTGGTCCAGTAAGTATACAAGGCAAGAATCAAATTATTTGTGCATTCGGAAATCTCAATTCTACCACTAGCAGAGGCTATCAATTTAGGATGAGCCGAAAAAACAATGGAAACACAGGCAACAGTGAAAATGAGCGGTGTTTATATGATTGATTTTATAATATTTAAACAATTGAAAATAATTAATAGGTATGGTTTGTCATTGATCATGCTCGGGGAGACTCACCGCCCCAGTGTCTCTGTAGTGAACAAGAACAATGTGTTCGTACTCTCTGTACAAAAAAAATAATAATAACAATATTTGTTAGAAATGAGGAATTTGTTGATGAAATAACTGTAAAATAACTTTAGTCCACGATAATCTTATATAAGTCAACACAGCAGATTCTTGTATCCCAGCAAAAAAATCTTATCATATTGGATTGTTTTTCCGAGTCCAACAGTTTTTTTTACTCACTGTTACATTAATAAAATTTTGAGAAAACGGAGGAATATTGTGATCGGATTAGCGTGTGAACTTACGGGTCCAAAATCCAGTAGCTACGTCTTTGAAATTTATGGTTGTGTTCTCCATGAGCATAATAACAATGTAGGGCTTCAACATTTCCAACCTGGTAAAGAGGAAAATGCCATGCACAGTTTCACATCAACAAACGTCCTTTATAGCAAACTCAATTGGTTTACTATCTCATAGCATAGTATTGACCGAAACACGTAATACATAAGATGCTGGCGTTCAGACATTAGTTGATATATTGTATCACAAGGGACAGTTTAACAGCATTTTGTAAATCAACAGCAACACCACTTTCGTTTTCTACATTCGTCTAATTTTCTTCAGACTTTTAACCAGATTGCGTAATAACTGGTGATTGTATTTGGTACTCCTAAACAGTAAGGTTTTTTTAAAGAAATGCCTCGACGACTAATAACAGAATCACTTGAAACACAAAATCAGCCTTAATAGAAGATGGAGTTACTTTAATTACACTGTAACTTCATCTTTACAAGAAATAATTGAATTGGAGGTTTACCAATCGACGAAGATGGGAAGATGTTCAACAGAAGAATGAGAAAAAAAATGAGAAAAGACTAATTAACACCATATGAGAATATCACCAGCAACCTTTAGCCGCTCATGTGCTTCAGCAATAGTTCTCTGATCCTTCCTTTTTCGCCAACTATGACCATCCTTTCGAAAAGATTTTAATACTCGCTTATTGAACAGATACAGCAATCCACCTGTTAATGCAATGAATGAAGTAATTAAATGAAAACTATAATTCGTCACAGGCTTTAATTAGAAAGAGATCCACACATGAAAAATAGATACTTAGAGGAAAATTACTCGCTGGTTTTTGAGGGTTTTGGTGGGTGACTTGGTTCTCCTCAAAATTCTTTAGAATGAAATACACTTCTACTGGTTTTAGCCAACGGGTTTGAGCTTCCCGAACTAGATGATCGATATTGTATCCTGGATTCAGAAAAAATGCATATCAAACCTTAGCACTAGAAATAATTCAGACTAAGAAAAATGTACACTGGACTTAGTATTTGGTGAGGAGAAACTGAAGGGAAATACTGCCCAATCTCCAGGTTATAGAACAACAAAAGTTAGTGATTGAGACAAAAAAAAAAAAGGCAGAACAATTTCTTTTGTTTTATTTCATGTTTAAGAGGGGCTGAGCATCCGTTGATCATAAAACCTCATCAATTCCAGTTCTTAAATACTCAGCCACCACCAGATTATTAGAAATATGAGATCATAAAAGCTTAATACATAAATTTCTCAAAAAACAGCAGTCAGCCCTTGTTGATGTCAATCAATCCCGCTTCCATGTTAAACAATTCTATCCTAACAAACAGGCGGAATAGAAAGGAAACTATAGAGAAGCACTTGGACACAACCTATATCAATTCAATTAACCTAATTAAACTATGATTACACGTGATTGTAAAGTAATGGATGAACTGCACGAAGCTCAGAAATCTTTTACGCCTAATTTCCAACACAAATAAGAAATAATACTTGAGTTGCGACTATAATTACACATAAGAAAATACAAGTGGCTGAGAAATGAAAGCAGTAATCAAATCATACCATCTGTTTCCATATTCCTCTGGAGTTAATTCAACAAAGAGTGCGAACTTCACGAACCGCAGGGCAACCACTTCACCGGCGTTCATTTGAGCACATTTCACCAAGTAGACGCAGCTCGTCGCCGAACTGAAAATCTTACGCAGTGATCAAAGGGAGAGGTGAGAGTATGGAGAGTGCAAAATATAATTAAAAATATATAAATCGGAGACTTGATCGATTCGTTAATGGTATTAGGTGCATGGTGTCATATTTTTTTATTTGGATAAATGGTATTTTATAAGTTATTTACGATTGACATGGTAAAATGGAGATTCGAATGAATATATATATACAGAAAATAGCATATACGTATTATTTTTAAAATATTTTTCAACTAAATTTATAAAAAAAATTTAAATATAACTAAATCAAATTATATACAAATAAGTCCAGTTTTACCCCGTTAGCTAAAACTTTTTTATTTTCCTAAAATATCCCTACATTAGATGTTCTCTTTCGATGACAAAACTTATTTTTTAAAAAATATATATCTAAATATTATTTATTATTTTATCTACAATTATTCTTCTTTTATTCCATTAAATATCTATCTACAAACTTATTAATAAACTTATGTATTGAATTTTGTTGAATATATTAAATTTAAATTATTTAAATAAATAACTGAGTCAAATTGGGAATAAATCACTGAAAGTAATGTTTGGTTTTCGTTCAGTACATTGTCAGATAAATATTATGTTTTAACTCCCTAGCCCCAAAAAAAATTTATATGGAGTACATTAATATTATAAATCTCTATTTTAGCATTTGTTACATATATATTACTCAAATATCTTCATTTTCTTCCCATTATTTAAAGAATTTTTTTATCTTCACAGCATCACATCTTTAATCTGCAAGCGCTCTAGCGATGGCATTGGAGTTTCTGGTTTAGTTCGTTCACTGCTATTCGATTGGGCGTGGAATTTCTGGAAATTTTGGATAGAAACTTTCGAGATTATGCTGGGTATCATCGTTCCTGGTTCAATATGCTTGGTCCTTGGTATTTCTTTCAATTTTGCTGCATGATTGAGGCCATATTAGGTGTTTTATTTCACCTTTATTTGTTGGGATTTGTCTACTGATTTGGCATCGATTTTACTTTTCTTTGATGTTTCAACCTGGATTTCGTCTTTGCCTTGTGTTGGGCATAAATACCCTTTGTTACTCAATACTGCGGTGTTGGGTGTGATCTTTCCCCCTGGTTTGAGCTCTGTTGCATTGCTTTGATACATGTTGGGGGTTTGGGTACACTACAAATGTTTATGGAATTGTCCATCCTAGCTATATTTATAATTTGGTGTCTTTTTGTTGTGGAATGCCTTCCCATACGTTCTTGATGGGAATGGAAGCAGTGTCAAGAAAACCAATCTTCATGATCTTTATGAGCAGGAACCGACATGACTACCTTGGAATATCTTAATGTGGGAAATTGTGGCTTGGCGTAGAGATCCAGTGTCAATGCTTTTGGCGTGGTCACCATATGAGTATGTTAGGATCGATTTCGGGGGTGGGTTGCCATTCCACACTCGAGTTCAACCAATTTGAGCTTCAATAACTCGTGTTCTTGAAATAATTGCACCGAGAGATTATATCGATTTCGGTTACAAAATCGAGCGGAAGACACTCGACATAACCCACTCTATAACCGATTAAACATTTGAAAGGCAGTTTAAAGATTTGCAATAAAGTATGTAAAAATAGTAAAGTAAATAAATGCAGTAAAGTAAAAACACAAGCATTTGTTTCTGGAAGTTCGAAGCACAACGCTTCTACGTCTCCCCTTCTTCCATCTCATGGAAGGATACACTAGAAGACTTTGATTTATACAACTCTTTGTACAAACCCGATCCAGTTGGGCATTCCCCATCCAACTAGAACTCCTAACAACTCAACTATGTATGTTCTTTAATGTCTCACATACAAAGACCTCTCAATCGGTTGTGATGAATCATCAACCGTTACAATGGTATTCACTCTTCTATTTTAGCTCACAATACAATGAATAGAGTGAATACAAAGACACAAATGATCTCCTAACAGATCTGATACAGCAAGGTAAGAGGTGCCAAAGGTTTGAGGAGTGCTCTTTATTTAGCAACTTTTGTCTTTGATGTTCCTCAATTGAATCCCAAGTGGGTTTGCTTTGGTAGGCTTGGATTGATCTTCAATCATCTGATATTGAGCTTCCAAATCATGTATATATAGCTCCAAGTAATGATATATACGTTAGACATAAGAATATGCCCGTTGGAAAAGGTTCTGCATCATTCCCGAGCTTGCAACGGTCATATTCTGGTTTCTGGGCTATTTCTGGAAGGCCCACTGGTTGGGTCCGGTAGGTGTGATCCGGTAGGTGCCATCCGGTAGGTGCAATCCGGTAGGTGTGATCCGGTAGGTGCCATCCGGTAGGTGTGATCCGGTAGGTGCGATCCGGTAGGCGTGATCTGGTAGGTGCAATCCGGTAGGTGTGATCCGGTAGGTGCAATCCGATAGGTGTTTCAGCTCTACACCAGCAAGATTTTGCAGACGTCTTTTCATCAAGTAAACCTTCGAATTTGGTCTTCTGGCCTGAAATACGACTTGTAGAGAATTGAGTTTTCTATCAAACCCCTTTAGAATCAGGTCGTTTCGATATCGGAGCTATGAGATATGATCAATTTAGTCAGCAGCGCTCGGGGTCTACTGGATGCTGAATTCTCATTTCAGCAACCAAACTCAATGCCATTTCTTAGCAGAACATCAAGCTGTAAAATATCATCTATGAACTGTACACTTGATGAAATATGTTAGCAACACAATAACAAGTTTTGTTAACATCAAAACCAAGATTATTCGGGTTTCCAAAACCCAACAGAGTATGGTCTTGTTGATTTGTAGAAACATGGGGTTGAGAGTACATATGGTATGGTTCAACCCACACATGTTAACCATGAGTCGGAAAGCGAATTTAGAACTGTCAAAAAATTGTTAAATATTATAAGATTATGAAAATACGTACCTTATAATAGTACATTAGCCTTTGAACGTTTGGCAAGTTCAAGTGTTTGGAGACATACATTGTTTGGCCCCAATTGAACACCTTATCCGTTCATATCTTGTTTGGCCCAATTGAGACAACAAATTGTTTTTAAACACACAAAAAGAGTATTTTTTGAACACAAACTAAGTATATGTGAAATGTAAACTATGTACGTTTTAAATAAAAAGTAAGTACTTTGGAATTATCATTCATTGTTTTGCCCCAATTGAGTGAGACTCTTTTCAACAGAAAAACGAGTACCTTGAAATATAAAGTGAGTATATGTGAAATGTAAAATATGTATATTTTAAGTTCGAACCAAGTACATTCCAATTAACATTTATTTGGCCCCAACTGAGACAACAAATTGCTTTTAAACACACAAAACGAGTACTCTTTGAACACAAATTGAGTATATGTGACATGTAAAAATATGTACATTTTAAATAAGAAGCGAGTACTTTGGAATTATCATTTATTGCTTTTCCCCAACTGAGTGATACTCTTTTTCAACAGATAAAACGATTACATTTGGAACACAAAGTGAGTATGTGTAAGGACCCCGCGCCCTTAACCAGCTATTAGTGTATTATCACAATAATGGTGCATGCTTTTATAACAATTGGGAATCCTCATAATTGCCATCTATAAAAAATTTCAACATTAATCCACTTAATGTTCAATTCCAAATACCGTTCCACTAGTATGAACATACACCTCATAATACACTACATGTTCTCAATTCATCATGCATTACTCCATAATTAATTGCATGCAACCATGCATGAAAAGTGAACTCTAGCAACATTTATACAAACCATATACACATATAGTAGTGCTCGCATGCGAGCATTGAATGAGTGATTGTGTATCTAATGTATAAAGCGCCCTACTCAATACCGATACTTGTACCTCAGCCCTGGAAGCACCTCCGATCAACAGCTCGAGCTCAACTCAGGAGCCACTGATGTACCTGTTCCACCTGCCCCAACAGAGACAACCCTCACACGGGGTGAATATACCAATACCACCATCTCAATAATCACAATAACACAAAACATAATTTACAGAATATAAATATGATTAAATCGTTATACCAATGACCACAGATATTACATATATGTAACCAATGATTCCATAGTTCTATCTCATCGCTCACTCCTCAATCGTGACATTTTGACCTCACGCACGCTCAACAGCGGCGGCATCATAACCGATGTTCACTCAACAGCGACAACATCCCAATCAGTGCTCGCTCAATAGCGGCACCACATAATCCTAACGCATACCATAATGCTTACAACAATCATATATTATTCATGCGCATGACAATAATATATCTACATGCTAGTACGTTACACGTACCTTATGATCCAATAGCAAGAGCTGAACCTGCCTTTGCCCCGAGATCCCGTGAATTAATTGCTAAATATAGTTAATAACTCACAATTAATTTCGCGCCCGCAAACACATACCCCAGCACGCATAGAACCTCCAACTACATCATTAACCACGATGATTAACCATTTAAAAGACTCGGGCAAAGCATACGTCGAAACCACAACACAAAATAATTTTCCAAAATCCCCGACCTACCGATCGATCGGTAAAAACCAAAATTGCATTTGGCTACGTCATTGCACCGATCGATCGGTAGCCTCTACCGATCGATCGCTCGTCTCTACCAATCGATCGGTAGGTGCCACCAATCGATCTGTAAAACGTCGAAATTTACCCATCGCCACGCATTTGCACCGATCGATCGGTAAGATGCTACCGATCGATCGGTCGCTGCACAAACCTGAAAAACACCATTTTTAAAAGCTTCCAAAACCTCAACCAACCAACCAAACTCCCTCCAACTCGATTTAGCCAGAAATAAACACCCTAGGACACTCAACAAAGGTTAAAACACCTTTTAAAACAACAACCAAGATTTACCAAAATCCAAACCCATACCATGCTTAACCAAATACAATAAAATTACTATCAAATCAAAGATAATAACGAGGGGAAGAAGATTACCAAAATATCTTCAAGAAGCCTTGCTCCGAAATCAAGCCTAGCTCGATTCTTCCATGGGAGGAGAAAGGGGGGAAAAAGAAGGGAGAAATCGCTGGAGAGAGATAGAGAGAGAGAGAGAGAGAGAGAGGGGAGTGGGAGAGAACAAAAGCAATTACTGAACACCGAGTCCACTTAGTATATATACTACCAAGGCTCCGAAAAATCCCGAGTCTCAAATACTCGTACCCTGACTCATTAAAAATCATATGTGTTCAATAATTATCTCCCACTCACTAACAACATTAACAACCTCAATCCAAAGCTCCACAGACTCCAGATCCCACTACCAATACGATTTTAAGGTTTAACACCTTAATGGGGATAAATCTTCACCCTTGGATCCAACAACCCCGATACTGGATTAAAATCATCGGGAGTCTCAACACCGTAATTATCTCAGAATTACTCCAATTAAAATCCATTAAGGATCATAATCACTTCGGGATTAATACAATAATTTTGGATATCACATTTATCTCCCACTAATAAAATTTCGTCCTCGAAATTTGCACAAGCGTACTCTACGTACCGCCGAGACCACATAACCCAATTCGGGTACGCAACATCGATTCATAAATATATCATGATGGGAACACAAACCGCGAGGACATCAACCTCGCTCCAAATTCTGGAATGGAGTTATCCTCCCAAACCATCACTACCTTAAAGATGTTAACATACCCCGACGTTAACCATCCAAAAGCAGTCTGTTAACCTTAATTGCTATCCAGTCGAATCATTCATGATTCTATCTCTACGACTTAGTTTACGATGTCAAGCATACATCGCTACCAAGGAAACCACCAGTATACGACAGTGTACTCTCACTAAACTTGGTTTCCATTCTCCAATGCATCTTCAACCAAGGAGTAGTTGTACCACCTGCAACTCAGATCGGGCAACCCACGGCCACCAATCAACACAAAACACATCTCCAAAGATGTCAATATCAGTGTGTTCCAAGGAATCACATCTTGGTTCTAACACACTATCGATAAACTCCACGGAGTCTCAAAATCCATAGAGGACATGCAAGAAAATCAATTGCATTCTCACCACTTGTGTCGACAACGACACCGGGCTAATTCGAATCCTGGTCATCCCTCGTTACACTTAGAATCAGAAATTCTAATACAATGATACTATCAAATTACCAGTAAAGAACCGTCTTGACCCAAAACACGACAACCTCTTCTCAAAAGAGGGTCTACCAATACCTCACAATTTATTTCTCAGAATAAATTGTCCCACTGAGGTTACCAACCTCCAGAATACCACAATCTCGTACCAGAGATTTACCAATCCAAGTATAGCAATGCTGGCCCACGAATATACATATACCGATATGTATATCTCAACGCCAAACCAACCACAATCGACATGGGTATCTCTAATCATACCCACAAGCCTCGAACCCATCTGTCAATCACCCAGTTATTCTCACTCATACGAGGATAATGATTGACGAACCAATGACTAATTGTGTGAACTCAACATCAACACCACGCGCATCAAATCATTGAATCTTACAAGATTCCCAACAGGTATATCAATACCTCTTCCCTAGCAAGGAAGGTGTCATGCCTCCATAACTTTCCAATCTCGAACCGTCGTTCGGATAATCTGGATACAGTTATACTGAAATGTATCCTTGAACCAATACATACACAGTTGGTTCAGGATAGTGCATCCTTGTCACCATCTCCAATCGTCATCAAACTCGTATACACAACGTATACAAATTCTAACGATGCTCGTACTAATACCATAGTACTCAACATTCTTGAGCATCTCCATAGGGACGTCTCCTGTTATGTCTCACAACTAACGCAAAGCCATTACCCGGTCTACCACCAGTAATGTTTACCATGGTTGCTTCATAATCAACTCGCAACCGATACCAACTGTTCCCACAACAGTATTGTTCCAACTCTCTCTCCAAGAGATACAATCGATACAGTAGTGTTACCACACTAACTATATCCTACAATTCCGGTTGCGCTTCACCATTGCATCCTTAATGCAAGCATTCTCAATTAGAGGTAACAATAACTTGTTAACCCTCTCGTTTGTACTCCCGATCAAGCCGAGCTGAAAGCTCCCTTGAGGTATCTCTCACCTCAACTCAGAGGTATCATAGTGACTACACGAGTCCACTATAATCTCTCAAAATATCATCATCAATTTGTGACGGTATATGTCAACACATGAAATTCACAATTCATCGTTAACTCATGACGGTATATGTCGATACATGACATCCCCAATTCCCTCGTCAACTCGTGACGGTACATGTCAACACAGGACATCCCCAATATCATCCTCATCTCGTGACGGTACATGTCAACACATGACATCCACAATATCATTGTCAACTCGTGATGATACATGTCAACACATAACATTCACAATTCCTCATCAACTCGTGACAGTATATGTCGATACGTGACATCCACAACATCATCGTCAACTCGTGACGGTACATGTCAACACGTGACATCCACAATATCATGCTAACACAATAGCAATATACTAACTCATCGCTAACACGATAGCGGTACTTATATTCGTCGCCCAACGGCGGTATACAATCCACACTCATCGCTCAATGGTGATATAATCCCTCACTACGTATGCACCGGTATCAAATCATCTACGTATAAAGCGATATCACATCATTGCTACGTATATATCGGTATAATCCATCGCTACGTCTACAGCGGTATAAACCATCGCTATGTATACAACGGCATTAACCATCGCTATGTATACAGCGGCATAACCATCACTACGTATACAACGGCATAAACCATCGCACGTATACAGCGGCATAACCATCGCTACATATACATCGGCATAACCACCGCTACGCATACATCGACATAAACCATCCCTATTATTACATCGGCATAACCATCGCTAAGTATACAGCGACATAACCATCGTTATATATACAGCGGCATAACCATCACTACGTATACAACGGCATAACCATCGCTATGTATATAGCGGCATAACTATCGCTACGTATACATCCTGTATACAACGGCATAACCATGGCTAGGTATACAGCGGCATAACCATCGCTAGGTATACATCGGCATAACCATCGCTACATATACAACGGCATAAACCATCGCTATGTATACAAAATCATAACCATCGCTACGTATACATCTGCATAAACCATCGCTATGTATACAGCGGCATAACCATCGCTACGTATACAGCGGCATAAACCATCGCTATGTATATAGCGGCATAACCATCGCTATGTATACAACAGCATAAACAATCGCTATGTATACAGCGGCATAACAATCACTACGTACACAGCGACATAACCATCGCTATGTATACAGTGGCATCTATTCCATATCACAATACCCCTCGCTTTCGTGTAACATCGGCAAGTATTCCATATCACAATAACCCTCGCTTTCGTGTAACTACGACAAGTATTTCATGTCACAATACCCCTCGCTTTCGTGTAACAACGGCAAGTATTCCATATCATAATACACATCGCTACGAGCGGCAAAGTATTTCATGTCACAATACACATCGCTATGAGCAGCAAAGTATTTCATATCACAATACACATCGCTAAAAGCAGCAAACTATTTCATGTCACAATACACATCGCTATGAGCGGCAAACTATTTCATCTCGCAATACACATCGCAACGAGCGGCAAATTATTTCATGTCACAATACACATCGCTATGAGCGGCAAAGTATTTCCTATCACAATACACATCACTATGAACGGCAAAGTATTTCATATCACAATACACATCGTTACGAGCGGCAAAGTATTTCATGTCACAATACACATCGCGATGAGCGGAAAAGTATTTCATATCAAAATACATATCGCTACGAGCGGCAAAGTATTTCATGTCGCAATACACATCGATATGAGCGGCAAAGTATTTCATATCACAATACACATCGCTACGAGCGGCAAAGTATTTCATGTCATAATACACATCGCTACGAGCGGCAAAGTTTTTCATCTCACAATACACATCGCTACGAGCGGTAAAGTTTTTCATGTCACAATACACATCGCTACGAGCGGCAAAGTATTTCATGTCACAATACACATCGCTAGAGCGGCAAAGTATTTCATATCACAATACACATCGCTATGAGCGGCAAAGTATTTCATATCACAATACACATCGCTACGAGCGACAAAGTATTTCATACGATCCTACTGCCACAATGGTTAGCAACAACATTTTCCATTTATGATTGATCGCTATTATTTTAAACAGTATTTTTCAGTGTAGCGATTGTGTGCCGCAAGTGCACGGTGTCAAATTTTAGTATAATGATATAAAAAGTACGGATTGTCGATCCCACGAGGACTAGGAAATAATTACCAAACTCCAATTGTTTAACTATATTTAGTCTACGATAACTGATTGTGATTAATTAACTAAATTGACTAATTAATTCAATATCAACCCAAACAAACAAGAACGAATAAGAATAGAATCAAAAGAAACAATTATCAAGACTTTCGGTTCACCTATGTAATCCCCCACAATTCACCTATTAGTTAAGAATTAATTCAAATAATCTAAGGTGACGAGTTTTCCTAAAGCACTTATTATACCTTGGTCCGGCTACAACAAATCTAATACTAACGTTGCAATAAGCTACTCTTGTATCCTTATTGAACAATTAATATTGTAAGTTGATCTATGAAAACTTCTAGCTTTCGATTACTAGATATCTATAGCTATCACACGTGTATTTGACTTCATCTCTCGATATCAGTCTGAAATCCACAGCATAAATTAATATATCGAATCATAATTTTATCTCTCAATCTCAATTGTAATTTACTATCATTCAAGGATGGCCAAACCCTTAAAAGCATGAAGAACAATGATCTATGCACCTAAATATATAAGAATCAATCAAAACATTCAATTTAAATCATGGGTTCATACAAAGGATCCCCTAAGTCTTGATAACAAACCTAGCCAACAATCTCCATCAAATAATAATGCATAAACTTGTTTTGCAACATTCTAAACATTAAAATATAATGAAAATATAGAACTAGAGTTAGAAATACGGAAATAACGAGAGGCGTTGACTCCTTGTGTTGCTCCGTCGTCCCGTCTCTTCCGATGCGTCTTCTCTTCAATGGTTATGGTGTATGGATGGTTGGGGGTGCATGAGAGTGATGGAGGCTGAGTATGTAGGGTTCAATATGAGCCAAAAATTCCCAAAAACGTCCATGGTAATCCATATTTAGGGTAGGAGAAGTTTCACCAAGTTTGGACACCAAATAACCAAGATGGAAACAAAATCCCGAAAATTCCGAGTAGAGGCGATCGATCGCTTCAAATGAAGCGATCGATCGCATTTTGCTACTGCCTCGAGGCAATCTATCGCCTCATTTGAAGCGATCGATCGCTTGCTCTGATTTTCAGCAAATTACGATTTCGTCCGTCCTTTTCCATGTTTGCTCAGTTTGGTCCTTTTTCATCATTTTAAGCCTATTTCCTCCACTTTTATGCATTTGGACCTGGATTCCTGAAATATATAAATATATACCAAAAAGAGTAATATTTTCCAAGAATCACTACAAAAACGCTCCTAATCTTATATGAAATTAAGTGTAAAAATCACACTTATCAATGATCACATATCATAATATGCACATAAGCATAATAGTTGTATCACACAACACTAATTGCAATCATGCATAAACTATGTGCTATCATTTTCCATTAACACATCATTTGGCCCTCAACAACCTCAAAGATCAAACCACTGCTCTGATACCACTAATGTAAGGACCCCGCGCCCTTAACCCACTATTAGTGTATTATCACAATAATGGTGCATGCTTTAATTCCCAATACCGTCCCACTAGCATGAACATACACCTCATAATACACTACATGTTCTCAAACCATATACACATATAGTAGTGCTCACATGCGAGCATCGAATGAGTGAATGTGTATCTAATGTATAAAGCGTCATACCCAATACATATACTGGTACCTCAGCCCTGGAAGCACCTCCGATCAACAGCTCGAGCTCAACTCAGGAGCCAATGATGTACCTACTCCACCTGCCCAACAGCCCCATCACGGGGTGAACATATCAATACCACCATCTCAATAATCACAATAACACAAAACATAATTTACAGAATATAAAGATGTAAATGTAAAAGATACTCCATGTATAACATCATTCCCATATGGGATTCCCCGTGCTGTTCCTGTTCTTGCAATAACCAAAACCATCAAATTCTCAAAATCAGTTAATCCCCACATTGATTAACTATAACCATTCCTGCCGTGCCAGTTTCATAATCAAATATGATTAAATCATTATACCAATGACCACATACATTACATATATGTAACCAATGATTCCATAGTTCTATTTCATTGCTCACTCCTCAATAGCGGCATTTTGACCTCACGCACGCTCAACAGCGGTGGCATCATAACCGATGTTCGCTCAACAGCGACTACATCCCAATCATTGCTCGCTCAATAGCGGCACTACACAATCCTCAACGCATACCATAATGCTTACAACAATCATATATTATTCATGCACATTACAATAATATATCTACCATGCTCGTACGTTACACGTACCTTATGATCCAATAGCAAGAACCGAACCTGCCTTTGCCCCGAGATCCCGTGAATTAATTGCTAAATATAGTTAATAACTCACAATTAATTTCACACTCGCAAACACATACCCCAACACGCATAAAACCTCCAACTACATCATTAACCACAATGATTAACCATTTAAAAGACTCGGGCAAAGCATACGTCGAAGCCACAACACAAAATAATTTTCCAAAATCTCCGACCTACCGATCGATCGGTAAAAACCCAAAAATTGCATTTTAGCAACGGCATTGCACCGATTGATCGGCAGCCTCTATCGATCGATCGCTCACCTCTACCGGTCGTTCGGTAGGTGCTACCGGTCGATCGTTAAAACGTCAGAATTTTACCCATGCTACACATTTGCACCGATCGATTGGTAAGATGCTACTGATCGATCGGTCGCTCCACAAACCCAAAAAACAACATTTTTAAAAGTTTCCAAAACCTCAACCAACCAACCAAACTCCCTCCAACTCAATTTTAGCCATAAATAAACACCCTAGGACACTAAACAAGGGTTAAAACACCTTTTAAAACAAGTTACCAAAATCCAACCCATACCTTGCTTAACCAAATACAATAAAATTACTACCAAATCAAAGATATTAACGAGGGGAAGAAGATTACCAAAATATCTTCAAGAAACATTGCTCCGAGATCGAGCATAGCTCGATTCTTCCATGGGAGGAGAAAGGGGGAAAAGGAAGGGAGAAATCGCTGGAGAGAGAGAGAGAGAGAGAGAGAGAGAGAGAGAGAGAGAGAGGAGAGGGAGAGAACAAAAGCAATTACTGAACACCGAGTCCACTTAGTATATATACTACCAAGGCTCCAAAAAAACCCGAGTCTCAAATACTCGTACCCTGACTCATTAAAAATCATTTGTGTTCAATAATTATCCCACTCACTAATAACATTAACAACCTCAATCCAAAGTTCCCCAGACTCCAGATCTCACTACCGATACGATTTCAAGGTTTAACACCTTAATGGGGATAAATCTTCACCCTTGGATCCAACAACCCCGATACTAGATTAAAATCATCGGGAGTCTCAACACCGTAATTATCTCATAATTACTCCAATTACAATCCATTAAGGATTATAATCACTCCGGGTTAACACAATAATTTCCGGATATCACAGTATGTGAAATGTAAAATTTGTATATTTTAAGTATGTACCAAGTGTTTTCCAGTTAACATTCATTTGGCCCCTATTCAGGGTGTTCATGGGCCGGATCGGACCGGATTCGGACAGGATCCGACCGGTCCCGAACTCATTTCGAGTGGAACCGGACCAATCCGGTTCTGAACCGGATTGGTCCGGTTCCGGTTCCATGGCAAATGCCATGGAACCGATCCGGTTCGGAAACCCGGATCCGATTTATCGGATTGGATCGGGTTAAACCGGTTCCAACCGGAACCGGTTTGGCCAGCCCGTTTTTTTTTTCAACTCAAATCATAAAGGAAATATATCATTTATTGAATATGGAAAACAACATAAAAGATACATCATTTGAAATGCATAACAAAAATACATTACTCATCATAATTTATAAGTATAGTCTTGGCCAATTCTTCTTCTTCTTCGGAACTTTCATTGCAGAACTCGTCGATTCCTCCTTCTCTCTTATTTCTTCTCTCAGCATCGAACCAATCTCTTAGCAGCGTAAGCAAGCACAATGATTCTGCTTGTAGAGAAACTCTAAAGTCTCCAATGAGCCGAGCACAAGTTGAAAATGCCGACTCTGATGCAACACTGGATGTTTGGACTGCAAATACATCTCTAGCCATTTTGGCTAAGACTGGATATTGTCTTGCGTTTGCTTTCCACCACTCTAGTACGTCAAAATTTTCATCTGTAATGAACATTTGACCCAGGAAGAACTGCAACTCATTTGAAGAGTTAGATGACACTCCGCTTCCTCTCTTCTTCTTTCTTCCAAGGCTCCGCAACAGATTAATCCCTCTGCTTCGTGACTGACTAGCATCTTCTTCTTCTCCTCCTACTACACGCGCCGATGAGCTCTGTCCCTGTTCACTATGGTACAATCCAAACATATTTTGGAGAGAATGCATGATTGACGTCTTTTGATCGTCAACATCCTTATCCAAAAACGTACTGTAATATTCAAAGAAAGTATCGAAAGATCCTACACCCTGACTTGGGTCTAACAATGTAGATATACAGTGCACGTATGGAATTTGTTCCCAATATTTTTTAAACTTCTCCTCCATACGATAAACGAACGACGTCAACTCAATATCATCTCTAATTTCAATAAATTTGCAAAACATGTTAAATACAAGTGGTAGAAAATAATGAGAAGTAGGATTACAAACACCGGAGAAACGATCTGTTGCATCTTTAAAGGTTGATAACAAAGCAGTTAAATTTTTAACAAAAAACCAATCCTTATCAGACAATAAATAACTTTCATCACTTTCAGGCATTTGATAAGAGTTATAAAAAGAAGTTAAAGCATCTTGATAAGGTAACATCGATTCTAACATTTTGTGCAAAGAATTCCATCGACTTACAATGGGCTGTGGAAAAAGAGTAAACCGAAGGTTCTGACTTGCACACGTATGTTTCCAATCACGCTTAATGCGTGATTGTCGTATCCATTGACAACAATTTTTAAGTTTGTCTATGCTACTACATTCAGCATCTTCATAACCATCTTTTACTGTTAAATTAATTATATGGCATGCACATCTAACATGGAAAAAAACACCATTAAGCATTGGTCGTAAATATATTTTAAGTTCACGCATTGTCGCGTTATTATTTGAAGCGTTGTCAAGTGTAATCGAACAAATTTTATCTGCAATTCCATAAAATCTACAAACATTAACAATATATTTAGCAATTTGGGAACCAGTATGTGCAGATTTTAATTCATCCAGTGACAAAATTCTTTTCTGCAAACACCAGTTATCATCAATCCAATGACCAGTAATAACAAGAAAAGAAAGTAGTGCGGTATTCGTCCAAATATCAGTAGTTAAACTTAATCTGCAGTTAATAGAAGAAAGATGATCAACAAAGGTCTTACGGTAATCAAGAAACACATCGACAATATTTCTTTTCAAAGTATGCCTAGAAATATGTCTAAAACATGGTTGGATACCAGAAGAAAATTCAACAAAGCCATCTTTTTGAGAAAACAAAAAAGGAAGTTCGCATCTTACAATAAAACGAACGAATAATCTTTTGTTCATTTCCGGTGTTAAGATAAAATTAGTGCCAGCCTGAGGATTAATTTGAAGTTGGGTTGGTTCTCTACCTAATGGTTGTAAAGTAACATCATCAAAATTATGTTTTTTAACTAGATGTTTCTTAAAAGTTCCGGTACCGCCAGCGGAACCACCTGTTTTATAATTATATGTGGTTTTACATATTTTACAAATAACAACAGATTCGTTCGTACCTAGTTTTGTCTCGACGTCAAAATGATCCCATACCTTGCTTCGTTTGGGACGGTTACTCGTGCGACTCGAAGCGGCAGTAGTCGCGGATGACCCGCCAGGGGCCGGATTTTGGGGGGCCGCCGGTTCTGCAACGTGTTCCGCTTCTTCAACATCATAAGCATTATCAAACTCGGCAAAAATATCATAATTTTCTTGGAATAAATGTGGATTTGAGGAACCACCACGACCAGTAGAAGAAGATGCCATCGTATTAGTGGAAATATGGAAAAACGAGAAAATTGTAATCAAGATTAGGATTGTAAGAGTAAGAGAGTTGGAGATGAAAAACTGAAGAGGAAAAATGAGGTATATATAGAAGCAAAAAAATTTTTTTTTTAAATTTTTTTTCTTTTTTAATTAAGCCGTTGCCCAACGGCTACAATGCCGTTGGCCAACGATACCCCCTTTTTTAAAAAAAAATTTTCACCGGTTTCGGTTCCGGTCCGGGACCGAAACCGGTGGAACCGGAACCCGCCCGGTCCGGTTCCGGTTGATCCGGCCCAATAAGCACCCTGAGCCCCAATTGAGACAACAAACTGCTTTTAAACACACAAAACGAGTATTTTTTGAACACAAACTGAGTATATGTGAAATGTAACAAAACTTGTTATTGTGTTGCTAACATATTTCATCAAGTGTACAGTTCATAGATCATAACTTAGAAGCTTGATGAATTACAAAGAAGTAGCTTGAAAATATCAAGCTGGACCAAGACTGAAATTCTGGCAGAGCGGATTGTTTCGATCATATCTCATAGCTCGGATATCGAAATGGCGTGCTTTCAAAGAGATTGAACAGACAACGCAAAATACTAAAAGTCATATTTCACAACAGATCGTCTAGTTCAAATGTTATCAAGGAGAAAAGACGCCTGCAAGATCGAGCTGAACCGCGAAGAAACAACAAGCTGTTTCAGCAAGAAACTGTCAGTCTGGTGGCCATAACTCTCAGCTTACTTATCGGAACGGAACGGTTCAGTATGGGTTGGAAATCTAAGACAAAGATCTACAAGTCATCTTTGGAAGTAAAAGACTGAATCGGACGTTAAGATGGCCAAAAATCTTCTGCAAGTCACGCCATGTGACGCCTGTAAGATCGAGCTGTTACAGCAAAGTTCCTGTCAGTCTGGTGGGCATAACTCTTAGCTCGCTTATTGGAAAAGAACGATTTAGTATGGGTTGGAAAGCTAAGACAAAGATCTACAAGTCATCTTTGGAAGTGAAAGACTGAATCGGACGTTAAGATGGCCAACAAGCTTCTGCAAGTAACGCCATGTGCTGCTGCATCCAGCAAACAGACAGCAGGAGCACCGCCTCGTATTTCGAGCATAACTCTCTCATACAAACTTGAAATCGAGCGATTCTTGATTCCGTGGAGCTAAGAGAAAGGGCTACAACTTTCATGTGGATCACTTTGCCCAGAAATCAAAGAATCAAGAGTTACAAGCAACAGATCGAAGAGCAAGTTTATCAATCTGTTTTTGTATCAAGCTGATTGTCCAGACTGATCCGGACCAGACTGATCTGCCCGTGCTGATCCGGACCAGACTGATATGCCCGTGCTGATCTGCCAGACTGATCTACCATGCTGATCCGGCCAGACTGATCTGCCCAAGCTGATCCGGCCAATCCTGTCCGAAATACAAATAGCCCAGAAACCAGAATATGACCGTTGCAAGCTCGGGAATCGTGCAGAACCTTCTCCAACGGGCATATTCTTGTGTCTAACGTATATATCATTACTTGGGGCTATATATACATGATTTGGAAGCTCAATAACAGCTGATTGAAGATCAATCCAAGCCTTCCAAAGCAAACCCACTTGGGATTCAATTGGGGAACTTCAAAGACAAAAGTTGTTAAATGAAGAGCACTCCCCAAACCTTTGGCACCACTTACCTTGCTATATCAGATCTAGTTAGAGATCATTTGTGCCATATGTATTCACTCTATTCATTGTATATGAGAGCTTAATAGATGAGTGAATATCATTGTAACGGTTGATGATTTATCACAACCGATGAGAGGTCTTTGTATGTGAGACATTAAAGAACATACATAGTTGAGTTGCTAGGAGTTCTAGTTGGATGGAGAATTCCCAACTGGATCGGGTTTGTACAACGGGATTGTATAAATCAAAGTCTTCTAGTGGAATCCTTCCATGAGGTGGAAGAAGAGGAGACGTAGAATGATTACACCACCTTCGAACTTCCATAAACAAATGCTTGTTTATTTATTTTAATTGCATATCTTTAAAATGCCTTTCAAATGTTTAATCGGTTTTAGAGCGGGTTTTGTCGAGTGTCTTCCGCTCGATTTTGTAATCGAACTCGATATAATCTCTCGGTGCATTAATTCAAGAACATGAGCTATTGAAGCTCAAGTTGGTTGAACTCGGGTGTGGAATGTCAACCCACCCCCGGAATCGATCCTGACAGAGTGACTTTGTGGGGTCCTCGTTACTTAATCCGTTATGTATTAATTATTTATACATATGTGAGTAAGAATTAAGTAATATCACATACTGATTAAAAGTTTTCCTATGTCAGTTATTACAACAGTTACAAAACTCTGACATAATATACATCACATGCACTTAATAACAACCCAAAGCAGTTCAACTCCTAATCAGTGGTTCAGTTCGCAGCAGAATCAACTCATAATCCTGTCCTCCCATGTATAGGAATCCATACAGAAACAATCACACAACATGAGTATTGATAGACAACTATCGTAGTTCTATATCAATAAATAAAACATCATACGGTAAATAACCATCGTATAATCTCAACTGTGATTGTTCTGTATCATGTATCACAATATGCAAATATGTCATGACATGTCTCAACTACCATCCTGTTATAACGTGACTGCTATGATATGCCTCTCAGCTCAATATGTCAGTGGCTCAGCCTTCAAGCCCCATATTAGCAGCACATATCATATAACCGTCCTCACACGTTATAACAGCTAAAGCATATGCCCAACAATGACATACCTCTCATGTCAAAGCATCTGCTCAACAATAGCATACCTCTCGTGTCATCAATCTCAACAACATGCATGTATATCATCGTGAATGTTTACACATATGATATCATCAGTCATATATCTCGATCTCAACATCATTATAATTAACATCAATACTCGTACGTCAACACGTATCTATCGTGAGATACAATATATATAAAGTCGGGCGTCAATGTTTAACCGCCTCTCTGTCCTGTCCCCTGTGATTATGCTACATGAATACCAACAATGTATCATGTTATAATAGGCTTCAAAATCAAATTCTCCAAAAATATCACACTTTTCAAAATGTTAACCCTAGCGATCGATCACCATTTTTTCCCGATCGATTGCCAACATTTTCTGTTTCAGCGCGATCGATCGCCACTATCTCGCGATCGATCGTCAAAATGTTCTGTTCACTCGCGATCAATCTCTATGTTGTCACCGATCGATCGCCAAACCATTTCACCACCTTAAAATTGACTCTGTTTCGGCGATCGATCGCCGATGTCTGAAATTTTCAGAACATGGCGATTTTCAAGCTTATCCCCGTAGTTCCACCTCCATACTTCATATCACACTTCTAAACTTGCATCAAAGTTACACTAAAGCATGCTATGCACATTGCTTTCATAAAACCACAATTTCATACTCTTTAATTTCATCTAAAGTAATTCAAACTTGCTTCACGATAACTTGACAACCTATCCTACACATATATATGTGTATACAAGCTCATTAGTCATTAAATTCATACCAATTCCCTTTGATGTTGTTACTCCACAACTTTGTAATGAATTTCCAAGCTCACCCTCAACCACAAGTGAAAAGAGGAGCAAGAGGAGTGAGGAGAGTGTGTAGAGATTTACCAGGTGCAAAATGTTGAAGTATGTGTTTAACAATCTGATTTTGATTATATGTACTAACCTCCAAATGAAAGCCAAATGCATGTAAAATCTAACTCAAATTCAAATGTATCCTCTCATCAAATTCTATAACACACCAATTGCATTTAATTATATGTTTAACCATGTACCTTCACCAACAATATATATATACACCACCAACATATCAAGCTATGTTATTACTATATGTTCTCAATTCGACATAAAACATGCTTATCATACTTAGCATCTATGTATCACACTCGGTTCAACCCGAACTCGAGTCTACATCATGTCGTAATTATCACATAATTATGCAATAATCACATCAAGTATATATGATTCATATCGAGGCATTACAGACTTTTTTCAACAGAAAAAACAAGTACACTTGAAACACAAAATAAGTATATATAAAATGTAAAATACATATATTTAAGTACGAACCAAGTACTTTCCAATTAACATTCATTTGACCACAACTGAAACAACAAACTGCTTTTAAACATACAAAACGAGTACTCTTTGAACACGAGCCGAGTATATGTGAAATGTAATATATGTACATTTTAAATAAGAATCAAATACCTTGGAAATATCATTCATTGTTTTGCCCCAACTGAGTGAGATTCTTTTCAACAGAAAAAATGAGTACCTTTGGAACACAAAGTGAGTATATGTAAAATGTAAAATATGTATATTTTAAGTACAAACCAAGTACTTTTCAATTAACATTTATTTGGTCACAATTGAGATAAGTGCTTTTAATCACCCAAATCTAGTACTTTTTGAACACAAATTGAGTATATGTAAAATGTAAAATAGGTATATTTTAAGTACGAACCAAATACTTTCCAATTAACATTCATTTGGCCCCAATTGAGAAAACAAACTGTTTTAAAACACATAAAATGAGTACTTTTAGAACACAAATTGAGTATGTGTGAAATGTAAAATATGTACATATTAAATAAGAAGCAAGTACTTTGGAATTATCATTCATTGTCAGGGTCGATCAAGGTGGGTGGCAGTCCACATTCGAGCTCAATCAACTTGGGCTTCAATAGCTCGTGTTTTTGAAATGATTGCACTGAGAGATTATATATAGAGTTCGGTTTCTAAACCAAGCGGAAGACACTCGACATAACCACCTTCTTCCACCTCTTGGAAGGATTCCACTAGTATTTTAGACCAGACTGATCAGTTTGGGCAGATTTAGCTTATTAGAACAAAAGATGTCAACTGATACATCAATACAATATTAATGATTGACAATTCAAGTTATTATATATAGACTCTCTATAATTTGGTTGATTGAATTCCAGCTATATTCACCTATACTTTTGTAAGGCCCCCGTACCGTATTAGCGGAAATCATGTTTAACTTCTCAACAATTATGTGATTCATCTTATCAATCATATGATTGAGAATAAACATGAGGAATATTATCTTTGATAACAGCTCGATATCATACTTAACATTTTGTAAATACGATGTCCCGATATTTTGTAAATATGATGTCCCGATATTTGATAATGAGAATTAAGTACAATTTGTACATTAATTTGTTACTTAGTTAGAAATTAATTATGAGAATATAATATAAGTAATGAGAGTGGAAATTGATATTGTATATGTCAATTGACAGTCGGGTCAGAACATGGTGAATGACAAATATATTTTTGGAATATTCGGATTAAGACCGAAATTTTATTAAAATGATTTAATAAATATAAAATTTGTAATAATTCGAAAGAATTGATTTTTGTGACTAAAATAAGGACGTGAAGTCAGGTGTTGACTGTATATGTAATATACATACACCAGTAAACCGGTGACATCCCGATGTTCATAATTGGTCGGGAATTAATATATATCGGTGTAGGACGTCAAACACACAGTAAAACATGTAAAACACACACATATCACGGACACACACTAAAAGGTGTGAAAACACACATTGTTCGCACGATTCACCGGCCACCTATCGACGAGCCCGACCTACTACCGTGTTCCTTACGCATACGCGTATCTTTACATACCAAATAATTGAATTTTGGTGTTCGAAAAGTGCTTCGGTTTTACCTTGGAACGATGAAACTCTTGCAGACTAGGGTTTGAACACTTTTGGTTTGATTTCTTCGATTCAACCACGAATTGGACGAAGCCAAGGCACCTAATCTCTTCCTTGCACCTGGACGAAACTTTCTACACCAGCCACCGCCTCTACCGCGGCCGGAGGTCGCCGGAATTGGAGGAATACCGTGCGTGAACTGTGTGAAAATTGGGTAAAAAATTTATATCCGATTTTTCCGACTTTGTTTCGATAATTACCAGTTAATTTGGACTATAATTGTTGAAAAATAATTTGAATTGGTGAAAATAATTTACCAAATTAATTATGATATAATTGCATCAATTTAATTGCCCTAAATGGGTTAAGCTGCGACTAAAATTGATAACCAAGTTTTAATGATTAGTTTATTGAATTGTGAATTTATATTGATATGCAGTGACTACTTCGACCCTACAAGCTCAAGTACCCTTGTAGATCGAGAAAGAAAGGTAAGTTGCGATCGGGTAACATACGACAGGTATCTGTATCATTTGATATATGGTTTGTTGACTTCTGTGAATTACGTGAGATTATGTGGCTACGTGATTTTATTTAAATTATGTGGCATTCATAGCATTCATGAATTGGCACATCGGTGTGTGAAATTAAATGTTTTGTTAACACACATCATTGTTTTTATACATACATCGACGCACAGCATACACGTTGAGCTATGATCTTTGGCTACCACGATATTGTTGATTATGAGATTGATTCAGGAGTTAGAACATGATACTATGTCTGGCATTAAGTGGCCCGGAAAGACATAGCCATTCGCGGATCCTATGTTGATTCAGGGGTTAGAACACGATACTATGTCTGGCATTATGTGGCCTATAAGACGTAGCCATTCGCGGCCCCTATTATATGCCAAGACAGGAGACTGATAGTGATCTGAGGACCTATCTGAGTAGTCATTGTTCTTGACTGATGAGATGCTCGAGCTATGATTTGATATCGATTCGATTGGTTCTGAGTTTTGGACATTCTTTTATTGTCTCAGATATACCCAATGGATGGGTGTACGATATGATACCGACATAACATGCATTGCATTACATCATATATCACATTCTGTAGATACATGTTGTATATTCTATGATCGTTCCATATTGGGCTTTGGCTCACCCCTAAGGGGGGGCTGTTGTTGTATTTGTGTGTGGACAATGGCAGGTAATACATGTAACCAAGACGTTAGAGAGGGCATGTCTAATGGGAGTAATACTTGAGGTTTTACTCTTGTTTATCCCAGTAGTCTTTGTACCATGGGTATATCCCTGGAGTTAGATGAGTCTATTTATATTTAGTTTATTTTAGCCCAGTATAGATATGTGTTTAGTAGTTTGATTGGTGTATGCTGGATATGAAATGATGATATACATATTTTCAGTATATGTCTATTGGTATGGGTGGTCTGTTCCTCATGTGATGATGTTATGCTGAAATTTTAGAGCCACTTGTTAATAAATGTTAAACAAATCTTCTGTTGTGTGAATATGTTTATTTTGTGTAGTATTGATATTGTTCACGATATTAATACTATACTATTGTGAATAAACTGTTATATATGTTAGCATGACCTACTATCAATGAACTGTTGAATGATTTTTGAGTTTGTTTGAATAAATGAATGTATAGTATTGATATCAATTATGATATTCATGCTATATAAATTGAATGTAATGAATATGGTTAGAGCAAGGTAATTGCTCCTAAACCTATTAGAAGGAACAACGTCGAACACTAGATTTGCTATGTGATGTAATGTCCTTGGATTTTATCCTGATTGAGATAGATTTCCAGGACATAGAGCCATCTACATTTTTCTGCACATGGGATGCTGAAAATGTTGAAGAAAGACTCGACATTATTACAAGTATTGAGATTTATTTTGATGACATAAATCGTATGAAAGCATCGTTAGATGTTGTACGATTATGATTATTTAAATTGAGATCTTTTGAGAATAATGTTTATGTTGTATCTTTCAAATAATTTCCCTTATTTCTCTTTATATTTGGAATGAACTCGAACGACGAATTACAACAGAGATATAATTCAAAAATGGCAAAATGGGTATTAGTCATTTCTTTTCTCATCTTCAGATCCGAAATAGCCAACCACTTTATATTTAAGTTGGGGCGATTATGTTTTTTCTGATCAAAGGATATCTGATTGCGTATTAATTTTTTTTAAGGAAAGTATATTACTTATCCTTCTGACATGTTATTGGTGTTTGGATAATAATATGATTATCCGGTGAATGATCGAAACTACTGATGATCATTTTCATGATGTAGTTCGATTTTCTTCGCTTAATATATTTGTGGAATTTTATAGCCTGGTTGTCCAAGCTTAAAATTCTTTAAGTTTGTGATATTTCATAATTCGATTGATATGAAGCAAATTATGAGTGATGAATTAATATTAAATTTAATAACCAAGTTGAACTTTTAAATTGGTTATAATACAGATGTAGCACAGATGTGTGACACGTTATTATTAAAGAAAGAATGTACATATGTACCGACGTGATCTGGACTCTGTGCAAAGAATTAAGTCAATGGTAACCTAGTTGATTAAATTTTTATTGACATAGACATGCCCGGATGTGGCATGGATCCAATATTTTAGCAAATTTTATTTGTTTCATACTCGGAACTGACATGGACCTATGCACGTATGTGTAATGGATCTCGTGTTCAAGGAATGATGATTTTCTTTGTTATGGATTTGGATAGAATTTGCATTGATCCGAATATTACCTCGGCATAGACTCCGTGCATTTGTGGTAAGGTTTTGGGAAAAAATTCTTGCATATACTTCCAAAGTGTTGAGCCTTAAACGCATGGTTGCGTTTAATGCGTTAAATTATCCCCGGTCAATCTTTGAGTTTTGATGATCAACAAAACTTGTGTTTGTTATACTAATGCATCTACTTAGTGTGCAGATTAAGTGATGAAAAGTTGAATGAAATGAAGAAAATCGATTGTGCATATTCTGGCCTGGATCGCCCCAGGCGATGGTGATCATCGCCCCAGGCGAGGCATCGCCAGGCGCATCGACAGAGGCGATGGCTAGGCGAGCAACACCAAGAAGATCGCTCCAGGCGATAATGACCATCGCCTGAGGCGATGGCAACCAGGAGCGACATCTCCCCGCACATCGACAGAGGCGACGCCGAGGCAATGCGAGGGCATGCGCGCAGGGGCAATCGTTTGAGGCGATGGGCTGAACGCCCGAGGCGATGGCTGGAACGCCTGAGGCGATGTGGAGTTCGTTTGAGGCGATGATAGATTTGGACATGCTGAGGCTACGGCCTTGATTTTTGCTGTTGATCGCCTGAGGCGATCCGTGTAAAATGCTGACCGTTGGGGCGCGGCGATGGTGATCGCCCGAGGCGATGTCCGAGGCGATCGAGGAGTGATTTCAGCCTTTTGTGTAGCAACGGCTAGTAGGAGCCTAGGGGGCCTCCTACACTATAAATATTGATGCTTTGGAGCATTTTGAAGCTAAGGAACAAGCCTACAAACTTCTACAAAGTCTTGATAATTATTATTTCAAATTGTATTGCAATCTCCATACATTGTTGTTGTATTGGAGTTTGTAATTCTCTTCTTTGTTAGAGTCTTGTTTTCTTCGTGTGAGTGCACCGTGAAGGTGTTTTTGATTTGATCTATTTTAAAGGTCCTCCAAC
Source organism: Haberlea rhodopensis (assembly GCA_907163345.1). NCBI lineage: Eukaryota > Viridiplantae > Streptophyta > Magnoliopsida > Lamiales > Gesneriaceae > Haberlea > Haberlea rhodopensis. The sequence continues at coordinate 4,671,697 of CAJQUN010000026.1, read as the reverse complement.
ACCAAAGCAAGTTGGAAAATTGTAAAGTCATCAACAAGTCTAGTTGGTGCAAGTGTGTGGCTATCCTTGGAGCCCTTAAGGCAAAGAAGACTCGTGAAGAGTGTTGGTAGCTCGGGAAGAGCTTTGTGTACTCGGGAAGAGTATTGTGCTCGGGAAGAGCTTGTGTACTCGGGAAGAGTAGTGTGCTCGGGAAGAGCTTTGTAAACTCGGGAAGAGTTGTTGTGTGGCTAACTTGGAGCCCTAAAGGCCAAGACCAATTGTTCTAGTGGAACCTCGGTTGGAGGTTATCTAACCGGGAAGAGGAGACGTAGGCGATTCATCGCCGAACTTCTATAACAAATCTCTTGTCTTTTATTGCTTTATTTCCTTTACGCATTTATTTATTTTGTTCTTTTTATTTATCGATTGACTAAAGGCTTCCGCAAAGCGCAAAACTCTTTTGTTTTTTTAAACTCATTTTAAAACGCTAAAGTAGCCAATGAATCTCATTCACCCCCCCTCTTCGATTCCAACAAGTGGTATCAGAGCCATTTGATTTTTGTTTTTAAATCAAAATCTTTTTATGGCTAATCTAGCAAATGAGTTTGCTCAAGGTCAATCGACAAATCACCCTCCGCTTTTCACGGGTGATAACTACGGTTATTGGAAGAATATAATATCTCTATACATCCAATCCGTAGGTTATGATCTATGAAAAATCATTGTGAAAGGTCCACATACTCCTTTAAAGGATGTTGGGGAAATAAGTGTTCCCAAAGAAATGGACGACTTCACAAAAGCGGATATGATATTAATTTCTCAAAATGCTAAAGCTATTAATATTTTGCATTGTGCTTTAGATATGAAGGAGTACAACCGGATCTCAATGTGCTCAACCGCTAAGGAAATATGGGACAAATTGAAAATTTGTCATGAATGAACAAATCAAGTGAAAGAGACCAAGATTGATCTTCTACAACTCAAATATGAGACATTTGAGATGGAGTCCGGAGAAGAGGTGGATTCCATGTTTAGGAGGCTCACCCAAATTATCAACGAGCTTGCTCAACTTGGAGAGAAGTATCCTCCAAAGCAAATATGGAGGAGAGCCTTAAGAGCCTTACCAAAGGAATGGGATGCAAAGAGGACGGCTATCATCGAGTCAAACAAAGGAGAAAATGCTTCCTATGATCTTGATGAGCTCCATGGCACATTGGTGACCCATGAGCTTGAAATGTCAACAAGAAGAGAAATAAAGGAGGATGATAGATCCATGAGGAAGGGAATCGCCTTGGTTGGAAGGAAAGACCATTCCGATGATGAAGATGATGATGATGATGATGAAGAGATGATCTTGTTCACAAAGAAGTTCAAGAAGCTCTTCAACAAACATAGCAAGTCAAAGACCTCTAATGCTACCAAACATGAATCCAAAAATGAGGTAACTTGTTATAATTGTCAAGAAATAGGCCATTATGCTAACAAATGTCCTAGGAAGAAGAATGAGAACAAAGGAAAGAAGAAGGAGTTTATAGCCACATGGAGTGATAGCGACTCCGATGAAGAAGAAGCCAAAAATCTTTGTCTAATGGCTCTTGGAGATGAAGATGAAGAGGATGATGATGAGGTACCATCTTATGATGAATTATTAGATGCTTATAATGAACTCATTGATTGTCTTGGTAAAACCAAGAAGAGCAACAAATTGCTTAAGCTAGACTTGGCTAAGAAGGAAGAAGAAAATATTATTTTGAAAAATCAAATGCTTGATTTAAAGACATCGTTTGCCAAGTTTAGTGATAGTAGTTTAAAGATGAATGAATTGCTTGGCTTGCAACGTTGTAGCTTTGATAAAGCCGGATTAGGCTTCTCAAGCAAAACTAAAACTTTTTCAAGCTTGTTGGCTAAAGCAAAGCATAATTCTCCTACTTGCAATTATTGTTGTAAAAATGGCCACACTAAGAATAAGTGTAGGTTTGCTAGAATCCAATACCAACCTAATAAGAGGTGGAAAAGGATTCCAAAAGTGCCATTGAAAGTTAACCCTCAAGGACCCAAAAATCAAATAGGTACCAAAGATCTTCCTATTATTAATTTGTTTTGTAGGGACAACAAAGAGATGGATGAAGGCACAAGCAATTCAAAGGAAGAGTTCATCTTATTCACTACTATAGAAGAGGCGCGAGACATTGGACCAATGACAAGAACGAGCTCTTGTCATCGAGGGTAAAATTTACTTTATACACATTAAAAGAACAATTCAAAATTCATTGGCACAAATTAATTGTGATCAATAAATATTGAAGCTCAATATTTATTGTAGTAAAATGGAATACCCCTATGAATATGCACATATAAATTATCTTGATGCATGATGTATGCTTATCTTTTTATAGTAAGTATCTTGATATGTCTTGTATTCAAATTTGAATTTGCTATGAGAAAATGTGAAATTATATGTTTTGTTATCTAATAATGCTTTGATAATTTTATTGTTTATTGGGCATAGGTGCATGAACTCTTGGTAGAACATATGCACACTTTGCAATGTTTTAGAATTCATGGTTGAGTGCCTTAAACGCATGTGTATTTCACTAATTGATTTGATCTAATAGCTATTACATGCTTGGTGAGGACCATGTGTAAAATTGTTAAAATATGGCTATGTGTCAACATATTTGAGCTATGTTTATTTAAATTTTATGCTTTTTGATTATCACAAAAAAGGGGAGAATTTTATGATAAACTTGTACCTTAATACATGCATAGTTTAAGGGGGAGAGCTTGTGTATGCATGGTTTGAGGGGGAGAGTTATTTGTTTAATGCTTTACTTGTTTAACTTGTATGTGCTATGCAATTGTTAAGGGGGAGTCATTTGTACTCACATTTCATGCATATTACTTATTCAAGTTTATCAAGTTTTGTGATCATCAAAAAGGGGGAGATTGTTGAGCCTTAAATGCATGGTTGCGTTTAATGCGTTAAATTATCCCCGGTAAATCTTTGAGTTTTGATGATCAACAAAACTTGTGTTTGTTATACTAATGCATCTACTTAGTGTGCAGATTAAGTGATGAAAAGTGGAATGAAATGAAGAAAATCGATTGTGCATATTCTGGTCTGGATCGCCCCAGGTGATGGTGATCATCGCCCCAGGCGATGGGTGCCAGGCGAGGCATCGCCACGCACATCGACAGAGGCGATGGATAGGCGAGCAACACCATGAAGATCGCTCCAGGCGATAATGACCATCGCCTGAGGCGATGGCAACCAGGAGCGACATCGCCCCACACATCGACAGAGGCGACGCCGAGGCAATGCGAGGGCATGCGCGCAGGGGAGATCGTTTGAGGCGATGGGCTGAACGCCCGAGGCGATGGCTGGAACGCCTGAGGCGATGTGGAGTTCGTTTGAGGCGATGATAGATTTGGACATGCTGAGGCTACGGCCTTGATTTTTTCTGTTGATCGCCTGAGGCGATCCGTGTAAAATTTTGACCGTTGGGGCTCGGCGATGGTGATCGCCCGAGGCGATGTCCGAGGCGATCGAGGAGTGATTTCAGCCTTTTGTGTAGCAGCGGCTAGTAGGAGCCTAGGGGGCCTCCTACACTATAAATATTGATGCTTTGGAGCATTTTGAAGCTAAGGAACAAGCCTACAAACTTCTACAAAGTCTTGATAATTATTATTTCAAATTGTATTGCAATCTCCATACATTGTTGTTGTATTGGAGTTTGTAATTCTCTTCTTTGTTAGAGTCTTGTTTTCTTCGTGTGAGTGCACCGTGAAGGTGTTTTTGATTTGATCTATTGTAAAGGTCCTCCAACACCAAAGCAAGTTGGAAAATTGTAAAGTCATCAACAAGTCTAGTTGGTGCAAGTGTGTGGCTATCCTTGGAGCCCTTAAGGCCAAGAAGACTCATGAAGAGTGTTGGTAGCTCGGGAAGAGCTTTGTGTACTCGGGAAGAGTATTGTGCTCGGGAAGAGCTTGTGTACTCGGGAAGAGCTTTGTAAACTCGGGAAGAGTTGTTGTGTGGCAAACTTGGAGCCCTCAAGGCCAAGACCAATTGTTCTAGTGGAACCTCGGTTGGAGGTTATCTAACCGGGAAGAGGAGACGTAGGCGATTCATCGCCGAACTTCTATAACAAATCTCTTGTCTTTTATTGCTTTATTTCCTTTACGCATTTATTTATTTTGTTCTTTTTATTTATCGATTGACTAAAGGCTTCCGCAAAGCGCAAAACTCTTTTGTTTTTTTAAACTCATTTTAAAACGCTAAAGTAGCCAAGGAATCTCATTCACCCCCCTCTTCGATTCCAACACAAAGAGATGAGTAAGAATCTCGATTTGGAAATCATGATTATTTCAAAGATTTTTATGTGTATAAAGTGATTCAACTTGAATGAGTCGAAATTGTTATGATATTTTGTATGACTTTGAATTGCACTTCTTTGCGTATGCTAATGGATCTGCACTCTGAGTAATATCAGGTGTCAATCCAAATGCTCGATATATGGTTAAGCCATACGAGTAATCTAATTTTTGATATTTTCATGACTCAATGAGTCAAGTGTTTTAAAATAAAAAATAAAAAAATATTCCTTGATTTGATTATGATTGTTTCTATTAATGATCTCTTGGTTATTCCAAGATGAAAATATGATGTGTTAAATATCTGGAAGTTGATATTTCATAGACTATCTACAAATCTGACCAGCTGTCCAATCTGAATTTGGATTGCATTGAATGGTAACCTTTTAATCATGTTATAAAGAACTAGTACTTGTAGAAGATCTGAAATTAAAATTTCAATTCCCTATGAAGAAGTGATGAGATATGCCAAACTATCCAAATGAAAAATTTTGGATGACCAAAGTGATATTGTACGGACCCTAAGCCCTTATCCCTTGATTAGTGTATTAACCCTTATATGTGGTACATGCTTTCAATAAAACTCAATCGGGAAACTCGGATGATACTTTACCATTGAATGGCAACTACAAAATTTCTTTAATATACAGCATTATAAGATCATCTTTACCAACAAATAGACTCATAGATTTTGCCCATTACCATCCCCAATACGCCACCTTTTCACATTGTGGACTTTTATAAAAATTTGGGCAGAGTCTCCCCATAAATTGAGCTATCCCGAAATAAAAGCATAACACATAACACAATTCCCGGCCAGGGAAAGCACAATACTCAACAGAAATACTAAACACTAAGTAAATTCCCAGCCAGGGAAGACACCACACAATAAGACAACAAAAGTGGGTTTCAATACCCACATAATACACTAATGACTCTCATATCATTTAGCAATTCTACCACAAATTGCATGCAACATAGGATGAATGAGAGAAAGGCTCATGCCTATACATACAACCCATATACAAGTATAATCGTGCTCACATGCGAGCATCATGAATATGTATATAACCCTCGGGTGTATATAAGTACCCTATACGATACCGTGCTCCATCAAGCCCTGGTACCACGATCCTGGGAGTACATCCAATCAACAGCTCGAGCTCAGCTCCACAGCCATCGATGTACCTGTTCGCCTGCCCCAACAGAGACAGCCCCCAACGGGGTGAGCATACCAATACACAAAATCCCATAATCACAATAATGAAATTCATAATTTACAACAAAAGTAAATGCTAATGAATTTTAAATGATACTCACTGGATGGCAACGTCATCATCCGGGATTCCGTGTACTGTCCCTGTTCTCATAATCATCAAACTCACCAAATCTCAAAAATCAGTAAATCAACACATTGATTAACTTATCGCATGCCTGATTCTCAAATATCAATAATTAATGATTCCAAATTCATTATACATACAAATATAGATATCTCAATATCTAATACTGATTTCTCAACTTCGCTATCAATCACAGATAGCTCAAATGCCTCGCATTTATTTTATCAATTCTCCATTATACTCAGACATCTCAAATGTCTTATAATGATTACATGATTTCCACAGTCATTCTCAGGCATCTCAATGCCCTACAATGGTCGTATAAAACCAGTACCCCATATATCATGTAAGGTTATACTACTCTAGTATTACGCACACTTGTGGCAGCGATGTCAAGATTAGGTAGTTCCATAGTTATATCAACACATATATATATAACCATACCCACAACCATCTAATGCAATTAAAATACATTATGCATTTCACAAATGCTCTTATATAAAGTAATGCTCGTACGTCGCACATACCTTAATTCTCCGAAGTCCGAGTCAAACCTTGCTCGAGTTCCATGCCCCGAGGAACGATGTGCTAACACGATAATAATTCACAATTATTTATGAACATGCAACCCATGCTCAAGCACACCCATAATCCTCATACAGAAAATTATTGTCAACACACGACAATTTACCATTTAAAAGACCCGGGGGTAGAGCACATGCAGGGAGGGAAATCGAATGAGACATCTACGAAAATTGCTCAAGAACTCCCCATAAATTTTCGAACCCTCACAACACAATTCGAACTCAAATAATCACCATAATTCATCTAAAACATGAATTAATCAATCAACAACATGAATAATCGCCCCACATGCCAAAACCCCAATTTTCGAACCCAAATTTCACGCAACCAGCGTTGAAATTCGAACCATTAAGCAACAAATATTTTTGAACTTTAAAGTCTGAAATTTTCGACCCAACAACAGCACAAAAACGCCCCAAAAACACCTGAAGAAAAGCCCCAAAAACGTACCAAAAATCGAGCCCCAAATCGGACAGATTTCAATTTCGAACCCTAGCGCTTTTCTGGCAAATCCGAACGCGATTCTCGACAAAACTTCGAATTGTTGGTGTGGGAAGTTGCGCCTGGACGAGACGAAGCCAACGGCGGGTCGGACGCGCCGAACGGCGGCCGGACGGCGGCGGGCGCAGCGCTTGAAGCGGCGGGGGTCGAGGCAGACGGGAAATGGGCGCGGGGGGAGAGAGAGGCAAGGTGAGGAAAATGGTTCCAATAATTAAAATCTCGGGTTCAACTGGTATTTATAGCAAAAATATCCCGAAATACTAATAGCCCCACAAATACATCATGATTCATTAAAAATCATCTGTTTTCAAAAATTCTCTCTCTAACTCCAAAACCCCCTACCGGTGCCCACACAAAGCACCCCAGATCCCGAGACACATCAAAAACCCAACTCTTAGATTTTACAGCGTAATGAGAATACAATCTCAACCTCGGGATCCAACGATCTCAACTACCCAAATAAACGAGCCCAGAAGGCCCAACACAGCGATTAAACTCCAAATCGCCACGTAAAACAACTTTAGGGGTTATTAACACTCCGGGATTAACATCTATAATCCCTGGTCATCACAATATCCCCCACTAAAAGAATTTCATCCTCGAAATTAGCACCGGTGTATCACGTAACACCCAGGCTACACAACAACATGAAGCCATAACCTCGATCCTTGACTATATTAGAATCGTCTTAATAAACGCGAGGATACTTACCTCACATCAAACTCTGAAACAGAACGACTTACCAAAACCAACATATCACCCAAGAGGCAAAACGTACCTCGATGCGGTTCGTCCCAAAAAGTCAGTCTCTCATTACTGCAAAACAACCAATACTTACGACTGTAGATCGGACAGTCATCCTTAGTTCTAATACAACTAGTATGAACGCATCATGAATGACACCTCAACCGTGAGAACGTTGACCTCGTGTCAAACTCTGGAGTGGAATAGACTTCCAAATCCATCATAACGCCAAAGAGCGTCAGCACAACCCAATGCTAACAATCCAAAAGCAGTTAGTCAACTGAAACTGCAAGGATTTGAATCGCTCCCGATTCCATCGTAGATATCATTCAAAGACATCTCTATCATGACTCACGATGTCTAACATACATCGTTACGAGGGAAACACTAGTATACCATGGTGTACACATACCAAACCTGGTTTCCACTTTCAAACCTCCTCTATCGAAGGAGCAGTCGCATCATTGCAACTCAAATTGGGCAATTCACGGCCACAGATTCACACAAAAGACATCTCACAAGATGCCCACCTCCGGACGTTCCAAGAATCACATCCTGATCATAGATAAACCATCTAGACTCCACAGAGTTTAAAAATTCTGAACGGACATGCAAGAAACCTATTGCATCCTCAACGCTTGTGTCGTCAGCGACACCCAACAAATCCGAATTCCTGCCATCCCTTGATAATCCTAGGATTTAACAATCCAAACTTGGGAAGGCTAGCGAAAACTCGAAAGAAAACGCCAACAAGGAAATACCTTAACCCACACAAGATAATCCTTCTTCAAAGGGAGTCAACTAACTTCACGCTTATTCCTCATAAGTTCTCGTGCCATGGAGATTCCCAAACTCAAGGTGTTCCATATCTCTCATCAGAGATTTAACCATCCAAAAATAGCATAACTCTATGCTGACAAAAAGGAAATCAAAAAAATTGGCATCTGTATACTCACCGGTATACTTGCCTAAGCACGGACACCACATGTATACTCAATGCACTCGGCTCGGGTATCTACAACATACCCCTAAGCCCCAAACACAACAGTCAATTCTAAGTCATTCCCATCCAGTGGAGAATGATAATCGACGATCAACAACACGGTGTGATTCCCAAAATCAACACCACATGCACCAACTTACCGAATCTTTCAAAGATTCCCAAATAGGTATAATACTACCTCCTTCCCCACAAGGGAAGTGCCATCGAACTCGAGATCCACAAGTCTCGAACCACCGTTCGGAAAAACTGGATACAATAACACCCATTGTATCCCAAATACACGGATTCCCTCAGATCGAGTCAATAACGACCTGATGACTCTCTTGTTGGTACTCCAACATCATGAGCTGTCCCAGACAAGTCTCACCAAGATTAAACATAAACGTATACACGTTTCAGTGAGGCATGCACAACCTCAACCTCAATGACGTGGTGACTACTAGAGTCCACCACAATCCACATCGTATCACCTTACGATTTGCCAAACTTGGTTCCAACGAGCAGTATAACGGCTCTAGCAAGCCCCTCATGGTGCTGCACACACGCGGCAGACAAACTAGTCTATGTCTCTTTAGGTTTACCTCAAACCTACCAACAAGACGGACGTTTCCACATGGTATACCATACCATGGGAAGAAAATCAATAGAGTAGTGGGTCTTTACCCAACATTCCTCTAATGCCGATACACCCTGGACACTCCAATGTCCCTATGTACTTAACATAACTTGATCCTACTCCCTTAGGACCCATTATACACCCTCAAGGGTGGTGTGACCATGTCTACCATATGTCACATCGACAGAAAGTGAGTAATTTCCTCCATGATTACTCCTGTCGTCAAAAACATGGCCAAAAGCCATCCCAACGAGCATACCTCAAGGGTATCACCACTCGTAATATGATCACCCCAAAACATAAGCTGCGGTACAATCACATGTACAACGCATCCATCCATTCCTCGAGCAACCCGCTCGGTATAAGGGTCACGTCAACCGGTGACGTAGATGCCACCTTGTGCTCGGCACTGGCACCCAAGGCATACAACTGAATACGCATACTCAACGCATTGTTCATCGTAACGATGATGCATGTCTAATAAGACATCTCCTACACCATCGTCATCGTCATCCCATGACGACACATGCCAACTCATGGCATCTAAGGCATTGTCAACTAGTGACGATACATGTCAACAATGACATCTAAACAACCCAGTCAACTCGTGACGGTCCATGTACATCAGCGTATGTCATCCACCATCATGCTAGTAAAATAGGCATAATAAAACATGTATATCAACGCATGCCAGCTACAATAATGCTAATAGAATAGCAATATCTCATACCTCATCGCTAACAATATAGCGGCATACCTGTCTCCGTCGCTCAATAATAGTGCGTAATCAGCACCCATCGCTCGAAGGCGGCAAAATCCTGTGCTGAATACATAGCGGCACAATCCATCGCTATAGAATCGACGGCATGATACCTCGTCATATAATAAGTGGCATGAAACCTCGCTATACACCTGAGCATGAATCATCGTCCACATAGTAGCGGAAAGAGGCATCGCTATCAACATATCCGGCGGCACGAATCATCGCCAATCCTCATAGAAGAATGAGTCATCGTAATCATCATATACATATGCTCAACGGCGTGAACCATCATCAACTGACACAGCGGAATGTCTCATCGCTATACATGTGTCTGGCGGTATGAATCATCACCCATCATCATAGAGGAATGAATCATCATCATCGACACAGCGGAATACATCGTCGCTATCATCCGTGTCCTCATAAACAAATGAATATAAGTCGACACAACGGAATACATCACCGCTATCATCCGTGTCCTCATAAAGAAATGAATATAGATCGACACAGCGGAATACATCACCGCTATCATCGTGTCCTCATAAAGAAATGAATATAAATCGACACAGCGGAATACATCACCGCTATCATCCGTGTCCTCATAAAGAAATGAATATAAGTCGACACAGCGGAATACATCACCGCTATCATCCGTGTCCGACGGTATAAACCATCGCCAATCATCACAAATGAATCATCATCATCGACACAGCGGAATACATCACCGCTATCATCCGTGTCATCACAAAGGAATGAATCATCATCCTCGACACAGCGGAATACATCACCGCTATCATCCGCGTCATCACAAAGGAATGAATCATCATCCTAACAAGCGGCATCTCATCCTCGCTTCTTCATACAAGCGGTATCTCATCCTCGCTTCGTATGGAATACCCCGCCTCCATGTGCAAGCGAGCCTCCCCCCTCCCGCTCCACATTTTGAGCGGTATAAGCATAAGCTTCTTCATACAAGCGGTATCTCATCCTCGCTTCGTATGGAATACCTTGCCTCCATGTGCAAGCGAGCCTCCCCCCTCCCGCTCCACATTTTTAGCGGTATAAACGTAAGTATAAAAATTCTCACTGTGATAACAAGACTCCTGGAATGTATAATCATCATTCCTTTTTATACTCCATATTTCCTGTAACCTGCAACCATCATGGTTAGCAACAATAGCCATATACGCTATGCATCAAACATTCAATGCATATATGCAACCACTTGCAAGTCAATACGTATACCAAAACATGTTACCTCGGAAATATCCCTTTACCTGATTCTCTTACGAAATCAGATTCCTTGGCACGTAACACACGGAGTGCCAGACATCACTATTAATGCCATCCTATCGTGTTCCACACGATTCCTGCAACCACAATGGTTAGCAATACCACTTTTCATATCATAAAAGCACATAAACAATTTGTTATGTCGTACAACATTAATGCCATCATGCATAAATATGTGCTATCAATAACTTCCTAGGCCCTTAACAGCCCCAATGAGAAACCACTGCTCTGATACCACTAATGTAAGGACCCCAAGCCCTTATCCCTTGATTAGTGTATTAACCCTTATATGTGGTACATGCTTTCAATAAAACTCAATCGGGAAACTCAGATGATACTTTACCATTGAATGGCAACTACAAAATTTCTTTAATATACAGCATTATAAGATCATCTTTACCAACAAATAGACTCATAGATTTTGCCCATCACCATCCCCAATACGCCACCTTTTCACATTGTGGACTTTTATAAAAATTTGGGCAGAGTCTACCCATAAATTGAGCTATCCCGAAATAAAAGCATAACACATAACACAATTCCCGGCCAGGGAAAGCACAATACTCAACAGAAATACTGAACACTAAGTAAATTCCCAGCCAGGGAAGACACCACACAATAAGACAACAAAAGTGGGTTTCAATACCCACATAATACACTAATGACTCTCATATCATTTAGCAATTCTACCACAAATTGCATGCAACATAGGATGAATGAGAGAAAGGCTCATGCCTATACATACAACCCATATACAAGTATAATCGTGCTCACATGCGAGCATCATGAATATGTATATAACCCTCGGGTGTATATAAGTACCTTATACGATACCGTGCTCCATCAAGCCCTGGTACCACGATCCTGGGAGTACATCCAATCAACAGCTCGAGCTCAGCTCCACAGCCATCGATGTACCTGTTCGCCTGCCCCAACAGAGACAGCCCCCAACGGGGTGAGCATACCAATACACAAAATCCCATAATCACAATAATGAAATTCATAATTTACAACAAAAGTAAATGCTAATGAATTTTAAATGATACTCCCTGGATGGCAACATTCTCATCCGGGATTTCGTGTACTGTCGCTGTTCTCATAATCATCAAACTCATCAAATCTCAAAAATCAGTAAATCAACACATTGCTTAACTTATCGCATGCCTGATTCTCAAATATCAATAATTAATGATTCCAAATTCATTATACATACAAATATAGATATCTCAATATCTAATACTGATTTCTCAACTTCGCTATCAATCACAGATAGCTCAAATGCCTCGCATTTATTTTATCAATTCTCCATTATACTCAGACATCTCAAATGTCTTATAATGATTACATGATTTCCACAGTCATTCTCAGGCATCTCAATGCCCTACAATGGTCGTATAAAACCAGTACCCCATATATCATGTAAGGTTATACTACTTTAGTATTACGCACACTTGTGGCAGCGATGTCAAGATTAGGTCGTTTCATAGTTATATCAACACATATATATATAACCATACCCACAACCATCTAATGCAATTAAAATACATTATGCATTTCACAAATGCTCTTATATAAAGTAATGCTCGTACGTCGCACGTACCTTAATTCTCCGAAGTCCGAGTCAAACCTTGCTCGAGTTCCATGCCCCGAGGAACGATGTGCTAACACGATAATAATTCACAATTATTTATGAACATGCAACCCATGCTCAAGCACACCCATAATCCTCATACAGAAAATTATTGTCAACACACGACAATTTACCATTTAAAAGACCCGGGGGTAGAGCACATGCAGGGAGGGAAATCGAATGAGACATCTACGAAAATTGCTCAAGAACTCCCCATAAATTTTCGAACCCTCACAACACAATTCGAACTCAAATAATCACCATAATTCATCTAAAACATGAATTAATCAATCAACAACATGAATAATCGTCCCACATGCCAAAACCCCAATTTTCGAACCCAAATTTCACGCAACCAGCGTTGAAATTCGAACCATTAAGCAACAAATATTTTTGAACTTTAAAGTCTGAAATTTTCGACCCAACAACAGCACAAAAACGCCCCAAAAACACCTGAAGAAAAGCCCCAAAAACGTACCAAAAATCGAGCCCCAAATCGGACAGATTTCAATTTCGAACCCTAGCGCTTTTCTGGCAAATCCAAACGCGATTCTCGACGAAACTTCGAATTGTTGGTGTGGGAAGCTGCGCCTGGACGAGACGAAGCCAACGGTGGGTCGGACGCGCCGGACGGCGGCGGGCGCAGCGCTTGAAGCGGCGGGGGTCGAGGCAGACGGGAAATGGGCGCGGGGAGAGAGAGAGGCAAGGTGAGGAAAATGGTTCCAATAATTAAAATCTCGGGTTCAACTGGTATTTATAGCAAAAATACCCCGAAATACTAATAGCCCCACAAATACATCATGATTCATTAAAAATCATCTGTTTTCAAAAATTCTCTCTCTAACTCCAAAACCCCCTACCGGTGCCCACACAAAGCACCCCAGATCCCGAGACACATCAAAAACCCAACTCTTAGGTTTTACACCGTAATGAGAATACAATCTCAACCTCGGGATCCAACGATCCCAACTACCCAAATAAACGAGCCCAGAAGGCCCAACACCGCGATTAAACTCCAAATCGCCACGTAAAACAACTTTAGGGGTTATTAACACTCCGAGATTAACATCTATAATCCCTGGTCATCACAGATACTCTTGTGCCATGTCATTGCTCGACATGGTATTTCTGTTGCTCCAACTAAGGTTAAAAAAGAGTTAAACTGGCTGAGACCTGTTAATGTTCTTGAGGTCCGATGTTCATGGGTTTAGCGAGATTCTTACCGTTGTTTTATCGCAAAGTTTTGTTTTGGAAATTGCTAAACCTATTATTAGCTGATACAGAAAAATTAAAAACTGTATTTGGTCATATGAGTGTGAACCAAGTTTTCGTAAATTGAAGACGAGACTGACCACTACACATGTACTTACTATTCCTTCTAGCCGGATGATATGTGGTTTGCAAAATTGTGTTTTTTTAAGGCTTGGTTACGTCGCCAACTTAAATCTTATGAAATTCGACACCCCATACATGAATTAAAATTGGCGGCAATTGTTTTTGCTTTAAAGATTTAGCGCCATTATTTATATGGGGAAAATTGTTTTATTCGAACCACAAGGCTTGAAATATCTATTCTCTCAATTTGATCTCACTATGTGGCAACACATGTTAGATCTCTTAGAGACATTATTTTCTGTTGTTCAACTCAACAAGGTATACATAAATGTTTGTACCTCTGGTTATATGTTTTATTCTTATAAACTACGTTACCGTATTAGCCCTACTATTGAGCCTAAATTGATCATTTGTGTCAAAGGTTCAACGATATGCTACTTTGATTATGGAATTTGAAGAAATATTATTTTCGGGATCTCTATCTAGTTATAGATTTTATTTAAAGGACATGGTCAATTGATGGTCCATGAGACTCTAGAATTACGCTATGTTTAATTTCTTCCATTTGCATGATCTATCTATATAAATAGATGGTTCGTTGGTACTTTGAAAATGTACCAAGATTGCTGAGAGCATTTATGTTGATTTTATTTATTTAGTGCCAGAGTTTATTTTCAAACTTTGGCAAACAGTGTAGAATGCAAAATTGTTATGCTAGATTGTGAAGACTACATATTATGTGTAGACTAACAGTTAAACTAAAGGTAGTGAGAAGATCTGTCGAGAGTATTTTATTTCTCGCTCATGTCTTAGTAAAAGTATGATTTTATTTTGAATTCTGGGATTAATTCCAGAATACCTAGGGTTGAGTGTGTGTTTGAATGTGTGTGTTGTTTATATGATCCGAATCCTTGAAGATGGTGCATATACATTTTTCGAGGTAGAAATGTGTAAAAGATATTGATGGAATCAGAAATACAATTCAACGGATGCCAGAATAATGGAAAGCTGCTCAGACTCGGTAATTTAGTTATAAAAACAAGTGTGGACGCTTTTGGAAATGTCAACATGGTGATCTATTCATTTTAAAAAAAAAAAAAAAAAACTTTCATGTTAAAGGTATTGTTTGATGTTATTATGTTGAGATTTGTAAGATTTTCAAACAAATTGAGAATCTTTGATATTAATTGACATATTATTATTATAGTGTTTGTAATGCGTTTCGTACCTCAATATTGAGGAAGTACGAAGATGATTGTATAAGTATTCTTCAATCTGATGATGTTGAATTTAATTATTCAACGTTCTGCACTGAATAATTAATTTTGTGTTCTAAATTGAAAATATGGTTTCTTATAACCATTCTATTCCATTGTTATAAGATAAATAAGCTAGTCATTGATTTTGATTCAGCTTAATGCTAAATGAATTGAGTTTATGAAGTTGATGTCTTCCTATTATAGTATTGACATGTACTGTAATTGATTAATGATTTATGATCAGCACTTATGAGATTTCGAGGACGAAATCTTGTAAATAGGGAGAAATGTAAGGCCCTCGTACCGTATTAGCGGAAATCATGTTTAACTTCTTAACAATTATGTGATTCATCTTATCAATCATATGATTTAGAATAAACATGAGGAATATTATCTTTGATAACAGCTAGATATCATACTTAACATTTTGTAAATATGATGTCCCGATATTTTGTAAATATGATGTCCCGATATTTGATAATGAGAATTAAGTACAATTTGTATATTAATTTGTTACTTAGTTAGAAATTAATTATGAGAATATAATATAAGCAATGAGAGTGGAAATTGATATTGTATATGCCAATTGAGTCGGGTCAGAACATGGTGAATGACAAATATATTTTTGGAATATTTGGATTAACACCGAAATGTTATTAAAATGATTTAATAAATATAAAATTTGTATTAATTTGAAAGAATTAATTTTTGTGATTAAAATAAGGACACGAAATCAGGTGTTGACTGTATATGTAATATACATGCACCAGTAAACCGGTGACATCCGATATTCATAATTGGTCGGGAATTAATATATATAGGTGTAGGACGTAGAACACACAGTAAAACATGTAAAACACACACATAACGCGGACACACACTAAAAGGTGCGAAAACAAACACTGTTCGCACGATTCACCGACCACCGTGTACTTATCCGCTCCGTCGCCGCCGACCGACCACCTATCGACGAGCCCGACCTACCACCGTGTTCCTTACTCAGAGGCGTATCGTTACATACCAAATAATCGAATTTTGGTGTTCGAAAAGTGCATCGATTTTACCCTGGAACGATGAAACTCGCGCAGACTATGGTTTGAACACTTTTGGTTTGATTTCTTCGATTCAACCACGAATTGGACTAAGCCAAGGCACCTAATCTCTTCCTTGCACCTGGACGAAACTTTCTACACCAGCCACCGCCTCTACCGCGGCCGGAGGTCGCCGGAATTGGAGGAATACCGTGCGTGAACTGATGTGACTAGAAATAGACACATCTATTGCACTTAATTGTCTACGATTTGGTATATTTTGATGGATAAATTGATACATATGCTACCTAATCGTATATTTGTGTAAATGTAGGGAAAGGTGAAGAAATCAAGCTAAAATGATGAAAGAAGCAATAAAGTTGAAGAAAAGAGGAAAAAACCGGAATCAAAGACACATGTTGCTCATTTCTCCTCAAATTTCTATGTATTCCAGCCAAGTTTTGGGAATGTGGTCCATATAAAAGTTGTAGAACTTTGAGTTATCTTCGCGTGGACAGCTGACTCGTCGAATTCGGAGTTCGTATGTGAAAGTTATGGCCAAAATACAAAACTCGCCAGAAAAATGATGGACAGGCGTAATTACGCCATTCACAGGCGTAATTACGCCAACGCTACGGCATGTCTAGGCGTAGCTACGCCATTATACGCGTAATTACGCCTGAAGACTTTTGGAAAATTAAAAAACTTGATTTCTTTCCTTCCCACATGGATTCTAACCTACTCCATCAGCCTCCCAATACATATATCCACGAAAATCAGACCTTTTAACCATCTAGATAGTTAGGGTAGAGTAGTTTAGGATAGTTTTATAATTTCTCTCTCAATTTTGTTGAAGACGGCTACGAAGATCGAAGCGAAGGCGGGATTGACACCTCGACGAGCGGAGATTGGATTAGTTTTCTTTCCCTTGTTTTTATTTATTGCTTTATCTTAGATTATGTCTAGCTAGTTCTTAATTCTTGGTTGAGGAAGACAAATCCTTGGATTTTATTTATCTTGGGGAGATTCTTACGCTTTAATTATCAATTTTATTGAATATCAAGAGTTTTTTCTGATTTTGTTGATATGATTGATGTTTGTTTATTGGATTGACAACCTAGTAACTTGCATGAAATCTAACGCTAAATTAGATATCAAATACGGAATCGTTTGATCCCTCTAATTTATGAAGCAACTAAGATTAATTAAATTCCGCTTGTGAGTTTATTAAATTTTTAGGAAGAACACTTGACTAGATTAAACATAGACGCTTGGATTATGTTGTTTAGCTTCATCGATCTCACTAGTTCATATGCTATCATCGATTTAAATCTTAATCGCTTGTATTTTGATTGATTGTTTGATAAGGGTTAAACTAGAACGCTTGGGCTACTTAACTAAACGTAAGGTGAGATAGGACTTTGATTATTGGATTAAACGTCCAACGATGAATATTCATATGAAAAATTGAGTCTTTTGTGAATCGATGAAATAGATGATAATTCCAAGGAAGAGTCGACCGATACCAAGAATCGCTTTCATTAGTTTAATCTTTAATTTTAATTTAAGTAGTATAATTCAATCACTCATAACCCCATCTTTAATTTATTGTTTTGTTTTGATTTTCATTAACACAAGAATTCACACCTCCTCGTGGGATCGATCCCTACTCACACTACTACATTATTGTTATCAATCTTGAGGATTGAGTGGGGTTAATTTGGGCGTACACGATAAACGCTACCAAATTTTGGCGCCGTTGCCGGGGAGGCGTTGTATATTTTTGTGTTAATATTTTCTGTTTTTTTTCTTTCTCTTTCTTTTTCTTTCTTTATTTCCCCCTAGTGCTACATTGGTTTGTTCGTGCTTACAGGTTGATTTCTTAAAAATTGGATCTTTTCATGGAGGACTATAGGCGACTAGACGAATTGGCGTATCTTGTGCACCAACTTGGCGTAGGGAGTGGACAAAGAACATACAACTCAAGTTGGAGTGATCATCCCAATCTCAACTATGACAATCAATGGATGAGCCCACCTCCACCTTACATGCAGTCCTATCTACCGCCATACATACCACAATATTCGCCATGGCCGCAACAACCTCAATATCATACCCCTGGTGAGTCTTTAGAGGATCTTCTTTCAAAACTTAATGATAGTACTTTGCAATTTCAACAGGAATTCAGGGCTAGCACTCAGAATTTGGGTAACCAAATTGAGCAAATAATAAGATCAGCCGATCGGATAGCAGCACAAAAGGAGACCATGATTGCATTCGAATCATGGAGTGATGAAGAAGAGGAGACTATGGAGAAGGTGGTACTGATGCCACCCGAGCTAGAAGTGGAGATACATGTGCCAATAGAAGAAAAGGAGCTTGTACATCCTACAACTCCGAATGGTATGTTTCCAACTGAGAACTATGTTGATTACTTAGATGAATCATGTGCTGTGGAAGAGGATTCGGCGAAAGAATACTATGATGAAATGGATCCTTGGGACTATTTTTTCGAAGACAACATCACCTTGGACAGTGGCAAAGAGGTAGAAACTCCAGCAACGATGGTACTGAGGCCATCAATACTTGAACAACAAACAGAGATTGAGGTGGATAACAAGGAATCTCACCAGAATGGGATTCCCAAAGGCGAGCATAGGGGACAACAAGTTAAAGGATGCCAGGAGGTAGATCTTGATCGACCTCAACTGACTTCTTTGGAGGAAGGCGACATAGTGAAAAGACAAAAACCCTCCAAGAGGTGCAAGACGAATAGGCATCGCCTTAAGCGAGAGAACTGGCGTCGGGCCACCGACGTTAAACAGAGGCGCTGCTTGGGAGGCAACCCAAGGGGAGTTAGTTTCTTTTCTCCCTTTTATTTTTATTGCTTTACTAGTTAGACTTTTCTCTTTTCTTCTATTTTTGCCTTACATTGGGGACAATGTAAGATTTAAGTATGGGGGAGGGATTAGTAGTGTGTTATTGTTTTTCTTATTTCAAAAATATAAAAAAATCGAAAAATTTAAAATTTTGAGCTCATAAGTAATGAACACATGCTTAGAATCACTAGCCCATGATGAAACCTAATTGATATCATGCATGCTTTTGAACATAGGTGAATTGTTAACCTTGGAACACTTTGAACTCTAATGCAAAGTTTACTTTAACTTAGTAGTTGAATATTTTGAGCACATTATTGTCATGGCTTGTGAAGTGTGCATAGCTTAGTGAAGACTGTGTAAACTTTGTGATAGTCTTAAGAAGTCTCTAATACATGCTAGAACTTAACTACATGCTCTTTGAGGCGTATGTCTAGACTACTTGCAAACATGAAAGTGATATAGGCAATCTTTGATGCGTTTGAGCCTTTCAAGCCTACCATGTAAACAAAATCAATCTCTAGTACCCTTTTTGAGCCTTAATGTAAAAGAATGGGAGTATGCTAAGCATACTCAAGACCCCCATTCAACATTCCTTGACTAGCTTAGCATCCTTCCCTAATGAGCCTAAATGTGATTTTAATCCATACCTTTTAAGGGAGTATGATGTATTTCATTCAAATGCACTTGGGAATCATTGAAGTATATTTGTGAGCTTAATTGTCAAAAGAATGGAATGCATGAAAGAAAAAGGAATGCCTTGAGAAAATAGATAAAAATATGACTCCAAGGGGAGCCAAGGCACTAAAGAAGAAAAATGTTGAAATAAACATTGAAAAAAATGAACAAGGTTTGAAAAATTCATACAAGAAGAGAAGCTTTTAGTGTGCATTTCATCATACTCTCTTGTTTGAATATCCTTACCCTTTCTTTCATAAGCCAATACCTAGGCCAAGCTACAAGCTAATAAAGACCTACTTGATTTATGTTTGCAAAGTAGCTAAGATAGTGGAGAAGAGTGTGCAAGTGAGCTTATACTTGTGTTAGTGTATGACTTGAACTATTGTGGATTTACATATTTTGGAACTATAATTTGTACACAACACTTGTTTATGACCACACACACACGTTCACTATTTTGTTGAGTATGAAATGTATAGGGATTGAAATTGTTCCACTGTTAATTTTTCACCGCCTTTCATTACTATGCATGTTTATAATTGTTGAGGCATAAAAGTGAGGACAAGTTAGTTTGTTTTGATGCTATGAGCCAAGCAAAAAGATTTTAGTTTTGTCTGATTTACTCGAGGTCGAGTAAAGAGTAAGTATGGGGGTGTTTGATGTGACTAGAAATACACATCTATTGCACTTAATTGTCTACGATTTGGTATATTTTGATGGATAAATTGATACATATGCTACCTAATCGTATATTTGTGTAAATGTAGGGAAAGGTGAAGAAATCAAGCTAAAATGATGAAAGAAGCAATAAAGTTGAAGAAAAGAGGAAAAAAACCGGAATCAAAGACACATGTTGCTCATTTCTCCTCAAATTTCTATGTATTCCAGCCAAGTTTTGGGAATGTAGTCCATATAAAAGTTGTATAACTTTTAGTTATCTTCGCGTGGACAGCTGACTCGTCGAATTCGGAGTTCGTATGTGAAAGTTATGGCCAAAATACAAAACTCGCCAGAAAAATGATGGACAGGCGTAATTACGCCATTCACAGGCGTAATTACGCCAACGCTACGGCATGTCTAGGCGTAGCTACGCCATTATACGCGTAATTACGCCTGAAGACTTTTGGAAAATTAAAAAACTTGATTTCTTTCCTTCCCACATGGATTCTAACCTACTCCATCAGCCTCCCAATACATATATCCACGAAAATCAGACCTTTTAACCATCTAGATAGTTAGGGTAGAGTAGTTTAGGATAGTTTTATAATTTCTCTCTCAATTTTGTTGAAGACGGCTACGAAGATCGAAGCGAAGGCGGGATTGACACCTCGACGAGCGGAGATTGGATTAGTTTTCTTTCCCTTGTTTTTATTTATTGCTTTATCTTAGATTATGTCTAGCTAGTTCTTAATTCTTGGTTGAGGAAGACAAATCCTTGGATTTTATTTATCTTGGGGAGATTCTTACGCTTTAATTATCAATTTTATTGAATATCAAGAGTTTTTCTGATTTTGTTGATATGATTGATGTTTGTTTATTGGATTGACAACCTAGTAACTTGCATGAAATCTAACGCTAAATTAGATATCAAATACGGAATCGTTTGATCCCTCTAATTTATGAAGCAACTAAGATTAATTAAATTCCGCTTGTGAGTTTATTAAATTTTTAGGAAGAACACTTGACTAGATTAAACATAGACGCTTGGATTATGTTGTTTAGCTTCATCGATCTCACTAGTTCATATGCTATCATCGATTTAAATCTTAATCGCTTGTATTTTGATTGATTGTTTGATAAGGGTTAAACTAGAACGCTTGGGCTACTTAACTAAACGTAAGGTGAGATAGGACTTTGATTATTGGATTAAACGTCCAACGATGAATATTCATATGAAAAATTGAGTCTTTTGTGAATCGATGAAATAGATGATAATTCCAAGGAAGAGTCGACCGATACCAAGAATCGCTTTCATTAGTTTAATCTTTAATTTTAATTTAAGTAGTATAATTCAATCACTCATAACCCCATCTTTAATTTATTGTTTTGTTTTGATTTTCATTAACACAAGAATTCACACCTCCTCGTGGGATCGATCCCTACTCACACTACTACATTATTGTTATCAATCTTGAGGATTGAGTGGGGTTAATTTGGGCGTACACGATAAACGCTACCATGAACTGTGTGAAAATTGGGTAAAAATTTGATATCCGATTTTTCCGACTTTGCTTCGATAATTACCAGTTAATTTGGACTATAATTGTTGAAAAATAATTTGAATTGGTGAAAATAATTTACCAAATTAATTATGATATAATTGCATCAATTTAATTGCCCTAAATGGGTTAAGTTGCGACTAAAATTGCTAACAAAGTTTTAATGATTAGTTTATTGAATTGTGAATTTATATTGATATGCAATGACTACTTGGACCCTACAAGCTCAAGTACCCTTGTAGATCGAGAAAGAAAGGTATGTTGCGATCGGGTAACATACAACAGGTATCTGTATCATTTGATATATGATTTGTTGACTTCTATGAATTACGTGAGATTATGTGGCTATGTGATTTTATTTAAATTATGTGGCATTCATAGCATTCATGAATTGGCACATCGGTGTATGAAATTAAATGTTTTGTTAACACACATCATTGTTTTTATACATACATCGATGCACGGCATACACGTTGAGCTATGATTCTTGGCTACCCCGATATTGTTGATTATACGATTGATTCAGGAGTTAGAACATGATACTATGTCTGGCATTAAGTGGCCCGAAAAGACAAAGCCATTCGCGAATCCTATGTTGATTCAGGGGTTAGAACACGATATTATGTCTGGCATTATGTGGCCTATAAGACCTAGCCATTTGCGGCCCCTATTATATGTCAAGACAGGAGACTGATAGTGATCTGAGGACCTATCTGAGTAGTCAATGTTCTTGACTGATGAGATGCTCGAGCTATGATTTGATATCGATTCGATTGGTTCTGAGTTTTGGACATTCTTTTATTGTCTCAGATATACCCAATGGTTGGGTGTACGATATGATACCGACATAACATGCATTGCATTAGATCATATATCACATTCTGTAGATACATGTTGTATTTTCTATGATCATTCCATATTGGGCTTTGGCTCACCCCCAAGGGGGGGCTGTTGTTGTCTTTATGTGTGGACAATGGCAGGTAATACAGGTAACCAGGACGTCAAAGAGGGCATGTCTAATGGGAGTCACACTTGAGGTTTTACTCTTGTTTATCCCATTAGTCTTTGTACCATGGATATATCCCTGGAGTTAGATGAGTCTATTTATATTTAGTTTATTTTAGCCCAGTATAGATATGTGTTTAGTAGTTTGATTGGTGTATGCTGGATATGAACTGATGATATACAAATTTTCAGTATATGTCTATTGGTATGGGTGGTCTGTTCCTCATGTGATGAGGTTATGCCGAAATGTTAAACAAATCTTCCATTGTTTACGCTATAATTATCGTTGTGTGATCATTAATCACATAATTAGGATTGGGCCCTCACAGTACTTTAGTCCATGTGAAATTTTATAATGGTTGGATAATTCATTGAAGATGACAAGAAATGATGTCAACATATATATTAAAACAACATTAATGGTTGCCAAGTCAAGTTATTCAGTGTCAATGCACACTCGATAAACAATAAATGTTGGAACAACCATCTAAATTAAACATTTTCAATATAATTACCCTTTTTTAATAATAACTCATTATAACTTAAGTAACATTCCATGTTTTGCTCGAGTTGAGACAATCAACCACTTACCACACAAAACGCGTACTTCGTGTATATAATCCGGGTATATGTCAAGTGTAAAATATGTACTTATTCAATAAAACCAAGTACTATGAAATTATCTTCCCGTGCTTGGCAACAATTGAGACCTGCTTTTCGAAACACACAACGAGTACTTCGTGTACATAACCCGAGTATATGTCAAGTGTAAATACAAACCAAGTACAATGAAATTATCTTCCCGTGTTTGGCAAAAATTGAGATCTGCTTTTCGAAACACAAAACTAGTACTTCGTGTACATAACCCGAGTATATGTCAAGTGTAAAATATGTACTTTTTTCAATATAAACCAAGTACTATGAAATTATCTTCCGGTGTTTTGCAACAAATGAGACCTGATTTTCGACACACACAACGAGTAATTCGTGTACATAACCTGATTATATGTCAAGTGTTAAATATGTACTTTTTCAATACAAACCTAGTACTATGATATTATCTTCCCATGTTTGGCAACAATTATTGAGACCTGCTTTTAGAAACACATAATGGTACTTCGTGTACATAACCCGATTATATGTCAAGTGTAAAATATGTACTTTTTTCAATACAAACCAAGTACTATGAAATTATCTTCCCATGTTTGGCAACAATTGTGACATGCAACTCGAAACAACGTAACCCGAGTATATGTCAAGTGTAAAATATGTACTTTTTCAATACAAACCAAGTACTATGAAATTATCTTTCCGTGTTTGGGAACAATTGAGACATGCTTTTCGAAACACACAACGATACTTCGTGTACATAACCCGAGTATATGTCAAGTGTAAAAATATGTACTTTTTCAAATACAAACCAAGTACTGTGAAATTATCTTCCCGTGTTTGGCAACATTTGAGACCTGGTTTTTGAAACACACAACGAGTACTCCGTGTACATAAACCGAGTATATGTCAAGTGTAAAATAGGTTCTTGATAAACCAAGTATTTGATCTGTTGTCAATGAGCAAAAGTGATAGTACTTGCTTGTAGCTTGACCTGCAGTTAATGTCAACATAAAAAGTATTTGGTCAGAAAAAAGTTTGTACGCAACTTGCCAGTATCTATACACAACCAGCTCCTAGTATCTAAACAATAGAAAAATAACGACAGTCACACCACTACACCAGGAAAATTACAACAGTCACATTACACAGAAAAACACAACCAACTCCCAGTATCTAAACACAACCAAACTAGTCAAATATTAACAAGAGTAAACCATATATTAAAGGCATTTAGCAACTGTCAGATTACTTAGAGGCATTAGAAAATTCATTACAAAATAATTGACCATATATAATCTTACCAAAATAATTGGCCATATATGAGCTATTACGAAATATGGACCGTCACACCCCCTCAGTTAGTTGATCAAAGCCAGTGGATTTTTTCGATCTTCGGATGTAACTCGTCTGCATACAATTCTCCATTTTTCGAAGCTCCACCCATGGAAAAAAAATCATTTAGACGGAACTTTTTGGTATTCCCATGTATCTCGTCTGCATACAATTCTCCATTTTTCGAAGCTCCGCCAATGGTAGAAAATTATTTACACTTTTTCGGACGAATTATTTTGTTGAATTGTTGATTTGAGTTGTTGTGGCCTAATAATTCACCGTCTCTCGCCGCGGAATCGACGACAAATTTTCAATTGTCGCAGAGACTGGGGACCCGTCCAGTGGGTCAATCCCAGCAATCGAATTCGAAACAAAGATTTATTTTTTATGCCCTAATTCAACGTCAATATGGCAGTTTTTCCTGCATGCATAAATCCGGAGTTTGTTATTTAAAGTTATTCTTTTCTTTGCTGAAAATTGTTTTTTGTTTTTGGTTATTTGTTTGTAATTTCATGCTCTATTTGAGGTAGGTTCACCGTTGAGTTTGTGATGCTTAGAACTTAATTATCTTAATTAATTGAGTTTATTGTGATAAATAATGGGTAATTATAAATAAGTGTCACTTTGCATTTAAACTCAGTTTCGAGATAAATTGAGTGTGGTAAGATATATTATGAGTAAGTCATAAATTTTTATGTGATAAATGGTCGAGAGGAATTATGTACTCTGGACTCGATTTTGGGAATAAACCAAGTATAGCTGGATTGTGTGATAATCATGAATTTGTTATATGAAATTTTAAATTATGTAATTTAATTGTAGTTGATGAAATGATTTAAGATGGCATGAGTTGGAGGTTAATTATATATGTTGGTGTATTATAGTATGGATGAATGGGTTAAATGTAATGTCGAAATTATTAAGGCATAAATGCCTAAACTATCACACAATTTCACACAACACACCATAAAAACACACTAAATCCCTATTTTTTCCCCAAACTTTTGCTTCTCTTATTCCAAGAAAAACCACTTGAAATTGCTTGGATTTTGTCTTGTTGAAACTTGGATTGGAAGATTCAAAGTGTAGGGAGCAAAGGTATGAGTATTAATGAGTTGTATTGACTAGTTGATGTTTTTCAGTTAATGGAATTGTGGTAAATGTTAGTACGTTAATGTAGTATGGAGTTGAGTTAATGTCGTATTTTGGAGGTGTTTTGGTGTATTGTAGTTGAGAAGTGTATTATATATATGTGGTATGTGTAATGAATGGGATGTGTGCCTAAAAATGGAGGATTTTCGCACTTACAGAGTGCCGCGATCGATAGCGGAAGCGATCGATCAGAAGGAATTCCGCTATCGATCGCACGACATTAAAGCAATTATAGGGCGATGTACAGTGCCCCCGATCGATCACGGACAAGGTCGCGATAGATCGCGGAGGGCAGAAATTTGGCACCAATTTTTGGGCATCTCATGATCGATCGTGGGCTGTAATTTTTGATTTTGTAAAGCTGTGGAAGTTGAAATGTGGTGTTTTATAGATGATTTTTATTATGCTTTTGATATTCAAAGGGAAATCTTGAACAAATGGAAGAATGTACTAAATGAAGAACCTCAGAATTGAAAATACTACTTAATCGAGTTAATTGACGACTCAAGTTAATAAATGATAAAAATGGAAGGGTTGAATAGTATGGTATACGACAATCATGACTAAGAATGATAGGAGGCAAGAAGAGTTTTTTATGATATATGTGGAATGATTGTGAGAATTATCGTTGAAATATTAATATTGAAATGACATTTAATATAAATACTGCACGAGGCCCCAATTGTGGAAGATTCCTAAATCATATTGTCGACTCTAAAGTACGTGTAACGTACGAGCATATGTAAATATATTATTGTTATGATTAACGAATAATATATATTATTCCTTTGAATTGGTATATGCTATGAATTATTGTGATGCCGCTATTGAGTGTGCTATGGTTATGATACTATAGCCGTTACGCGAACAATGGTTATGATGCCGTCGTTGTTGAGCGTTCGAGGGATTATAGTGACGCAGTTATTGAGCGAGCGATGTAATACAATGAAATATAACCCCTGAATTGATGACTGAAATGTATCTGAATTCAGTAAATCATTATTATAATGATTTAGTTATTATTGATTATAGAGCTGATGATTAATGAATATGAGAACAACAATTCGTTGTTGTAATGATTTAACTGGTTTTTGGAGTTGATGATTTTGGTTGTTGTGAGAACATGAACAACGTGAAAGATATCATAAGGTTACGGTATTTCCTGGGAGCATTATCTTAATTTGCAGTTTTATGTTCTGTAAATTATTAATTATGTATTCAATGATAATGTGATTATGCTATTGGTACCTGTGTGGTTGTTGTTTCTGTTGAAACGGGTAAAGCAGGTACTACGTTGGCTCCGAAAATGAGTTCGAGCCGTTGATTAGGAATGGCAATGGGACGGGTCCAAACCCGGACCCGCATTGAACCCGCCTCGCCGGGGCGGGTCTGGACCCGCTTCAACCGGGTTTGGAAGCGGCGCGGGGCGGGTCCTGGGATTTGCCGAACCCGCCCCGTACCCGCCCCGCAATACATTTTTAATTTTTTTTAAAAAAAAATATGATCTTGATTATACATTTTACTTCTTTAATTGAACAATAAAGTGTCATTATTTAATTTTATATCAAAATCCATGTTTCATGTTAAAGAAGTTCGATATTTTGAAGGAAATAAGAGCAAATTAATAAATATTTAGTAGTTTAAAGATAGTTTTGCAATGCTTATTATAAATATTTACTAGAAAACATAAAATTTAATCACAAAACTCAACTTTTGTGTTTCAAAATTGATCTCTAGCAAATTTTTTTTTTTTTTTTAAAAAAAAACTGGAACCGGGGCGGGGCGAGTAAACCCGCCGGGTTCGCGGGTCTAAGGGGGGCGGGGCGGGTCTGGGTTTTACGTGTAGCGGGGCGGGTCCTGGGATTGGCCAAACCCGTCCCATACCCGACCCGTTGCCATTCCTACCGTTGATTGAGAATGCTTCTAGGAACGAGGTATCGGTATTGGTATTGAGAACGTGATTTTATACACGTCAATATACACCTATTTAATTAATGCTCGTCTGTGAGCATAATGATATGTGTATGTGAGTTGTATAAGTGTTTTAAGATTTCTCTTTTCATTGGGCGTTGCATGCAATTTATTTAAGAGTAAAGTTTGCATGTTTGCATGATGAATTGAGAATATGATTAGTGCAATAATAAGTGTATACATCTATGAATTGAGTTGTGCCGAATATCGAGTTTTATGAGGGATTATGTTCTAAAATCTATATTCAAGTCATGGCTCATGCTATAATTAATAAGCATATTATGAGAATCTCTTAATGATATGAAGTTATGTACTAATGACGATATTAGGACTTGGGGTCCTTACAGAGTTGGTGGTGTCAAGTTACACGCTTGTGTTCATGATTTGTAAGTAGCTTATTTTGTCTTTTAAAGGAAAAAATTGTGGTAAAGAAGGACTGTGTTTGCTATTGTTTAAACCCATCATAGGTTAACTATGATAGTTTGTTTGAATAGTCGAATAGAACGGAGATTTTGGGTCAGAGTCAGATGATTCAAATGACATTCATTTGCTTCCTGGTTTGATTTTACTAAATAATATATCTTGTGCGAGATGTTTGTTAATTAATTTGCATTTCTTTGGCAGTTAAAGATGCAAGCTACTTCTGAGGTTCTCTCTGCCTTGGGGCGGTGGCGGTTTTGGGCGTTAACAAGCAGACGACTACGATGGTGGTGCCTCTGGTTCCGACGCTAAAAATCACTACTTGTTCACCTTTGTGTAAGTTAATATTGTATTTCTCTTGCTGTATGGTTTGCACTATCTATGCATAAAGATACATTCACACTGAGGAAGTAATCAAATTCGATTTCTGTTCTTTTACTAAAAAGAAAAAAATGTTTCAAACAATACTTTTTTAGATACAGTTATAGCGAGTATTCGGTAAAACTTAGAAGCAGTCTGCAAATCTTACAACAATGTACTCAAATTGAGTTACTTTTACAATTCTTTAGATGATAGTATGTATGCATTTTAAAATAAGCATAAGGTCTTTTTTTTCCAGTTACATTTGTGAATACTTTTAGTGTTCAGATGGATTTTCTTTATTATGTCCTTGTTATAGTTATCCTTCTATGATACGATACTTTGATAATTACTGATATTAATCATTTATACCTGCCTATTATTTGCTTCTACTTTTGTTTGCGGTGTGGATTTTGACAGATACAGATGGTTCACTTTTGTTTCAGCATGAATTTTTTTTTTGTTGGAGTTTTTCTCTGTGAAATCATAATATGAGTTGGCGTCTACATTCTTTCTTTATGATGTTTCAAATATATTTTGCTGAACTTTTTTTGCTCAGAGAGTACTTAAAACTTTTTCTCCTTCCTGCAGAGCTTCATCCAAGCGAATTACTGGAGGTGCTAGCACGGATGCAACGTTGCCGACTGGTACTCCAACACACTCTTTTTGTTCAAGCTGTAGTTATGCGATTAATTTAAGTTATAACTACTCTTGTTGAGATGGTAAGGTCTTCTTAGAAAAAAAATGATTTTTTTCCAAAAATTATTTTTGTTGATACGCGGGTTTGACCTGAACTTATTAGAAAAAAAATTATTTTAATCGGTTGTTGATGCATGCAACTTCAAATATTAATTTTTTCAATTTATAGTAAGATGGAGATCATGTTTTTTTTTAAAAAAAATTAGAGTCGGTTCTTTGGTTATTTTTCCATTCAATTACAGTAGCATGTTCGTTTTAATTTTTTGTGTTGATGAGCGGGTTTGGCCTGAACCGATTAGGAAAAATATATCTTTATCAGTTGTTAATGCGGCAAACTTTAAATGTTATTTTTTTCAGTTTATAGTGAGATGAGCATCATATTTTTTTAAATAAAACTTATAGTCAGTCATTTGGTTATTTTTTTCTCATTCAATTACAGTAGCATGATTGATTTTTTAACAATATTTGTTAAAGTCAATTATTTGAAATGTTATTTTCGATCAAATAGAAAAAATTGATCAACATACCTGACACCGCACATTAACGATGCCAATAAAAACTAGTTCACATGTACACTCGCAAGTTTCATATAACCACATCATAATTAAGCGAGAGAGAGAGAGACAGAGAGATGACTGACTGGGGACCCGTGATAATAGCGGTGGTGCTCGTGCTGTTGAGCCCGGGTCTGCTCTTCCAGTTACCGGGTCGTGGAGTTCGGAAATATGCAGACTAGCGGGCTTTCCATTTTAGTCCACACAATCATTTACTTTGGCCTCATCACCATCTTCCTCATCGCTATCGGTGTCCACATTTACATGACTGGCTAATTTATCTTCTGCAGGTTGAATCTGTGATGTAATTTTAGTTTCAGGGTTTCGCATAATTTTAGTTTTGTTGTTTGAAATGGAGAAGAAGATTCGTCCTGTTTCTGGGTAATTAATTGTCTTGTGGTGTTCAATAATATTTTCTTAATAACGATGAAGTGATTTATTTTTTGAGCTGATGGTAATTTATACGTGATATCATATATATGTATTTTTTTATGTGGTTTATAAATAAATAATTTATTATTTATAGTTGCAAAACATACCTCCTGTCAAGTCTAAAGTATTAGGATTTTTTTTTGTCTCATTAAAATGATATTTGCAAAATATTTTATTTAAATACATAGTTGAAATTAAATTTATAATTTATTCAATTTAATTAATTAATTTAAATTAAATATAATTAAATTTCTTACTTTAAATAAATTTCTTACTATGCATATAGAGATTAGAAATAAATAACAAATAGTACAAAAATTGACTTTAACTAAAAAATCAAAACATAAATATCAATTTAATTTTCATAATAATAAAAATTATAATTGTTTTTAAATAATAAAATATACAATTTTCATATTCATAAATTTATAAAATAATCATTAATTATATTCTAACTACATAACCCATTTCCACAAATTATAACTATATATTTCCACAAATTATTAACTATATACAAAAAAAAAATTAAATAAAAGATAGTGCATCTACATTGCTGCATCATATTTGGTGCAGCACTGTAGCTTCACAACAATTTAACGCCAACTTTGGTGTTGGGTTGAAGACCATTTGCTGCTCTAAAATAGCATTTCACTTCACGCTAACATAGAGCAGCATCGGAGATGGCCTAAGATAGCTAAAATAAGTAATTTTTCATTTTAAATATGTTTCAGTACATTTCAATGTATTATTAGAAGCTAACAAAATAAAGATAACACCCAAAATTAACCAAAACAATACCTTTGTTATGCCATGGATTTTTATAACTTGGCGTAAAGCAACTCAAGACTTCAACTAGTTTGTACATTTTGAAATCGTAGCCATAAACATTCTGCTAAATAAAGGAGAACCGGACATTCGAGATGAGGGAAAAATAACGAAAGACATCAGTTTTAGAAGAGAGAAATTTTACAGTTTGGTTTTGCTAATATGAAAAACCAAATAGGTACAAAATACATTGAAATCCCAGCTCCGGAGAGAACACAAGCTGAATATATAGAATAGCTTCTAATAAAACGACGAACGGAACAGCCACTTTCTGTCTTCAGAACAATATATATCGTATATAAAGACAAGAATATCCACAGAAATCTGCCGCTGCCGGAGCCATAGGTTCGAATCACACACTGCTAGTATTGGTTGCTAAATAGTGTCGCCACCCCGCAAGCATGTTACTGTTGAATTCCTCATAGAAGCTTCCATGCTGCATAACAAGGTAAAGTAAAATCACCATATTGTCAGTAAGTTATTGTGTTCAGAAGAATTAACATCATTGTAAGTGAAATACAAACTACATTGCTAGGTTAGAGCAGCTCAAGCAACCTCCTACAACATCAGGAGATGTTATGACTTGATGCTCAGTCAATAATACTTGAGTGGATTAGTTTTCTGTAACATAGGTAACGTGGAAATATCAAGAAAGATTGCGGTCTCACTTCTATACACCCGGTCTTACAAACACCATCACGCATACAAACATATATATTTATGTATGTTGGTATTTACAAACACCCAGTTCATATAAGTATTTTCCGAAAGATTGTGAGCAAGATTCTACCACGCCGATCACTAGAAACTAAGGATTTTTGATTACCCTAATTAATCTCTCTTGGTTTCTTTGTCATCAGATGTGAAATCCAATGTTCCATTGGCTTTTTTTCCGCTGTCTGGAAATCCAATTCCTGGGACTAATCCGGAGTTTAACTGGGTCGAATATATCATGGAGGATGTTTATTTAAGGGGTATAGAGTTTTTTTTATAGCTTTGAAAAGACTAACGCAGGTAGTCTACCCTAATTCATCTTACAACTAGTAGTTGTAGTATCAATTGTTTGAAGTAAAAGGCCTAATGTCACGACCCACAACTTTCTAGAAGATTCCGGCATACATCGAGAGGCTACGGTACGTTCGGAAACTCCCGGAAGCGTGAAGAACACTTTGGAGCACCCTGGAAAATTCTAGACATCTCTTGTTCATTCTTTTATATGTAGGTCATTCTAGAACCTCATAGAGATGTACATAGTAGAAGCATGTAGAAGCTTGTAGATGTGTGGAACATCCTAGAAGATCATTTCTAGCCATTAGATCAAATCGATCACGACCATCCATTGAGGAGGTGGACTTTGATATATAGCGGGTAGGAGTTCATTTGTAACCATCAAGTTTTCAATCTAGCATTCAAGCAATACAAAGCATTCTGTCAAAATCTATGTGTTCTCTCTTTCTAGCACTTTAGCAACCAATTCGGGAGGAAGGCTGACTTGCTAGCAACACGGGGTTACTAGTCAAGTGCCGCACGGGTTCGAGAAAGTCTGGGTGAAACTCTCATCCTGTGACAAGTGGTATCAGAGCCTAGGTCGGCTCTTAAAGCTTTCGCACTCAAGGTTGTTCGTTGGTGGTGTTGCTAGAAAGAAGAATGTCGGACTCATGGGTGGTCCAACAACCCGAGAAGCAGGAGAAGGCACTGAGGAAGGGCCGAGGCCAGTCAAGGGAACCCTCGGTCGACTTTGTGGGTGGCATGGAGAACCGGATGATCCGACTAGAGCAATACATGGCAGATCACTCCCAAGCCTTCGAGGATGTGGCCGAGAGGGTACGGGAACTTGAAGTGAACACCTCAGGGAAGGAGATTCAAGGCCAGGTACTCCAACAAATTAACTTTTTCAATTTTGATGTGAATAATCAATTCGATGAATTTAGGGGAGTTGGGTATGAATGAAACCTTGCAAGAAGAGTTCAAAACTCTCAAGACCGACATGATTATATGCAAAAGGGCCTTGGCCAATGCGGGGGATCATGTGGCCACGGCACAACCCGGATCGACGTTCCAAGGCCAAGACCATACAATGGAACTCGCAATGCCAAGGAACTCGACAACTTTGCAGCCTCAAATGTGCATGACGACGAGGCCAAGATTCGCACGACGCCCCTATTCCTTACCGACACATCCACTGTGCTGGAGGAGGCGACACACTGACATTGAGCGAGGCACATGCCGCATGGAAACATGGGAAGACTTCAAGGCCGAGATCAAGCGACAATTCTACCCCGAAAATGTGAAATATGAGGCTCGGGGACGTCAACGATGGCTCACACACAACAAAACTATAAAAGAGTACATCAAGGAGTTCCAAAAGATCATATTGAAAATCCCCGGAGCTGACGGATCGAGAAGCATTCTTCGCATTCCTTGTTGGGCTCAGGCCATGGGCAAAACAAGAGCCCCAACGCCGTCAAGTGCAGGATTTGGCTACGGCAATTGCTTATGCCGATAGCCTTATTGAGTTGCGGCCCTCCAATGATGTCAACAACAAAGGCAAGAGGGATGACAAGGGCAAAGGTGTGGGAGGCAACCAGTCAAACACAAGCCAAACCTACAACAGGGGCAATGCACCAAGACCACCAACCAATAGGTCCAATGATCGGGAACGGACTTGCTTCCTTTGTCACAAGACCGACCACTTCATGGCCAATTGCCCAAAAGTAAACAAGCTAGCAGCTCTTGCAGACGAAGATGATGAGCCACATGAGGAGGGCACACAAATTGGATATCTACGGCTCCTCAATGCCGTCAAGGCAAAGGTGGAGCGTGCCAAAGGACCCAAGGGTGGGTTTATGTTTGTTGATGCCTTAGTTAGGGCGCGACGAGTCAAGTCATCGGTGGATACGGGAGCCACACACAACTTCATCCGGGAGGAGGCGGCGAAGAAGCTAGGGCTTGCCGTCACTCCGACCGGAGGATCAATCAAGCCAGTGAATGAAAAGGCCAAACCAATTGCCGGGGCGGCCAAGGGAGTGAAGACCACGATAGGAGAATGGCAGGGGTATGTCTCCTACACAGTAGTGTCCATGGACGATTACGACATGGTCCTTGGGCTGGAGTGGCTCGATGAGGTACGAGCTTGCATTCTACCCTTTTCTGATTTCTTATTATATTCTTGATGCAAATACTCCATGCACTATACCGGCCAAAAGGGAGGCCAAGGGGCCGAGCATGTTGTCGGCCATTCAATTTGCAAAGGGGCTTAGGCGTAGTGAGGAAACCTACACCATAGTTCCTAAGATGGACGAAGGGCCAATGACTTGAGGGCTTGGGGGAGTTGCCCATGGAAATCAAGACCGTGCTTGAGGACTTCAAGGACATCATGCCAAAGGAACTCCCAAAGAAGCTACCACCAAGGAGGGACGTAGACCACAAGATCGAGCTAGTGGCGGATGCTAGCCCGCCCTCACGCACACCATATCGGATGGCACCACCCGAATTGGAGGAGTTGCAGAAACAACTCAAGGAACTACTTGATGCGGGATGATCCAGCCATCCAAGTCCCCATATAGTGCACCAGTGCTCTTTCAAAAGAAGCATGATGGATCTCTACGCATGTGCGTGGACTATCGGGCCTTGAACAAGTTGACGGTCCGGAACAAGTACCCGATACCGCTCATTGGAGAATTGTTCGACCAGCTTGGAGGGGCCAAGTGGTTCTCAAAGATTGACTTGCGGTCCAGATATTGGCAGGTGCGGATTGTGATATCCCCGAAATAATTAATTGCAATTTGGGCATTAATTGTGTTTATGTGATTTTAGGGTGATAATTAACATGTGCTGGAATTAATTATCATGGTGAAATGCTTAGTCACGTGGTAGGCGTGACCCGGTGGTGCATTTCGGGGTACATGTTACACATGTTGGGAATTGGGGTTATTATGGCTTGATTAAGGCAATTGATGATTATTTTGGTAAAGCATGGTTTTAATTGGGATTTTTGATGCATTTTGGTAAATGCTTTTAAAATATCATGTTGATGTGTTTTATACACCATGAAATTGTGGGAGTGCAATTTAATTAAAACAACCCACTTATACCTCAATCCCCACTACAACATCACTTTTCAACTTTTCCCAAATCAACCACCCAAACCCTCCTTCTCTCCCATTTTCGAGTTTGAGCAAAGGGGTGTAGAGAAATCCTTCCAAAAACTTGATTTGTGGGATTTGGTGTGAGATTTGGAGTCCCCTAGAGGTATGGATACCTCCATGTTGTTTTTATTGTATTTGGCTTGAGTTTGAAATAGTTTTGAAGGGTTTTGAAATGGGTTATTTTGGGTTGGTACCATTTTAGTTGAATGTTGGATTTTTGGGATGTTTAAAGTGTATTTTGAAGGTTATTATGTATTTGATGTTGTTAGTTTGAAGGTAGGGGAGTTGGTATGGATTGGAAAGGAGAATTGGAGCAAAAATGGCGATTTTTCGAAGTACAGGACTCGGCGATCGATCGCCCGTTTTTGGCGATCGATCGCGAGCCGTCAGTGCGCTCCAGAAGCTTTTGGCGATCGATCGCCACACTTGGGCGATCGATCGGCGAGGTACAAAATGTGGTGTTTTTGAATATTTTTGGGGGATTTTTGATGTTGGACTATTATTGGCTCATAATATTGATTTGTATGAATGTGTAGAACCATCCCAGGTAGCCACGCAACAAAGGAGATAAAGTCCCTCGACATCTCCACTTTTGGAACCAAGGTACGTAGTGAGACGTACGGGCATCGGACGGTAAAACGTATTTATTACGCTTTGAATTGGTTATGCATTATGGTTGCACACATGGAATTGATTATGCATTGTGGTTGCATATGTGGTCTTGTTTATGCATCATGGATTGCATACATGGTTTGGTCATGCATTTTGGTTGCATGTGTATATTGGATGCATTGTTGCATGGGATTGTGAGTCGGGATTTATATTCCAGTGATGGAGAATACTTGCCGCCAGTGGCGTAGCGATGTGAATACTTGCCGCTGTCATACCGTAGCGATGAGAGAATATTTGCCGCTAATATGAAGCGAAGAACACGACCGCTGTCATATTTATAGCAAGGGATATTAGTGCCGCCGGTATTGTCTAAGCGAGGGGTATTTCCGCTGTCATGTTAACGCGATGGGTATTATGCCACTGATATAATAAGACTCGGGAATTGAACACGGTATATATGGAAATCGGTGCATGTCATGACATACATTATTGGTAATATAATCTATTGGTTATGATGTAGTACAGGGACAACCAAATGGAGCTTTTAAATGTGTTACATACAGGAAGTGAATCGCATTTACGATTTATGCATTTGAATTGCTATCATATTATTGTGAATATGATTTTGTACATGCTCATGGTTTTGGGGTTGTTCCTGTAGGTATTTTTGGGCGGACGGGCTAAGGCGAGTTGGTGCGGTGAACTAGTGAGGAGTGCTCTTGGTAGCAGGCACATTCTTTTGAATAGTATCTACTTAGGAGTAGTGTAAAGCTATAGGATTAACATTCATTGGTTGGGAATGTAATTAATCCATTTTGGAACTTTATTTTGGCACTGTAATCTAATAGCTCAAGGCACCAACACAACTTTTATACTCCGTCTATGCATGAAAATTTTATTTATGCCTTTAATCCGCATTTAAGGAACTAGGGTCCTTACACGGATTGCCGTAGCGGATGAGCCAAAGACCGCTATGGTCACGAGGTACGGGTCTTACGAATTTTTAGTTATGCCTTTTGGACTCATCAACACACCGGCCACATTTTGCACCCTCATAAACAAGGTATTCCACCCTTACTTGGATAAATTTGTTGTTGTTTACCTTGATATTGTTATCTACTCATCCACGTTGGGGGAACACGTGGAGCATTTGAGAAAGGTGTTTCAAGCACTTCGAGAAAATGAACTATACATCAAGTTGGAGAAGTGTGCTCTTTTGCCCGAGACGAGATGTCATTCTTGGGCCACAACATCAAGACCGGAAGGATCATGATGGATGATGCCAAGGTGAAGGCCATACGAGATTGGGAGGCTCCAACCAATGTGTCACAACTCCGATCATTTCTGGGGCTAGCCAACTATTACCGCCGCTTCATACAGGGGTTGCCACACCCCTCCCTAATCTCTTGAAGAAGAACAAAAAGTGGGAGTGGGATCCAAAGTGCCAGGAAGCATTTGAAGAGGTAAAGAGCAAGGTGACGGAGCAACCAGTCTTAGCCCTGCCGGATCACACAAAGCCATACGAGGTGCACATTGATGCCTCGGACTATGCCATTGGGGGCGTTCTTATGCAAAATGGGCATCCCATTGCCTTTGAGAGCCGCGAGTTGAATGATACGAGTGACGCTACACGGTCCATGAGAAGGCGATGACTGCAGTGGTCCATTGTCTACGAGTATGGAGGCATTACTTGCTTGGGAGCAAGTTCATTGTGCGGCCAAACAATGTTGCCACGAGCTACTTCCAATTCCAAACCCAAAAGAAGCTCACTCCGAAGCAAGCGAGATGGCAGGAATTTCTTACATAGTTCGACTACACGTTGGAGTACAAGCCGGGGGCAACAAATCGTGTAGCCGATGCCTTAAGCCGGAAGGTGGAGCTTGCAGCCATAAGCCAGCCCGCAAGCATGTTGAAGGATCGCATAAGGGAAGGACTAGATCAAGATCCAATGGCGAAGAACATCATGGACTTCGTTAGGGAAGGCAAAACCCGACGTTTTTGGATCCGAGATGGCTTGCCATTCACGAAGGGAGACCGCATCTTCGTGTCCAAATGGGGAAATTTGCGCCGGGAAATACTCAAGGAGCGTCATGATTCAAAGTGGGTGGGCCACCTGGGGATGCATCGCACTATGTCACTCATGGATGATTCTTATTATTATTGGCCAAGGATGCGGGAGGATGTGGAGGACTATGTGATGACTTTTCTTGTGTGCCAACGAGACAAGGTGGAACAGCAGCAGCCAGCCGGTCTCCTACAACCACTTCCCATTCCTGAGCACCCATTCGAGAGCATATCCATGGACTTCATTGCGGCACTACCCAAGTCAGAAGGGTGTGGGACTATCATTGTTGTGGTGGACAGGTTTTCTAAGTATGCCATCTTTATTGCTGCACCGCCAGACATCACTGCCGTTGACACATTCAAGCTTTTCACTAAGCACGTGGTCAAGCATCGGGCATTCCGAAGACCATTGTGAGTGATCGTGACCCTCGCTTCACGGGGAAGTTTTGGTCCGAGCTATTCAAGCTTTTGGGGTCCGATCTTGCATTCTCAACGAGCTTCCACCCGCAAACGGATGGGCAGACCGAGCGGGTGAATGCGCTACTAGAATTATACTTACGGCACTATGTGAGTGCCAACCAGCGAGATTGGGCGAAACTATTAGACACGGCCCAGTTCTCTTATAATTTGCAGCGGGGCGAATCTACTGGGCGTAGTCCATTTGAGTTAGCCACAGGCAGACAGCCGATGACACCGCATAACATTGCCACAGCCTACACAGGGAGCAGTCCCGCAGCATACACATTCGCCAAGCCCATACAGGAGGAGACTGACTTGGCTCGAGCATCCTTGAACAAAGCCGCCAAAAAGATGAAGAAGTGGGCAGATCTTAAACGACGAGCAGTCGAGTTCAAGGAATGGGACCTTGTAATGGTAAAGCTACTACCCCAACAGTTCAAGTCATTGCGGCCAATACAAAAGGGGTTGATACGTAGATATGAAGGCCCCTTACCCATCGAGCGGCGTATAGGCACAGTGTCTTATCGCCTACAATTGCCGCAAAAGTTAAAGATCCATCCGGTGTTTCATGCGAGTCAACTAAAGCCATATCATGTAGACACGGTGGATCCAAACCGAGGAACATCACGGGCGCCAACTGCTCTGGTCACATCATACGACAAAGACGTGGAGGAGATCTTGGAGGACTAAGTGATACGCAAGAGAAGAATTCCCCCATACACCGAGTACTTCGTACAATGGAAAGGATTACCTGAGGCTGAATCTAGTTGGGAGCACGAAGAACACTTGTGGCAATTTGTGCACAAGATAAAGAATTCCGGGAAATACAGTCGACGAGGGCGTCGCCAACTTAGGTGGAAGAGAATGTCACGACCCGCAACTTTCTAGAAGATTCCGGCATACATCGAGAGGCTACCCGGAAGAGTGAAGAACACTTTGGAGCACCCTGGAAGATTCTAAACATCTTTTGTACATTCTACGTAGTTCATTCTAGAACCTTATAGAGATGTATATTGTAGAAGCTTGTAGATGTGTGGAACATCCTAGAAGCATTTCTAGCCATTAGATCAAATCGATCACAACCATCCATTGAGGAGGTGGACTTGTATATGTAGGGGGTAGGAGTTCATTTATAACCATCAAGTTTTCAATCTAGCATTCAAGCAATACAAAGCATTCTTTCAAAATCTCTTTGTGTTCTCTTTCTAGCACTTTAGCAACCAACTCGGGAGGAAGGCTGACTTGCTAGCAACGCGGGGTTACTAGTCAAGTGCCGCCAATGTTCGAGAAAGTCTGGGTGAAACTCTCATCCAGAGACACTAAGCTAGCATTATTCCCGATGGCAATGTAACTTCCATTATTTCATCACCATCTAATAGCAAAAATCATGCCACAGGTATACAAGAATAAACGGCACATGTTATAGTCTATTAAACAGCAACTTCTGCCTCAGATAAATGTCCATGACCAGAACAATAAAAAAAACCATCTTCCTCATTTATTCATCATTAGAACCAACCAAATTTCACTGAAATAAACTAAGAGAAACAACAAAAAAAATTAAAAAAAATCCCAACAACCGCCACAAGAATAAAACACAGATGATTTGAGTCTAGTTCCTTGTAGATCATCTTTCCCTTCTGGAATGCGAAAAATTCAACCTTCAAATAACTACCCCAAAATCAAAAAACAGAATCAGCAAATCTCCTATGAAAAATTATTGAATTACAAAAAAAATAATCAAAAAAGTATCAACGAGTATACTTACAAGGGACATCTTTTGATGGGGAAGAAGGGCCAGAGTTATGACACAAAATTGCTCTCCCAATCATCGAAATACTCGAAACAATCCCAACAAAGTACAGAAACATCACCAACCCAATTATCCAAGGCATCAACATGAATCCAATGAAAAAAGTGACTGATCCGCACAACATCAAAGCCAAAGAAATCCCAAGAAGCAAAGAAGCAAATCCAGCCGGTGTTATCTGCTCAAGAGACGTCGCCGCCCTCCTCTGCTGATGGATCACCGGTATTTGATCCGGAAAACCCACCGTCGACGGCGGGGATCGCATAATGTTCAAAACTAAAGCTGATAGCTCATAAAGAATCTTGGAATAATGATCTGTTTGAGTTTGTGGGTTCCCTCTCCTCATAGTTGGACCTTTTTTTCAAGGATGAATTTTCAAGATTTTTTAGGTTTAAAAAAAAATCTTTATCCTAATTTGAGGTGAGAAATTAGTTCGAAAATCGAGGTATATGGATAAACTTCGGTCTAATGAAACGGATAAGATTAATGATAATTATGAAAAATTTGTTCTTTTTCCGGCTGCGAGTGGAAGATCAACAAAATAACGAGAGGAACATGATGAAGAACATGTAGAGGGTGGATTGATCTGCAATGTAAGAACAAGGCTCTTCAATGGTGGATTTCTTATAGAAAATAAATTAATAAATTAATAATAAATTTAATAAAATCGTGCATTATTGCTTTCATTATTCCCAACGGTGACTGTTCGCTTGCTTCCAAGTAATAGTTTTGTTGACCTTTTCGTTAAAATTAAAAAAAAAGATTACAAAATTGGGATCCTATACTATGCAGTTCATTATAACAGCTTGAGACCGGTTGTACATCCTCGATATTATATATACTAGTAAACGACGAACACGCGTTGCGTGTGTAACGTAATATATAATGCATATGAATTGATTCGTGTAATGAATAAATGAGACATATACATTGATTAATATTACAATTCAAAAGATGCAACAAAAAACCACAACAGACCATTGTAGGGGTAGTTTGGTAATTCAAATTTGTCATACCAAGGTAGTTATTATAAGGGGCCTATGCATTATAATATAGTAAGATAACGTGCTACTAATCTCAAAATTTTAGTATTAATTAAATATATTGACATAAAAATTATTTTAATAAAAAATATCTTATTTTTTGTTTTTAATCAGTTCTAATTCAATTTTTTTGTTTTTAGTCAAAAATTGTCTAAAGCATCATATTCAATTATGTGACCATTTTTGTTTGTAAAACTAAATTTGTTAAAAACATACACTTGATTGAAAAAGTTTTCCGTGGGACTATATTTGAGTAGTTCTAAATGTTTGGAACTAGTTGGAAAAAATCATATCTATGTTTTTAAATATAACCTAATATATATATATATATATATATATATATATATATAATATTTAATAATAGCACAAGACCACTTGGTCTAATGGCATAAACATCTCTGATTTGGGGAGAGACGTGAGTTCAAACCCCTGTAAAAACAATCCCTTCGATTGTAGTTGTAATAGTTGATAAAAAAACAAAAACAAAAACATGTTATATTTTAATAATTAAAATCGCTGATATTAAAACCTATTAAATGTTACGAACATAATATATGGATGTCCAATGAAGAGTCGTGACATATTGAAATGCACAACCCATTTAAGTGTATTTAGTATCCTTAAGAGTCATGTGACTCTCGACTCTTTGCAAGTTTCCTTGGTGGTATAGATGTCAAACGGGCCGTGCAGGCCCGGCACGGCCCGTAAATCCGTGCCGCCCGGCATTGTTCCGTGCCGGGCTGGCACGGCCCTTTAAGGAGACGGGCCGTGCCTGGCACGGCCCGTCTCCTTATTTGGGTGGCCCGGCACGGCCCATAGGCCCGTGGCTTATGGGCCGTGCCGTGCTGGCACGGCCCAAATCAATTTTTTTTTTCAATTTTTTTTTATTTGTTTAATTTTATTTATTTATATATAATAATATTATATTTAAATATAGATTGGCACAATATACTTATAAAATCAAAATTTATTGACTTCGAATTGAAAAACTACAAATTACATTGAACAAAAGAAAATAATAAATTACAAAAGAGTTTAAAAAATATGTTAATTTTCTTCATTTTCATCCGAAGAAACATCATGTCCTCCCAAACCTTGTAAGCGGCTAGGGCTGCTTACCGGTTGGAACCGGTCCGGTCCGGCCCGGAACCGGCCGGTTCCGGCCCCGTTATGGGCGGAACCGGTCCGATCCGGTAAGGAACCGGATCGAACCGGTTCCGGTTTGATTCGGAGGTTAATCGGATTTTGGCTTTTTTTTTTTTTTTTAATTAGGCATAACTACGCCCCATTCAGGCGTAGCTACGCCTAAGCTACGGCTTTTTTTTTTAAGAGGCGTAACTACGC
The DNA here is from genome assembly GCA_907163345.1 of Haberlea rhodopensis. Classification (NCBI taxonomy): domain Eukaryota; kingdom Viridiplantae; phylum Streptophyta; class Magnoliopsida; order Lamiales; family Gesneriaceae; genus Haberlea; species Haberlea rhodopensis. The sequence goes on along the minus strand of CAJQUN010000026.1, from coordinate 4,628,623 downwards.
CTCCAAAGTGGCGTAGTTACGCCTCATTTTAAAATAAAATAAAAAAATCTAAATAAAGTGGTAATTTTTAAAGGGATTAGAAATTTAACAATTTTTATGGGTTATTTAAACATGTCTATGTGTTTAAATACTTCTAGCATACAAATAATTGTAAAGATATGACAATTGAAAATCTAAATAAAAAATATTACAATTTAGTACTTAGCAGTCTTCATAATTGATAAGTATTGTTTTGGCTATCTCTTCTTCTTGCTCGTCATAATGATTTACGAATTCGTCAACCGTCCCATCTCTTCTATTTTTACATTCTGCTTCAAACCAATCTTTAAGTAACGTGAGCATGCATAACGAATCAGCTGATAGACTACTTCTGTAGTCTCCAATAATACGGCCGCATGTTGAGAATGCCGATTCAGAAGCGACGCTTGAAGCTTGTACAGCATACACGTCTCTAGCCATTTTGGCTAAGATAGGGAATTGTGCTGCATTGGACTTCCACCATTGTAAGACGTCGAAGTTGTCTTCGGTTAGAAATTGATAATTCAGATAAATTTGCAACTCAGTCGACGTGCTAGTAGAAGGTCCTTTTCCCTTAAGTTTTTTCCTGCCCAGCAATCTAAGCAAATTGATAAACATAATTGGTGATGGAAAAAGAAGATGCTTTAAACCATTAGATAAACATAATTGTTTCCAATCACGCTTAACACGGCTCGTGCGTAACCATTTAGCGCAGTATTTCATTTTCTCAATACATGCTGAGTGATTGTCCTCATAACCAACTTTAACAGCCAAATTAATCACATGACATGCACATCTAACATGAAAAAAAATACCATCAAGCATTGGTTTAAGATAGGTCTTTAAATCACGCATCGCAGCATTGTTATTCGCAGCATTGTCTAATGTGATTGAAAATACCTTATCCTGAATTCCATAATGTCTACAAGTGTTGAATACATATTTAGCAATTACATAACCAGTATGTGCACAATCTAACTCATCTAAAGACAAAATCCTTTTTTGCATACACCAATTATCATCAATCCAATGACAAGTGACAACAAGATATGAATCAGAATTTACATTTGTCCAAATATCAGTTGTTAAACTAACCCTACAAGGCAAACTAGAAAGATGTTGAAACAATGTATTTCTATATTCAACAAATACGTCCATACAATTTCTTTTTAGTGTGTGCCTGGATATATGTTTAAACATGGGTTGTATAGACGAAGCAAATTCAATAAAACCAGCACGTTCAGCTTGTATAAAAGGTAGTTCACATCTGATCACATATCTAACAAGTGACCTACGATTAATTTCAGCAGTTAAAATAAAATTCGTGCCAGTAAGAACATTAATTTGTGCTTGTGTTGCTTCTCGACTTAATGGTTGTAATGTTGTCTCATCAAAATTATGTTTTTTTACTAAGTGTTTTTTAAATGTTCCGGTGCCTCCACTGGAACCACCGGCTTTATATGAATACTGGATCTTACATAATTTACATATTGCAACAGATTCATTAGTACCTTCTTTTTGACCGAGTTCAAAGTGATCTCATATCTTACTTCTTTTGGCACGAGTAGGTAGTCTACTTGCTGCTGTAGTGGCTCCGGATGACTCCACATGTTGTCTTTCTTGGGCTTGGGCAGCAACAGGTTCGGCAGGTTGTTGGGGTTGTTGTGGTTCGACATTCATAGAAGAACCACCAACATCGAGGTCAGCAAAAAAATCATAACTTTCATTTAACTCAGGAATTGGCACAGGCAAATTCATTGCAGAAGATGAACTCAGTGATAGACGACCCGGAACGAGACCCCGACTACGACCCCGGCTACGACCAGCACCACTGCTAGATGAAGATGCCATTATGATATAAGACTATAAGTAAATTGTAAATAGCACAATTGAGAGAAAAATATGAGAGTGAAGTAATTTTCGTTACAAGAATTGTTATGAAACAATACACAACACAACATCCCCTATTTATAGTTTTTTTTTTTTTATTAAAATTTTTTTTAAAAAAAAATAAAAGTTAACGTTGGCAACGGCTAAGAGCCGTTGCCAACGTTAACATTGTTAACGTTGAAGGCAACGTTAACAAATGTTAACGTTGCCTTCAACAATTTTTTTTTTTTTTTTTTTTTTTTATAATCTACCGGTTCCGGTTTCAAAACCGGAACCGGACCGGTAGGACCGGAACCGGCGGTCCTACCGGTTTGGTTCTTCGGAACCACCCCGGATCGGTTTCTAACCGGTTCCGGGGCGATCCGGAACCGTTAAGTTCGGTTCTGGTTTCGGACCGGACTTAACGGTCCGAATCCGGGCCGGGTCCGGTTTGACCCGGCCCGGTAAGCAGCCCTATAAGCGGCTATCAGCATCCAACAAATCCTTTAAAAGAATACACATCTCCACAGTGTTTGGTTTCATTCTACTTCTTTTTTCATCAATGACTCTTCCACCTGCACTAAAACAAGACTCCGATGGAACTGTGGATATCGGAGGAGTTAGTAGATCACGTGCCATTATGGAAAGTACTGGCCAAAGTCTAGCATTGTCTTTCCACCATGCCAAAACATCAAAAGTTTCTAATTCTTGTTCACTGAAATTTATGTCTTGGTTTAGATATAACTGAAGCTTAGTAAATGAAGATGTATTAGAACTAGAAGAAGCGGAAGTAGTGTCTTGTCTTCTTCTTAACATTGTCCACACAGAACCCTTACCACTACTACCACCACTACTACCACTTTCTCTTACTGGAGTTGCTCTAGAATTATTTAACGAATCATATAAAGAAAACAAAGCAAACAAACATTTATTAATGTGCTCTTTCTCTTGATTAATATTAATATTCTCATAAGCCATGTTGGTGTAATAAATTCTATTATAATTTCTACACTATATAATTTTAATCTAGGATCCAGAATTGATGCCAAGCAATTCAACATATGAATAGTTTTCCAGTATTTTTTAAATTTATACTCCATTGGTTCGACAATACCTGTAAAAAACGGATCAGATCTATGTAATGCAAAACATTCACTAGTTTCATAAATTTTATTCAAAAATATTGAAGAAGTTGGATAATAACAGCCCGAAAATAAATTGGTAGCATCGTAAAACGGTTCTAAAAAATTACAAATATTAGAAGCAATTTCCCAATCAGTTTCTTCAATATGAAAATGTTCGGCCATCCTTTCATTAAAAAATAAAGTGATCACATTTCTATAAGGTAAACATGCTTGCAACATTAAATATGTAGAATTCCACCTATTAGGAACATCATAAGGAAAATCTTTATAATTCATACCATGAGAAATACATAAACTTTTGAAGTCTTGTTTTCTAGCAACTGAACCATTAAGAAATTTAAGAGTAGTCTTTATTTTTTCTAAATGAAGCTCAAGTGGTTTCAATCCATCTTGCACACACAAATTTAAAATATGACATGCACAACGAATATGAAAAAGATCACCATTTAAAATTGGTTTCAAATAAGTTTTTAATATAGTAATTGCAGCAGTATTATTAGTTGCATTATCAAATGAAATAGAGAAGATTTTATTACTAATATTATATTCATTAGTAACTTGCATAATGGCATTGGAAATAACTCCACCCGTATGAGGCCAATCAATTTTTATGAAACCTAAATTTTTTTTATGTAACACCCAGTTATCGTCAATCCAATGTCCTGTAACACAGAGATATGATGCATTGCCAAGATAAGTTGTCCAAATATCACTTGTTAGTCCTACTTCGATGAAAGATTACCTAAATACGTAATTAAATTTGCTTTATATTCATTAAAAATTGTGAATGCATCCGATTTAATAGTATTCCTTGAAAATCGTTTATGTTGAGGTTGCAAACCTAAATGAATATAATTAGTGAATTTGGCGTCCGCCCCCATTGAAAAAGGTTTCTCCGCCCATACGATGTATTTAGCTAGTTCTCTCCTATCTCTTTCAACATTATAAGTGAAAATACCTAAACTTGAACTACTACTACCAGTACCGAATTGTGAAAGAATAGTTTGGTTACCATCAGTTGGTTCTTTTTCATGTTTAGCCATGTGTCTTAGTAAATGACATGTACCACCAGAAGAAGCATATGCATAATCTTTTTTACATTTTTTACAAACTGCCCTTGATCCCTTTCCCTCAACAATTTCTACATCGAATAGTTGCCAGACATTGCTAGTTCTTTTTTTTGAAGTTCTTCTACTTGATGATTGAATATTTGGTGTGCTTTCTTCATTTTCTTGGAATTGATCGATTTCATCATCAGAATTCACATTATAAGATGAATCGGCCATTATGTATATAGACTACAATTATGAATTATCTAATGCAACAAATATAAAAGTTACCAAATATTTGCTAGGAGGAGTGTTGGCTTTGTTGCTTGTGCTTGGCTTGGCAAACGTAAGACGAATTTCTTTCTTCTTGTGAACAAATTGAGAGTATAGCGTCTCAAGTATATAGAGCTTACAGATTAAGAGGATAAAATGTTTCCTCAACACACACATATATATAACAACCAAAAAAATAATTTTTTTTTTTAAAAAGCCGTGGAACGGCTATATTTTTTACCGTTGGACATTGGCGATCGATCGCCATTTTTGTGGCGATCGATCGCCACCCCTGCATTTTGCTTACTGCCTCTAGGCGATCGATCGCCTTTTTTGTGGCGATCGATCGCCACCCCTGTATTTTGCTTACTGCCTATAGGCGATCGATCGCCATTTATGTGGCGATCGATCGCCTGGTTAAAAAAAAAAAAAAAGGAACAGTGTCGTGCCCTGCCGTGCCAGCCCACGGGCTGGCATGGCTTGGCCCGGCACGGCCCATACTCCGGGTCGTGCTTGGCACGGCACGACACTGTAGCAAAACGTGCCGTGCCGTGCCGCTCCGCGTCGTGCCGTGCCCGTGCCGTGCCTCGTGCCGTCCGCTTCGTTTGACATCTCTACTTGGTGGTATATATAATGCACTTCGTAACAAGTTTGGTGATAGATAATGAAAAATATATCTTTATCTAATCTTTATATTCTTGTAATTATCTTCTACTTTGTGTTCGATTCAATACTAAGATTTTATAATATTAATTAAATTATATATTAAAAAACAAAAAAATAACAGGTATACAACACTAGTATAGAATCAGGCCGCAGACGATCACTAAATAATTCAACAGCGTATAGCGTAAGGAAATGAAAAAAGTGTGTAGTCGCTGTGTGAGAAAGCAAACCATGGATTAGACTGAAATTGTGGGGACGAGGAGGCTGACACATCCCACTGACGGGTTAACGACACGCGCCGCCAGTCAATTTATTTACCCAACCTAGGTGGGCGCAAATGACGTCGGCTTATCCTCTCCTCTAACCGGCGCATCGCAGCCACATAATTATAATATTTTTCCCTCCTATGGAATTCTCGTGTAATAATATTAATATTACTGTGACGTGACACAAGTTTAATCGTTTTAGGCTATCTTTAACTACAAACTTCATTTTAGCCTAACTTTAACATTAAAATAGTGCAATCTACAAATAGGGAGGGGGGCTTGGTATATTCCCCTCGAAGTTTGTCCACGACTCTTACTCTTAACCATTTTTTCTTGAACTTTTTGCAGGATGAAATTTTTTTTTTACTTCAACGTCTTTGCTCTAAAAAATTCCCCGCAGACGGCGTCAATGATGTGATTCGGGTTTTTTCGGGTTCGATAGATTTAAGTGTTTGCGAAAAATAAAAGAAAAACACCAAGATTTTTTACGTAGAAAACCCTCGAATTGAAGGAAAAACCACGGGACATAGTACATTATAATTTGTACTAGTCACTATTTTTATTTGTTGCAGGACTTGACACAATATCTAAGTGAAAAATCACCACTCAAGAATATCTGAAAAAGTAACAAGAGATGACCGAACAGACAAAATAATGCTCTATTCAGAGTCTTTTTTTCCTAAAAGTCCAACCCCTGTGATGAAACTCTCAGCCTCTATTTATAGGGCCAATTTCAATGTTTTATTGGCGGGAAAGCTTAGAACACGAGCTCCCAAGATCGTGGCGTTAATGTGGCAAGTGTGTCCGAGAAATCCGCATCACTTTAAGGCACGTTTATCTCCGCCAGTTAATTTGTTGGTTACAGTCGGGTTTTTCGCTAATCTTTGACCATTAAACCGAGCATGGTTTAATAGTATTCGGCTACCTTGTGTTCGGAGGTTGATTATTCGGATATCTTCTGCTCGGCATCTGTTTGTTCGGCTTCTTGCATGAAATTTTATCTGAGAAAACCAATATGTTATATAACATCAGATACATACATACATATATACACCAAAATCAAATTCTTCGATTCACGCAGGAATTTTTCCATGAGACCTTCTGCCTAATTCATTACTCTATCGACTGGCGTGCACTATTTTTTTTACTGGCATGTGCTCGATTAATTTTGATTATAAACTTCATTTACCTTTGAAAGTTTGAACACATGGCAACAGAAAAATTAAAATAATAGGAAAGAAAGCGACAATGGTGCAAAAAAATTGGAAGTGATATTAGTTATTAGATGCATACATGCACAAAAAAAGGGTTAACTCTGTCCATCCCATGTCGTTTTCATTGGCGAGATGACTCATCGTGTATTTTAAGTTAAATAATGGAAAACATGATCTTTTGTGTTTGATTTTATGTCTCTCTCTCATCCCCACACCGACGTGCGATTTTTTATTTGTTTATTAATATTATACATATAACCGGAAGGATTTAGTGGTCCGATAATTTAAGATCAATTTCTAATTACACTCATACATCTATCAATCTAAAATATTACGTCATCTATGTGTACACAAATTTATGTTATGCCATTCACAATCTTACAAATTACCACAACACCTATTATATAAATTACCATATTACCTTAAAATTTTATTAAAATCCAAAAAAAAGTTAAATATAACAATACGGTATAATCATTTCATAATTTAAATTAAAAAATCTAAAAAACCAAAATAAAAAAGGACGTTATAATTATCACATCATTTTATAAAAAAAATGTATATGTATGCAATGTGTGGGATTAATATTTAATAATGATACATGAGAGCTAAAATACCAAATAAAATCATTTTTAAAAAATACTAAATAAAATTTAATTTCAACTTATTTCTACTACTTATATATATTCAATCATTGGTTCCTCTCAACTTTCAAATTCCACAGCTTCCCATCTTTTCTAAAATTTGTAGACGTCAACTCCAATGTGATAACGATACATCTTATTAACTCAATCGTTATATATAGGGTGTTATTAAAAAAAAAAATCAAAAAAAAAATTTCAAAAATACTGTATTTTTGAAAGGTTTGCAAAACTATCATGAAAACGCCAATTGAGACAACGGTCCATCATTCATGAGTGGCGGCCTACAAAGCAGGCGACCATTCAATTTTGAGGGACCGCTACCACTCTTGACGGGCATGGCAATCAGGGGCAGATTAATTCAGAGGCAATGGGGGGCAAGTCCCCCTTGCCAATTTTTTTTTAAATTGCAATGCTACCATAAAAAATTGTAGTTTGCCTCTTAAATTACATTTTGCCCACCTTAAATTATATTTTGACTCCAATAATTTTTTGACCTAAAATTTTTATTTTAACATTTTTTGCCCCCTCTTCCCAAAAATTCTGTGTTTATCGGTGGATGCAATCATAGAGGTAGTATCATGAGAGTATCAACCATTCATTAAAAATATTTCAAATGAAATATTTTTAATATATGATAATATTATTCCTAAAATGTTGCCCTTGGGTAGCACAAAAAAATCCATTAGCTATGACATTTTTAGTTAAAGATGTTAATATAATTGTCATCTTAATGGTCTTTTCCAACAATTGTTGCAATATATAAAAACTAATAATAAATGTCCAATCAATCCTCCTTTCCTTGACTAAATTTATAAATAGTGTTATATTATTTTTTGTTTAGGCAATCAAAGATTTTTTATGATAATCAGTCTCACACTTATCTACTCCACCAACTCGATCATCATCAGAGATGTGAAGGGTTCTTTCTTGCTCATTCTCTTATTGTGGTAAAAACCGTCCAACTACCCAAAACCGGCCAAAACCGCACATTAAGTTTTACGTAAAAATCACAATTCAAAAATACATTTCAAGCCGAAACATACATGGTAATTTAGTTTGAATTTATTGAAAAGAAATCGTCCAAACCGCGCCATGAGCACCCATATCGATCAGATCTACCACAACCAATATATTAAGTGGATATTTACGATTGTTTTTCAAAACTGTTTATCTACTTTTTCACAAAAAAAAAAAAAAAAACAGATTTTGAGTATTTCAATGCTTTTGTTTAATAAGTACTTTGAATAAGCAATTGCAAACACATGTCTTCATTTTGTCGTTTCAATAAATAGAAATTTATCACGTAATTCAAAATAATAATACATGAAACTAATTTATTTTCTCACACAAATTCGAATACCGTCAAAAGTTTCTTTACATTTACTCTGTCTTGCATATAAATAGAAAGTAAAAGCTAAGAACATAATTACCTTGCACAAAATGTTATTCCACAAAGTGGAATACAATAATAATTACATAAATGCTAGCAGAGTCCTTCGGAAATCCATACTATTATTTAAACACGTTCGCGACACATAACATGGAATAATGAAGAAGTGCAAGCAAATATTTTAAGCAAGAGGGAGAGCCTTTGCAATCTATCATGGCAACCAACCTGATATGTAGTTGTTCAGGCTTGGCCCTGCTGCTGTTATTGGATAATTCTGGTACCTAAATTTCAATATTTTCATTAGTTCTAACCCAAATTATCTAAGATGTTAGCATATATCAAATCAAGTACCCGATTTGCAGAGTTGGTTCACAGTCGAGAGTATGAAAAAATCCGTCGGCCTGAGGTTGAGCTGTTGGCCTTCCATATGCGACATCATGGGCATTTGGATTCCATTGCAGACTTATTTGACTTCCTTCCATCAGCTTCATGCAAAAAATAAGCCAAAGAATTCGTCGAGTGGTGAATCGAAACGATAGTTCAGTAGCTCATCGACAATTTGATTATAAGTTTAATCAAGAAAGTGAAGTAAAGAATATGCATGCATGGCTGGCATACCCGTTGTTTCAAACTCTTGTTAGCTTCATTGAGGGCATGCTCCTACCCATACATTAAACAACCCAATTTAACATAACATAGGAAAATGAAGTGTAAATTGGCAAAATGGAGTTTAGTTCAAATACCTTTCTTTGGAGATCTGTGAGGGTATCCAGCATTGCTTGAGTCTGCGAATTCGAATTTTATAAGCTTGTAAATCTTCAAGAAACTCAATGCCCACTTGCATTCATCATTTATCAAAGTTATAATTATACTAAAATGATCTCACAAAATAAATGGTTATTCTTATGAAAAGATGTAGTACATACCCGTGTTGATCTGATCTGCTTCAGCGACATGTCGAGCTGCCTTTCGAGCGATTCAAGCTCCTTGCTATTCAGAGGACCAAGATCCTCACCAAGAAGATTCCTAACATAATCAAAATCAGTTAAATACCACCCAAAATTAACCATTTTGCTCACTTTCTTTTGTGCAAACAATTAATCTATTCATTTTTTGTATTTATACTTTGATTACGACTGTTGAAGTTGACAAACCTTTGTGAACGCTGTAGTGCTTCATAGCGTGCTTTAAGCTTCATATACTCGTGCTGACTGCTCAGTTCCTACAATTAACATATGAGATTAGTCAACACCACTAGCTAGAAATGTTCTACTTTTATCTTTTTCCCCTTCATTAATATTTGCTTGTTGTTTAAAATTTATGTGATAGCTCGAATTAGAAAATGTTGGTAAGGCGAACCGAACTCGTGATCAAAGGCTTCTGCACTCACTACTCCACTAGCTCGATCACCCATGAGGGGTTTTCGTCTCTTTCTTGCTTATAAGCGTACTTGCTACCATGTAAAGAACCCTAAATCTATGTGAAGATATATAGCATGAATATCAAGAAAATGCACATATTATGGAAATTAATTTTTTTCGGGAAATGGGAAATATTATGCTAATTATGAAGGTAGAGACGTATTACATTTTATAATTATTATTCTTCTTTCTTTCACCATTTTTACCAAATTCATTTGAAACTGCAATTTCCAGCTAATAACTGTCAATTCATCATTCCTTTGAAACTTACTCTTGTAATCTATCAAGATTTCGTATTTAGTTAAGTATAAGGTTAACGATATAAAGGGGTCAAACTCGGTGCACTAAACTCCCGTTATACGCGGGTCAAGAAGGGGTCGGGCCATTGGGCCTAATATATGCAACAGTCCACTACAATGCAAGAGGTTGTTTCCGCGAATCGAACTCGTGACCTCCAGATCACATACAAGGTTCAATCTTTAAAATCATTGAGTACTAGTCGCAAATCCTATATTTCTTCAAAATTTTAATCAGAAAATTTATTTCCTTATTTCTTAAAACTTACATTCGTGGCCATTTATTAATATATCTCAATTAAACAAGATGAACAAATAACAGCTGAAAACCATTGATGACTAAAGCTGCGAATTCTATATTTCTACAAAATCTTAATGGGAACATTCATTTCATTGTTCCATAAAAAGTTGCTGCTGTAATCAATCATGAAGATTTCTCAATGACAAAGGGAGGGTGAACAAATACCCCTGAAAACCGTTGAGGTAATGGTCACAAATTCATCATGGGGTGAAGGGGAAGAATTACTCTCTTTCAAAATCTTAATGAGAACATTCATTTCATTGCGATATGGAGATCTCGTATTCGAGTCACCGTCCCCCAACCAAAGTAGTTGTAATAGTTGCTCAACATTTATGAAATATAAGGAAAAAATTGTTTATAATGCTTCCACAGTACTATTTTGTTCATGTTTTGAAGTTTGTTGTCACTAAAGTATATTATCATAATCATGAGGAGTTTAATTAACAGGTTTATATAACTCTAAACACATTTTAAACCAGAAATCAACTAAATAATCAATCAAAATTGCACCAAATGAGTGCAGCAAATACCAGTGCGTCCCTTGTGGAATCCTTGGCCTCGGGTGCTCCATAGTTGCATTTCTGATATCTCTCCAAGGTTTTGAGCATGCTGCTGAGTACCACAAGCCATTATAGTCAAGTAATCAGTAGTTAAAACAATATAACATAACTAATTATACCTAAAGAAATAACTTTAAATTTGTTGTAGTAAAGCATAATGTTGTCTTTTTGTAAGTTCTAGCAAGAACCCGAATCAATCATAGCCTTTCTTGGATTGACAGATGTACATCAAAATACATATAAGAAGTACAGAAGAGAGTCCAAATGCCCCAAGAACAATTGCATGTAACTCAATTTCAGTATATATTCATGAAGTTCTATGCATTGCCCAAGGGTGAATTCGTGGTATCTTATACATTTTTTTTAAAAAAAATGTAATCTTTAGGAAATTATAATTAAAAAGGAAAAAACCCTGAATCACCACATAAGCTGAAGCACCTTCCTATTACCTGGAAAAAAGACTGCCCTAAATCGGATCCCTCACTAAGAAAAAGGCAAAGCAAAACAAACAGATAAATCTTTAAATTTTGTGGATGCTTAATTTTTATGTAGAATATCGAGATCTGACATGAACTACTTAAGAAAGACGAAGGAAAGAAAATTATACAGTTTCTGTTACTAAAATTAAACCCTAACCAGATTGGAAAAAAAACAAATCCAAGAATCCCAAAAACGATATATTTTGACAAATAATTGAGAAAAAAGCACACACAAGAACACACACTGACAGAGGGGAAAACAAATTAAGGCTTATTCTTAATTAGATTAACAAGAAACTGCTTCTTCTTTTTTTTTATTTTCTGGCCAGAGAGTGCTCTTAGGGAGTATCCATATTTCTCTATAAACATATGGTAATAAAAAAATTAGGTTAAGATAATTAGTGAAATTTGGACTTCTCTCCATGAAGAAATTAAGAAAGAAAATGATGAACAGAGAACCCTAAAAAGTTTGGATCTTGGCAAAAACACAACCCAAAGACATATTGTGGTATTGATCTCCAAGCCTTACAAATACAATCTAATTATCTACAAGAAATTGTTTAACCAAAGGAAAAAAAATCAGAGAGGAGGAGATATGGGGTTGCAAAAATCAGATTCGAAAACATTTCTTGGTAGCATATTAGTGTAAAATGCTTCTTGAATTTGCTCCATGATGGCTTTTAAAAGTTAATAAAACACTAGATCGGAACAAAAGAAGAAGAAGAAGAAGAAGATTGAAATAGCACAAGAGGCGCCATAGACTTTGCAGGGCTGAAGCAAAATAAATCACACACTTAAGCCTGCAGAAACTCATCATAAATATAGAAACAATCCTCTTTTCGTGTTTTCCTCTGGCAGATCTAACAAAAATCACAAGCACAGAGTCCTATACGTCTTAAAACAATCACTAAAATGGAAAAACAATTTCTCACAACACCAAAAAAGACAAGAAAAGAATTGCACTTCTCCCCTAATCACTCCCTTCAAATAAAACTTACAAAAGATTGGATTTTGAGACAAGCCCAGATCTCAAACAACAAAACTACTGAAAAAGAATCTTTAAAATTCAAAGAAGAAAAAGGAAAAAATAAAAAAAGACCCCCCCTAGCCAATACTATATATATATATTATACATAAATATAGGTTTTGCAATTGCAGAAACAATAGAGGTTATCGTTTGTTTTGTTTTGTTTAATTTATACCTAGAGCTACTGCAAAACTCGTACAGCTTTCCTCTATTGGAGAAGATGATGAGTGCAACCTCAGCATCACAAAGAACAGAAAGCTCGTAAGCTTTCTTCAAAAGCCCATTCCTTCGTTTCGAAAAAGTCACTTGCCTGTTGATCTTGTTCTCTATTCTCTTCAGCTCAACTCTCCCTCTTCCCATTTCTTTCTTTCACTTTTCTTTTTTCTGATTAATTCCGTGTGTGTGTGTGTCTATATATGTAAAAGTCAGAAGAAACTAATGGTACAGTATTAGTGGTATGAGAGTGATTCCATCGAGTTCAAGATTTGCAAACTAAATTTCTTCTTAGTTAATCTCTTTTTTTTTTTTTCCTGTGGGCTTTGATAACTCTGAGAATCTTGATTTTGAGGTTAAAGGGATTATCCGGTGGTTCTTCTAAAATAAAAAAAATATGCATGTTTAATTACAACATAAAATAAATTAATTGAACGTGAAATATTTCACACTTTTAATTTAATAAAATTAGGTAATAATTACATATTTTCATTGCTCAAAACTTAATTACGCCACATATAATTAAAGAAATTGTAAAAATTAATGAGAGTATCAAACTAACCAAGAATTTTTGCCTTAATCTAACGGTCAGAAATGATTAAGATTAAGATGTAACGTGAAACAGTGAGGGTAAAAACGCATCCAATTTCAACTCTGACAGTGAAAAGAGGGCAACCTTAAAACTGAAGGATTCTTTACCCATCTTTAAGTGCCACGCGTCAACATGTAACTGGTCCAAGGCTAATGATATGCTTTGGATGTGACCGTCGTGATCAAGCCCTAAGGAAACTAGACTATTTTTTTTTCAAAAAGCGAGGGTCTAAAGTTTTTCTTGATACAGAGAGAAGATTTTAACCAAATCGTCAAAATCGGAACGGCAGAACCTCAACTAGACTATTTTCAAGAGCTCCATAACTTTGTCGAGATGGATAATAGTTCATGTCCACTTTAGGCGGACTCAAGTTGGAGTCGCACGTGGTGAAAAAAAGTTTGATTTAGCACCTTACCCACTTAAAAAAAAAAAATAGACTATTTCAATATAATTATAAGTTAGTTTTTTCCATCTATGAAATATTTTAGTTTCTTAGTTGAGTCCTCTAGAATTAACCCACAATTCGAAAATCAGAACAACGGTTCACCTGCCGTATACGAACTCAAAAAGCCGAACGGCTTTCAAATGTATAAGGGCACGAGCCTTTGAATTAGCCTAGGTTTACGTTGCATGGTCATTTTATGGGAATTGCAATATTTTGTTAACGTAAGAGAGAACTTCTGAAAATTAGAAACTCTGTTGAGGTAATTTGATGTCTCTCCCTTTAGGTCATGAAGAGATGTGAAAATTGTTAAAGAAAAACACGCTTTTAGGGGAAAATTGATTTTTGGAGTTGTCATTAAGGTCGCTCGTCATTTCGTTGCCTATTTGACTATGATTTTTTTAAAATGTTTTTTGATAAGGGAAAATTTATTATTAAGTAAAGTACGAGAAATACTCTACGACAAGATTACAACTACAAATTTTACCTTTCCGACTAAACATTTACTTCAGCAGATTTGTTTTTTAAAATATATAGTGTTAAAAAAAAATTCAATTTTTAGTAACACGACTTGGTTGTCGTAGAGAACGTATAATATATTGCGAACCATGATTACGAGCAAGCTTGTTATTTAAGTTTTTACCAGCACAAGAAAATTTACGAACTACCTTAAATCGAGAGAGTGTTAAATTATTCACTATTGGCAAACTTTATTTATTATGGGAAATTTCCTAATTATTTACCTGAATCAGGGTGATTAAATCTTGTTTTCAAACAGCAAAATAAGATATTAAACAAGGTACAATGAACAACTTCAAAGTTTACACTGATTAATAAAGATGAATTTCATTGATAATAAACTACCCATAGTATAAATCTTGTCAATCTTTTCATCAAAACTTAGGGTTGTATGCCCCTTTAAGGGAGTATTTTGAATTGTCTTTGAAAAGTGCTTATATGATTTTTTTATAATAAAAAAAAACAGATTTTGAGTATTTGATTTCCTTGCTTCTCTAAAAAAATCTAAAAGCAGAAGTTGATAATTAAGTCATTAGATGCTTTTGTCTGCTTTAAGTTGAGCGGAGATAATTTTTTAATAAATTGAAGTTTTTTAAGCTGCTTTATTTTTTATTTTAGTATCATCAAACACTCAATGTTTTTTTTGTCAAGATCAACCACTTCCAACTTTAAGCAAAAGCATGTAAAGGTATTTTAAATAAATAATCCAAAAATCACACTAAATGGAGAAACATCATTGAGCAGAAATTTGTTGGAACGGTGAGAAATATTTTCCCAAAGTAACTATATCTTCCTCTTATTGAGAAATATTGACTGTCCCAAGGATAGTATCATGAGGTGATGATGTGTCCAAGAGCACTGCAATATCTTAGAGACAGCATCAAACCCACCATCTCACTGACTCCTCACTCACCACAGCCAATAGTCTTCCAACACATGTAAATTGTAAACATTTGCTACCCAATTTAATCAAGTAGAATTATTATTAACTCTTTCCAAATTGAAGTAGAACAAAATTTGTTAGCCCAGATTGGCGTAAAAACATTAAATATGGCAGCTGTTTGTTAAATGTTTGATTTGATCAAATATTGTTTTTGTTTTTTATCTTGTTTGACTTTTTTCAGCCATGACCGAGTCGTTAAAAATAACACAATCCCAAGTTAGGGTTTAAGTTTGATCAATTCATATAAACACACAGTTCTAAGCTCTAAGCGTAATATGATATTAAAAAAAGTGGAGATTATATTTTAAATTTGACCAGAAATTTCCCTTAAAATTTCTGAGCTAGGGAGTGTCATTTGAAAGTCGAGTTGTGCCATGGGCTGGAGTGGTCAGAGGATGGTCAGATCATGGGGATAAGGTCTACCACTTCCCCAGTATGTTGGTCATGGGCTAAACTTCGGAGAGTAAAGGAGCAGCCTCTTTCAGGGTCAGTTGGGGTGACCGCTGATTATCATCATTATCATTCTATTAAAAGGCGGATGAGACAGATGTTGTGATGCCTGAATCTAATTATCTTGATTTAAATTGAATTCGTGGGATGGCTAAATTGATAATTACGATTAATTATCATTTTGCATTTAGACTTAGTTTCTAGATTAATCGAGTGTGATAAAAATTATTATGATGGAGTCATAATTTTTGAAGTGATAAATGATCGAGATGAATTATGTGTTTTGAACTCGATTTTTGGGGATAAACCGAGCATTGTTGGATCATGCGATTAAAAATCATGAAAATATCAATTGTTGAAATACATGATATAATTGTTGAATTGAACTAGTTGGATAATTTGTGGATTGATTTTTGAATTAAGATGACATGAATTAGAGGATAAATATACATGTTAGTGTGTGTTGATGAATTGGTTAAATGTTGGCATGTATTAATTAAGGCACCACATGCTTAAATATCCCATTCACACATACTACACACTAAAACACACACAAATCTCTACCAATCCCCTCTAACCTTTACCCTCTTTTGCTCCCTTCTTGAATCCTTGGCATGGAACTAGTAGATCTTGGTCTAACTTATTTATGGGATTAAATAGGTAAATAGTTAAGTTCCTTTAAAGTATTTTGAGTTGTTGATGTGGTTATGTGAATTATGGTTTGAAAAATGGTGGGTTTTTTATGTGTTGGAGTTGTTTGGATAATTTGTTGTTATACTTGTGTTTTAGTGTTTACTGGTTGAGTTATTAGTTAAAATATGGTTTTATTTGAGTTGGATTCAAGCTTGGTGCTTAAAATGGTGATTTCTTACTTTTGCAGGGCCTCACCATCGATCGCGAGGCAGAGCTCGATCGATCGCGTGAGGTCGATATATTTTTGGGCGATGGAAACTTTCCGCGATCGAACATCGATCGCGGTATGATAGGTGATCGATCGCGGGAGGCCGAAACTTGAAAACTTTGCTTTTGAGCTCGCGATCGATCGTGGGGTATGGCCGATCGATCGCGGCTGCTATAATTTTGGAAAATTTGTTAAGTGTTAGGATTTTGAGATGTAGTATTTTATGGTAGATTTTAAAGTTGATTTCTACATTCTAAGGAAATATTGCATGATGAAATGAAGTGGTATAAATTGAACCTTAGGAGGGTATGTACTACTCGATCGAGTTAATTGATGACTCAAATCAACATAGAATAAAATGGGATGGTTTTAGTAGTACACGGAGTACGATAATTTATATATGAGTACGATTGGAGGCATGACGAATTATGTGATATGATGAGATTGTTGAAGGTTATTGCTAAGATGTTATTATTGAATTGATGTTCATGTTAGATATGTACGAGCCTCCGGATGTCGAGGATATCTAAATCATGTTGTCGACCTTAAAGTACGTAATGACGTACGAGCAGGTATGCATGTTGTTAATTATGAATTATGTTTCATAACATAATGGAAATTGGATATGCGATAAGTTAATAGAGTGATAATTCATGATAGAATTCATATTATTGTACGAGATGGATTGCGATAGAACTATGATATGATATAATGGTGCATGATGAAATATTGTGATGTCGTTATTGAGCGTGTGCTGGTTATGGATTATGATGACACCGCCATTGAGCGTGGATGGGAAATGGTGCCGCCGCTATTGAGCGAGCGATGTGATATGATGAGAGTGTAATATGAGGAGATTTATGTGATAAATTGATTATTGAAATATAAGTGATTTCAGTAAATTATTGTGTTGATGAATTGTTTATTATTATCGAAGTAAGGATTATGAATGTGAGTACAGTAAATCATTGTTGATGATTTAATTGATTTTGGAGTTAATGGACAACATGTGACTTGTCACATGGTTGTAATATACTTAGGGAGTAAATACTTAAATTACAGCATTATATTCTATAAATTGTAAATTGTATATTCAACGATATTGAGATTATGTTGTTGGTGTGCTCACCCGTATGGGGGCTGTTTCTGTTGAAACAGATAGAACATGTACGACACTTATTTGGGAAGTGAGTTCAGATTGGGTGCATGAGGGTGCTCCTAGGAGCGAGGTACCAATGCTGATATAGATTAACATCTTTTATACAATTGATACAGTTATTTGAGCAATGTTCGTTTGTGAGCACTTTGATATGTGTATACGGCTTGTATAAAGGTTTTCAAATTCTTCTCCTCATTGATGTGTTGCATGCGATTACTTAAGGATATAATTGCTCAATGAGTTGATAATATGATTAGTGCATGTAAAGTGTATACTTATACTAATTGAATTATATTGGGAATTGAGTGTATGAAGTATTCTGTCGATAATTTTGTGTAAGTCATGCTATAAGAATAAAGCATGTAAATGAGAATTTCCTAATGTTATAAATGTATACAATAATAAATGTGATAAATGCACTAATAACGTAATTAGGATGAAGAGTCCCTAAGATGTTGTCATCATTAATAGGCGGCTAAAGCCTGTTGACCAACTATAATTTCTGTTAAAATGAATTATTTGATCATACAACTAGTAACATGGCCACTATCGCATGTTCAACACCCATTAGTTATAAATTGATGCAATTAATGATAGGACGATTGTTAGAAATAATGACTACCTTTGTTGAGAGTGTGATCAAAGCGTGATACTTGAGAGCGATATTATTTAAAAGATAATCATAATATTATATCAAGGCTAATTGCATGTAGCCCCTACTGTAAAATACAGAATGAAGCATAAGCCCCCTTTAAAATATTAATAGGCTAAACAGTCCTCCTCCCTTTAAAAAATTAGCTTAAAACTCCCTGCGTCCTAATATGTGTGTATTTTGTTATAAAATAATAGTATTGTATTCTATAGAGAACAATTTAGAGAGAAATTTAGAGAGCTTTTCATTCTCTATTTCATTTAACTTTAAGCCTCTATTTATAGGCTTAAGATTGTAGCTACATGGGGGTGGAGTGTGGAATGTAAATGGACATTCAATATACATAAATATTACGTTTCACAACACCTTAATTAATACATGCATTAACACATGTATTTATGACATATTTATAACATATTTATGTTATTTGCTATTTTTTGCACATGAACTACCGTAAATGCCATCCCCATTTAAAAACACTCATAACCCTAAATCTAACCCCTAACCCTAATCCTAAACCGCCGCGGCCATGGAATTTTTGGCAGAAGTCATGGAATGAACTTTCATGTGGATGTTTGGATGCTGTGAGTTTTACTGAAGTCAATATTGCTGGAGACAAATCCCTAATAGTTTCAGCATCATTGTTAAAAAAGACTATTGGATTCAAGCTTCTGGAGCGATGGGTATCGATTTCGTTAATTGCAAACATCAAAGTATGAAGATATGACGAAATTGAGTGTGCCCATTGACAGTGTAGAATGTGTCTGAGAGGGGTTGAAGAATGAAGCACCGTGATGGAGTAATTAGCAGCTGAAGAATCGGGAATTAGGGCTCGGACTTGCGATGGCGTAGATCCCAAAATTCCAACAATCGTCGGCGTAATCAGGTGTGAGACTGTGGACGTTTGTGTCCTGAGGTCTTGAATAGAAAGGAAACGGTTGAGGTTTCTGGAGATGGTTGTACTTCGGCAATTGGAATTTCAAATTTTGATTTTTTTGGTTCTGTGATGTATTTGATGGATTCTCGTGAGTGATAGAAGTGATTTAAAGTTTTTTTGGCGAGGATTTGCATACGAGATTGTTCATTCTGTAGACCTTGGTCGATTGTTAATCAACAAGAACTGTTGACCATACTCATTGAGGTTGACAACTTGATGGAACAAATAAGAATTAGGGTTTCTGAACCAAGATGATCGGTTGGTCTGAATTTTCGGTATTTTAATGATTTGATTGAACCAGGCTTCGATATGATGATTCGATCGAGGGACTGGAAAGTATTGGTGGCCATGGATGAGCAGCTGACTGGGGAAACATGAAGGATGAGCAGGAAGATGGTGGGGGCATTAAAGTCATTTCATAATTTATTATATTCTATAATTACTGTGGCACGTGAGCTAATAGAAAAATGCAATTCTAATCAATGTAATATACTGAAAGAATATATATATATATAGAATGTTTTTTTCGGGGCAAAAAATAATAGCATAAAAAATTGGAGGACAGAAAAAACTAAGGGGTCAAAATATAATTTTATGGGGCTTAAATGTAAGTTTTGGGATGGCAAACTGTAATTTTGGAGTGAAAAATGCATTTTTTTAAAAAATAAAAAAATTCAGTGTAATAAAAAATGGTATATGTATAGGAACTATTTTTTCAATAAATAAATGGAGGGATCAAACAAATTTAATTGAGGTTAAAATTGGTTATAACGGAAAAATACTTATATAAATCGGGTGTTTATAAATATAATATACATAATATGTATATATATGTTTTTATGTGCGTTGTTCATGAACGTATCTTAAAAATATATTTGAAATATTCTAGATCTAGCCGGTGGGAGGGTAGGAACAAATTCTGTAAGATATTTAAATCTTTACACTTTCGACCTCACCAATTATGACACGTGGAAATTAGTCTATTTTTAGGAGATATAACTTTTTATACAACTCACATCCAATTGTCTTCTTTTTTATCCGTCCATATGCATTCTATATAATTTCTTTGACAATATCCTCCTCGGATCTATCCACGATGTATTGGAGATATATTGTTTTTCGATGTATATTTATCATATATTGAGAATATTTCAGACACTGTCATTAGGGGTAAGTATCAAATAAATCCATTCTATGATATCAGAACGATAAAATATTTTTATCACAATACTTTTCATTAGATTAATATTTAAAAAATTAATAACTTTAGTAAAAGTATATATACAAAAAATTATATAAAAAAAATTATATAAAGTTTCATAATTTTATTGAATAAATTACATATTATGTAGGATACCAAAAAGTGATGGGCATTGTATCAACAGAAGTGGCCTGAGTTGTCACTGCGAAATGTCAATTATTTATTTGTCGAGTTAGTGAAACATACATTGGCCAAAAGCTACAAAACTCTCTCTATATTCAATTCTCATCAGTCATTTCATAATTATTAGGTTATAAAATTTCAAACAAACACTGATAAACTTAAAAATAATGATGATGACGATGAAACAAGAACAAATATTAATCCAAGTATGAGTTTTTGGTCTAGCCTGCTTGGTAAAAGCTCACTATTCCTTGGAAAAGATTTGTGTTCAACTTCCTCGATATGCAGAAAAATCTTTAGCCCCAATCTCCTATCAAAAAAATATATAAAAAAGAACAAATATCGGAGTACTAATTAAAGAAACGATATCATGAAAAATTCATTAAATTGTTTTAGTAAGTTTGCCTATGGTAACAAATGGCTACCTAGAATATCCATGTCTTTTTTTATTCGAACCTACTCACCGTTTTATGGCTATTCATTCATAATCAATAAAGATATAAGTTCTTAGGACTAGTCGGCTAAGCTAGTATAGCAATGTGATATGCTAGACGGTTTGATTGGTATTGTCTCTAAATGTATTGTTCTTAGGACTGATCAGTCATTGGATGAAATTATCATCCAAGAGTTTCTACCCCCGCATAGACATTTTTCACTCTAATAAATAACTCAGGTATGAGAAAATGAAATTTACATGACTTGCTGCCTTTGACTTATATATATGTGCTTGTGAGTTTATGTACGCAACTCAAAATTTTAAAATATACAGCAGCTCACGTATCAAGTGTCAAGTCATGTTTCAATCGCCCCCATCAATTTTTGCACGCAACACATATAATATAACATAATTACTTACCTAAGGTGACCATTAAGGCATATCAGACATGGGAAAATGCCCAAAAGTTTAAAATCTTATTATTCCTTTCTTTTACAATTAAAATTGAGAATCATAACTGAATGAACTTGTCACAATAATATCATTATATGATAATATTTGTAATGACAATATTTTTTCTACCATATCTCTAAAAATAACTTTTTTTTATAAAGTGTGTGATTCAATTAATGGAGACATGAGAGTAATAAATATAGTAGTGGTCCAAGTTAGAGCAGTAAATAATTAAATCCATTACAACAAATATAGAATGGTAAGCCACTACCTTAAATGTACGAGTCCCTATCAAATTACTGCTTAATCCTACCAACAGGATGTTATTGTCCTGTAAAATTAAAGTGAATAAAGAAAGGACATCAAAATTATTGTGACCAACTTTTAAAAAAGAAAAAAAAATTATTGTGACCATACATACATACATCCATCGAAGTAATTTTTGCTTTCTATTTCCCGAATAGTTCCACTCTATTACAATTTTCGAATTCCATAAATAGCAAAAAGGCCATTTATATCTTTCATATTCAATAAATAAAAGGTCATTAATTCTTTACTTGAGTGAGCCATGTGAACTTTTATTAGCATTTGTAGATGGCGGATAAGCATATGGGTGAGTATATATATATATATATATATATATATATATATATATATATATATATATATATATATGATGTGATTCGAGATTTTGACTATAAGGTAAAATAACGTGTTAATACAAAATAAAGATAAACACACCAAGATTTTTTACGTGGAAAACCCTCAAATTGAGAGAAAAACCACGGGACCTAGTCCAGTATAAAACTTCACTATAAATATTGATGATTTACAAGATTTTCTGGACACAAAAAATAATCGCTCAGTGACTTACACGAATATTTTTAGAGAAATAACAAAAAGGATCGAACAGACATAAGTTTGCTCTCTTCGGAGTCTTTTTGCCCAGAAAAATCCAACCTCTGCTATGAGGTTATCTAAGGGTATTTATAGGGCTGTCCTCAGTAACTAACTCGCGGAAAACCAGCAACATGATGTCCTTTGATCGTGGCTTGATGGGAGCTGAGCGTGTCCGAGAAATCCGCCCCCTTAATGCACGTTCAATCACAGCCGGTTAATTAGTTTTAATTATGACCGGGTCTTCCGCTACACTTTGACCAAAATCCCAAAGAGGGTAAAGGATGCTCGATAATATGCTGATCAGTATCCTGTGTTCGGTAGCCACCTCTTCGGTCTAACTTCTGCTTGGCGTTTTTAGAGTTTGTATCTTCATAAATGGATTTTACCCGAGAAAATCAATATGTCATATGACATCAATATATATATATATATATAGATATATATATATACGACAATAGTAGTATTCATGTAATGAAACTTTGTATATACAAAACTATTAAATGAGTAAATTAGTAGTATTCATTTAGTTACAAATGAATTTTTATTTTTAAAATATTAATATAGAAATTTATTTAGCACAATCTTGTTCTCTACCAGTTGGGGCTTGATATTTTTTTCATTTCTTTATATCAGTAGTTAGTTAAATATTTGACCCTATTCATTTTTTTTTATTCCTCTAGTTTCATACATGTGTGGTGATACAAAGACCATGCTATTTTATCGGCAGAATAGAGCCAAAATAAAAAATGAAAAATGGAGAAAATAAAACCAAATTTATTATTATCATATATATATATATATATATATATATATATATATATATATATATATATATATATATATATATATATATTGAAAAGTTGAATACCCTATGCGTTTTTAAAGATAAATAGGGGTATGCATCTTTAATAGCGGATACCCCTATGTATCTTTGTGTTTTTAGAAAATACATGTAAGGACTGTGTTTTTAGAAGAAAAAAAACACATATCTCATATGCGTTTTACCTTAGTTTGGTAAAAACAATATACATTATTTTTTAATTTTTTTTAAAAGACTGCAATTTCTTTTTATTAAATTAGCCTACAAATTTTGTTTATGTTTAATGATAGTTAGGGTCGCAACTTGGCCGCAATGAGCTGGTCTCCGATGATTTTCCTACTAGCGAATGAGTGAGAATGACGTTTTTGAGTGAAATTACCTCATATATTCAAATCAAATTCTAATGTACGAGAAAGTCTTAAAGTTAGAATATATGACTGAAATACTATAAACAACTAGATTTATTTATATCATATACACTTGGCGGGACTCGAACTCGAGTCGCTCTCAAAAGGGAAGATGGTCTCTAACCATGTGGACTAAACGCACGAGCTCGACTCTTACTTTTAATAACTATCATATGTGAATATTTAATATTTCAGTTAATCACATTATAGAACCTTCAAATCTTATGTGACATGGGGGAAGATTCTAGGGTTTCACATATGCATCAAAATCAGTTAAGTATTGAGAGAACTAAAGGAAGAATTTGCGATCAAATTTGTATACCGGACGTCATTTAAGATGGAAATCCTTGCCGACACAAAACAAAAACTTTGGGTCAAAGAGGTTTTAATTCATAAAATGACCATATTACACTTTATTACTCTTATTAATTGTTTAACATGATAGACAAAATAAAAACTCTAATAAATGATTTTCCATTTTATTCATATGATCAACATAACAAGGTTTTTCCTTTCATTTACTTTTTTTTTTCTCAATTCTATATCATAAAAAGTTTTTTCTAATTTTATTTTGTTCATATAAGGTATGATAATAATATCACATGGAATCTTACCATTACATGTTAATATATTCGATTTTTATTTACCAGAAGTTTTTTTTAACATTAAAATATGTTATTTATATTCCCAATTTTATTTAACTCATAATTCATTTTATTTTCACTTTCTGCCATAATTTGTGGGACCCGACTTGGGGCGGGATGTATTCTCTCTTTGACGGTACCACATTCTCTTCGAATATTTGGTACGAGT
This sequence comes from Haberlea rhodopensis, assembly GCA_907163345.1. Taxonomy (NCBI): domain Eukaryota; kingdom Viridiplantae; phylum Streptophyta; class Magnoliopsida; order Lamiales; family Gesneriaceae; genus Haberlea; species Haberlea rhodopensis. The sequence goes on along the minus strand of CAJQUN010000026.1, from coordinate 4,603,984 downwards.
GTTTTAAACCTTTAGAAATAGCGCAAGTGTTTATAGTAAATCGAACAATGGCTTTCATATATGTAATTGTCAAACAATGCTATGTCTCAATATGACATGTCATGTAACAAAGATCTTGCAATCTAGTAATTGTCAATAATGAACAGTGACGATTTACGAGTTTAGAATGAATATCGTGAGATAATTAGCTGGCTCACACCAGACAGTTCGGTGTAGCACGTTTCCCAACATATAGATTTGATATGTACAATCGTTCATTTGCGAGCCAAGGTGAACCATTCTCCGGACCATGAAACGATGTGTGCTGTTCATATGAACCATATACCCGGAATGTCATCCGTTGTTCAGTAGACTCACTTTTCGGACCAAAGCCGCGTTGTCTAGCAGACTCAATATCAAGACATATATCCGTTGTCGAGGGCTTCAATCAGTCATTCATTTATTCAGTCAAATGAGTCGTTCAATCAAAAGAATCGGTCAATAATAGAAAGCATTCAAGATAATTAAAATGCAGATCAAGATGACCAATGGAACAAGGTAATGTACAATATGATAATATGAAAGGTTAGATAATGAATAATAAAGTATTGTAAAATCAGATAGTTGTCACCCGACGATTGAAGGATGAACCATTGGTTTTCTTGCACCTCTGCACAACTCATGTGGTGCATGTAAATGTAATATACATGCACCACTAGTTGAAAACATTTATTTTTCTATGGATGGAGCCGAAACAACTTTTTCTTATCTCATGCATGTGAATGTAATATACTTTTAATTGACACGAAAGAAATCCACTAAATTCAAAAGCAAAATACTCAATTTACAGTATAGAAAAATAAAAATAATATACATGAGTCTAAAGGTGCATGTAATTACATGCACCTTTAGAGTCTATAGGTGGCTGTAATGTACATGTATCTCTAGAATCATACGGTGCATGTGAGTCATGATGTGCATGTAATTTACATGCATCACATGAGACTAAGAAATAAAATTCATGCACCAGTAGAGTATAAATGCATGCACGGGTAAACTTTAAATTGAATCAGGTGCACCAACAACATTAAATTAAGTACACCGCTCTACCGATAATTGGTTAAAGAGTTTATCGGTGCATGTAAATTATCCTTCAGTATAATACGGACTAGCCAACTATGTCACCATAGTAAAATAAATTAATAATATTTTCACCAAAAAAGATAGTATGATGTCAATTTTTTGCAATTTTAGTGATTGTTGAATCCTTGATATGAAAAAATATATGGAAAGTGTAATTTGTGGGTTTTTGTTTTAATTTTTGCCTCGTTTTCCAATTACGATTTTTGCGCTTGCGCATTGGCTTTTTTCAAAGCCCAATGGAATTCGAATGCATTTGTGTAGGTCACGCCTTCGTCTTTTACGCTAAAACTTCATCTGTTGTCCATAAATTCAAATTCAAGGTCATAAAAGCGACCAACAACTGTAAAATAAAACATGAGAAAAGGTTGAAAAGCCAAAAGAGATATTGTTAACAGTTCTCCTGGAATAGGGTTTTGAGGTTGAATGATGTGATCCAAGGAAGACAAGACAATTTTGATCATTTTACCTAAAATTAGACCTAGTTGAAAGAATTTTATTTTGAGTGACTGAGCTGAAAAATCTTTTACCTAATGGTATGGGCCCGGAATTTTCCCTAATTTGTATATATTTTATTTAAAAGATGTATGTTAATTGAATTATTGTATAAATGACACCCAAACTGGATGCTCATAAATAGATCCCTGTTGCACCCATCGAATAAACTGATTAAAAAATGGCTACTTCAAACACAAATTCAATCATCAACAAGTAATAATATAGAATTAATATATATATATATATATATATATATATATAAACTCTCAAAAAATATGTTAGGATTGTATTTTCTTTAAATATTTGGTGGGTGGTAGGGTGGGTTGTCAAATATAGGCCCCCCACACCACACTCCGCCCCTACTTCGGAGAAGCTTTGGACATTTCAGAACCAAAAGCATCTATCACCTGTCTTCTATTCTCAGAAATATGGGAAATGCATATTTGACTAAAACTAATAGGCAAATACTCAAGGACAAAATGATGTAGCACCTAAAAATTTGGGAAGAACATTGAACTTTTTTCTGCCTTAGCCACAACCTACTGGTTAGTATTATCTAAATGGGTCTCTAATTGAAATTAAAGCTTCGATTATATCAAACTAATGTAAATCATTCACCAGTTATTCAGTCTCGAATTACCAGGGCTTTTATGGAAAGTTTGATACTATCTCCCAAGGACAGTGTCCTGAGGTAATTCCAACATTGATATTGAACTGATGTGAAATATTACACATCAATTGCCGTGATGCTCTCCCTAAACTTTTATTCAGTTTGTAGGCCTATCATGTATATTCATTTCACTTTTTCCGTACATAGGTGTATGATAAAAGCTCAAGCTCAAACTATCTTAGAGGTGGTATATATATATAAAGCATGGAAAAGTCGAAAAATACTAATGGAGGAAAAACGAGCAAAGTCGTACGAGGAAAAGCTGCCCGGAAAAAATCAGGGCAGCGTGGGCAGAGCTCGAGCACTGCCCAGATTTTGGGCAGAAGACGCTGCGTACAGGCGCTCGAGCGCCTCGGCTTCTGTCCAGAATAGTACTTTGCGGTTTTTCATGAAAGGATGTGTCACTTTGCGCCCGGGTGTGATTTTCGTGAAGTAATGCTTCCAAATGATGTCTCTTCCTGATGTCATTTGGTCAAGTGTATATAGAACAACCCTTAATTGAATTTAACACAATTTTACAAGATCAAACACAATATTAAAGTGCAAATTCTGTGCATTTTGTTCATCTCCATCCATTGTTCAAACTTGAGTGACTTTAAACTTTTGTGGATAAATGATCCGTGATTTGAAGTGCTTCTATCACGAATCATAGTCGTTGTATCTTGGGAAACAATTGATGCTAAACCGTGAGCATCATAGAGGGACAATATCGTTTAAATGATGTGTATTATAAATGTCGCCTCGACAGTCATACTTCAAAGTCATTGTTACTTTGCTTGCTTATATCCCAAAGATACGCATCCATATAAGAATCCTACATATATATTTCTCTTACAGTTATTCATTTGATCATCGGTACAGTTGTAAGATAGATAAAACCTAACGCGATATATAATTTTCTAAAAAAAATAAATTATTTTTCGCTTACTTTTTTCAACTATTTAGAATCCAAACACTGGCATGATCATTTATGGAGTTCCAACCACCAAACGTTGGAATGTAGTCGTGGTGCAAACACTAATATTAAATGCATTGAATAATAGTAGAAGAAGAAAACATCTCCCATTTCATATTCTCCTTGTCTCCAATCAGCTGAACACTTTGGTAAATACATCTATCATCCAGCCATCTCAATTTTAACCAAAAATTATTTCTTTAAGGTTTTGAAATTTACCCTTATTTTTGTTAAATGACAGGTGGTACAGGTGACCAGGACGCTAGAAAGGGCACGTTCGGTGGGAGTCACACTTGAGGTTTTACTCTTGTTTATCCCAATAGTCTTTGTACCAGAGATGTATCCCTATAGTGTATGAGTCTATGTATATTAATTTATTTTAGCCTAGTTTGATTTACGTATGCTGGTTTATGTTGATGGATATGAAACTGGTGGTATTTATATATTTTCAGTATATGTCTATTGGTATTGGTGGTATGTTCCTCGTATGATGAGGTCATGCCGAAATTTTTAGGGCCACATGTTAATATATGTTAAACTAATATTCCGCTATTTATGCTATAATTATGGTTGTGTGATCATTAATCACATGATTAGGATTAGGCCCTCACAGTATGGTTAAAAAAAATTATTCACCCTCTGCCCAAATTTTTTTTTTATGGGTTCGCCCGTGGATGCAATCTTATACTTGCATTTTATATATTTACAAACAAAAATGAAAAAAAAAATGTTTCATTGTTCTATAATTGTTAGTTCTCATTCAATCAAAGTGTATACTTGCATATGAATGTGGAACTTGTAGTCCCTATATTAGGCCATGGTTCTTTCTACTAAAACCCAAATATCAAATTAAAGAATGCATGAGAAACCAAAGCTAGACTATAATTTAGGAAATCTATATTTGATAGCACATACCAATTAACATCATAAAACTGTCACTATTAAGTGTATTAATAGTGTTGTCAATTCATCTCAACATTTGATAGAGCACTAACAACTAACTGCCAGCCTAAACTTGGTGCAAACTGTGTTATCAGTCAACAATTATATGGAAGAATAGAGCAAAATGTGCATTGTTGTCAAATATGGGTTAAAAGTAGCAACTGAACTGAATATATCCGAGGGAATGTCGGTAGGGGATGGAAGCAATATTAATCTCTCATTCACGGTTTGCCGATGTCGCCATAATTGTTGGTGACGCATCTTGGGATAATGTTTGAGCAATGAAATGCATCCTGCGTAATTACGAGTTAGTGTCTGGTTTGAAATAATAGCTGTTCAGAGATATCAACATCCGAGGAACAAGATTTAAAAGTATTTGGAATTTGATGATCCCAAAAAAAAGTCTATGGATCCGCGTGGAAATTGCTACAAAATAGAATATCAACCAAATCCAATTTGTTGAGAAGATGTATCAATCTAGACCATAACTCTATTTTTATGTGTTTTGTGTGGTGAAGCGGAGGAGGATGGCAATTTTTTCTTGTTCCTATGCACATAAGGCTTGGAAAGATTGTTATAAGTGGTTTAATATTGAAACAATTAATCAAATGGATATTATAAAGAACTTTAGACAATATTTAGGACTCTTGAATGGTTCAATAGGAAAAGGGGAGTGACTAACCATTTGGAAATATGTTGTGGAGCTTATGGCAAGCTCGAAATATAAAAATATTTAGCAACAAGGAGATTTCTAAAGAAACAACAGTTGAGTTGATGAAAATAAGTCACTGACAATGGATTATGACGAAGAATCTTGGCATTCTCCTTTTTAAATTGTTGATTGGTTTTGTGAACCAAAAATATATGATTGAGAGCGCAGTTGTAACTATAATCACAAATGGCAATATCTTTTGGAGTTGGCTATGTAATTGAATTAAAACTTTGTATTATTTTAAGTTTGAGCACCTCTATTGCTCATTAATAAATTTTTTGCTTAAAAAAAAGGGGTACCCAAGTATCGCATACTAAGGTTATGTTGGATTGCTTCTCGAAAGTGTTAATCTTCTTTCAGGTCGAAAAATCAGATTTTAGGTGCTTGACTTTCTTGTTTCTGTTAATGTTTCTCTAAAAAAATCAGGTAAAAACAGTATGTGGTGACAATTTTGCAATAAATTGAAGTTAAGTAAACTGTATTTTTATTTTAATAGCAAACACTCGGTGTTTTTTCTTAACAATAATTTTTTTCAACTTTAAAACAAAAGCAACATATAAGTATTTTGAATAAGCAAATCTAAAACACACCCTAATGTCTAAAGTCTAATGAAATTATTAATTTTTTTTTTTTGTAAAACTCTCTTCTTCATCAAAAAATTGATCTAATATTCTCTTTATAATACAATGTAGGCAACAGTTTGAACTAAATCAGCTTCATGAGCGGCTGGAGCTTAATTCAAACTATGACCTTACATATAAGCCTGAAAATTTTAAAAGATTGATTCGAGCTACTGACTTCACGAGCTATATCTCATTATTCGTTATGAATCTGCTGCGCTCTTGATTCCGCAACACTAAGAAAATTTCTGAACATTTTCCCCGACTACTCAACACTTTCCTGCTCGACTCGGACCTTTACTTGAGATTTTCTGGACACAGCAACACAAAAGATCGTTAGTTTAACTCCCTCGTTTCTCAAGATTAAATAAAGTTCGCATAACTATATAAAATAAGATATTATAATCTTATTTTAAACAAAGGTTGTAGATTAACATATTTCTATTATTGCAATTAACTGAAATCCTCCGGAACAGACATAATGTACTAAAATGTGGAGAGAAAAATAGAAAGAAACAATCAAATTATCTTTAACTGGACTAAAATTTGGGCTTTTATTCAGACGAGCTATGCTTTCCCTTTGTTTAGTTTTCCTTTTTAAATTTTGTTTTTTCACTCTTTTTTTTGGATCACGGGGAAGGGGAGGATTTTGTTACAAACAAAACTCGAATTCGAGTCAATCTCACTTTGGAGAAGGGTGACAACCATTATACTAGATCTTTGGTGTCTGTTTTTTTCACTTTTTGCTTTTGTTGAAGTATAATTCTTACGTTTTTAAATCAATTTACGGGCTACGACAAATTTTTCATACAATTGATATACGTTTATTTTATTTATTTGTATTTTCTGATTGTTGCCCTTCGATGAGTGATACAACAACAGTAGCTGCCCCTTTCATGAATGATACAACGATAATAACTAAGCATTTAATCTCATGAATTCGAGTAGACTAAACGAATCATAGAACAAATCAATTTGGATCGCTTGCATGCTTCAATCTTCTATAAGTGCTTCTTGCGGGCAAAATATTCTCGTTGACAGGGCGAATGTACGTGTATAGTAGGAGGGGGGAAATTTGAGGGAGATGGGAACTTGTGTACTTGATATTTTATAGCTCACATTACACATAACAAAACACAAGGTCCATCAGCAAGATCACCAAAACACACCAAAATAAGATTATATTTTCACCGATGTGTAATATACAGACCAGGGTTGAATGTTTTTTTTAAAAAATTATACTTAATAATTAACCATATCATTTTTCTTCTTCAAAAATAAATTCGATTCTTCAAGTTTGAGCCTCTCTTTGACATGAGAAATATAATCTTTGTTATCCACATGTGTTCATCCCATCACGGCTGTTTTGGCCGTGAATATACCCCCATCGGCCATCTAGCCCCAAAATCTCCCCTCATGATTCTTGAATGACACCGATTGCACCAACGCAGGGTGTATTGAGTGGCTGAGGGTGGCTTAGCAGATCGATAGAAAGACATCAACAGTTTGCTTTTCATGGAGCCTCCTTGATGGCTAGGGACTTCCATTTTTGCTAAAATTATCTTGTGTTGCCATTTGCCATTCTTGACAGGAGTGCCAATCTAAATATATAGAAAAGTACCAGTTTTTTTATAATTTTTTATTCTTTCATGTGGGCTACCAGGTTAGATTGCGTCATTCCCATGCACGGGCTTCGCATTGGAATAGAGAACAATCTTGGTACAAAGAAAGGGAGGGAATGAAAAATGTTGGGACATGGTGGGGAATAAAATCTTATACTTCACTTGTAAAATTAATATTTGCCAAGTAAACCTTTACATTGGTAGGAAATATAGCATAACGTTTATTTGAAATGTTCTTGGATAAATGCCACACGGGATATATCTATTTCTTCACTGAGAATGTTCTTCTGGATAGAAATATTCTTAATGAAAAGATAGATATACCACATGTAGAACTACTCATAGGGGTTACCAAGACCTAATCCATATATATATATGATGTCATATGACATATTGATTTCTCGGGTAAAATCCATTTATGAAGACACAAACCCTAAAATTGCCGAGCAGAAGCTATACCGAAGAGATGCTTGTCGAACCCAGGATACTGATCAGCATATTCTCGAGCATCCTTTGCCCTCCTCGGGATTTTGGTCAAAGAGTAGCGGAAGACCCGGTCATAACTAAAACTGATTAACCGGCGGAGATGGAACGTGCTTTAATGGAGCGGATTTCTCGGACACGCTTGGCTCCCATCAAGCCACGATCAAAGGACATCATATGGCTGGTTTTCCGCGAGTTAATTACTAAGGGCAGTCCTATAAATACCCTCAAATAACTTCATAAAAGGGTTGGAATTTTTCTGGGCAAAAGACTCCAAGGAGAGCAAGCTTGAGTCTGTTCGGTCTTTTTTATAATTTCTACAACGTTAGTTGTGTAAGTCATTGAATAACTTTCTTGTGTCCAGATCCTCTTGTAAATCAGTAATATTTATAGTGGAACTTTATACTGGACTGGGTCCCGTGGTTTTTCTCTCAATTTGAGGGTTTTCCACGTAAAAAATCTTGGTGTATTCCTTTTATTTTTCGTACACATTTATTTCTACCAAACACGTAAAATAACGGATCACATCATTGGCGCCGTCTGTGGGAAAATTTGATCTAAGGCGTTGAAGTAGGACGAATTTTCTAAAACAAAAAATAAATCAAAGGGCGAGATGGCCAGAGGTAAAGGCAGGGGGCAAGCTTCCAGGGGAAACGGATCCAATTCTCACCCATACATGTTCACTGAACCCGGAGAAGGGCCAGAAGATGTAGGATCATCTCAACATGTTCCTCAGTCATTTCCTGTTGGGGGAATTCCCATGGAGCATTTGACGGAAATGATAACCAAAACTGTGGGAGAGATTATGAAGCAATTTATGGCCCCCCCCCAGGAACAAGAAAATGTACAAGACGAAGAGGGGGAAGAATTGGCTTCTCGGCAAGAACCTGAAAGAGAGCCTGAAAGAGAACCTGAAAAAGAGCCTAAGGAAGTTAGACCTGTTTCTAATCATTTGAACGAAGAAGCTGACAAAGCTTTAAATCGCCAAATGGAAGAGCTGAAAAATGAGCTGCAGCAGATGCGTAATAGGATGGAAGGACGTCTGTATCCTCCGCAGAGGAGTACTCCATTTGCCTCCCATGTGGTTGATGATCCTTTGCCCCCAAATTTCAGGGCTTTAAATGTGGGAAATTACGATGGTGGTACAGATCCCGAAGAATATCTGTCTCGATTTGAAAACGCTTCGCTTCTTCATCAACTTACGGATGGAGTGAAATGTCGGGTTTTCCTGACCACATTATCAGGAGCAGCACAAGCATGGTTTAATCAGTTGCCAGCAAGAATCATAGACTCCTTCCCGAAGTTTAGTTCTCTATTTTTGCACCAGTTTGCAAGCAGCCGGAGTTGCAAAAGAACAGCTCTTAGTCTATTCGGGATTAAGCAAGCGGAGAAGGAATCTCTTCGAGATTTTCTGAAAAGATTTAGTCATGCATGTCTTGACATTCCGCATGTCACCTCGGAAATACTAATCAGCGCGTTCACTCAAGGATTAAAAGAAGGAGACTTATTTCGATCTTTGGCAAAAAAGCCACCTTCTGATTATGATGAATTGTTGGGAAGAGCTTCTAAATACATTAACCTGGAAGAAGCCCAGAGGATGAAGCAAAGAAGAGATGGCAAAACTGGGGAAGAGGTAAACAGAAAGAATAAACCGGTGGAGCCAGTCAAGAGAAGTTTTGACCAATTTCTACCGATGAGACCCCATCGGGAAGTAGCAATGAATCAGAGTATGCCGAAGAGAGGACGCGGTGGACCTCATAGGGGGGGACCTTTCCGAGGAACAATGATCCGAGGAGGGTCCTTCCGAGGAAGAGGATATCGAGGAGGGGGGTTTCGAGGTGGAAGATCTAACGAGTCTGGTGGAGGGCGAGGGTTTAACGAGGAGTTCAAAGACAATAATTTCACTCCTAGAATCAATATAAATCCTGGAAGAGGAGCACCGCAGCCAGTCCCTTGGTCAGCTCGAGGAGAAAGAGTAGAGGGAGAAGAGGAAACCTTGAACAATATTCCTAATCGGGGAACTATACACATGATAGCTGGAGGAACGTCGGGAGGAGATTCGAACAGAGCAAGAAGGAATCACGCCCGGAGGCTTCAAGTGCTATCTGTTGACCCCAATCAAGCACATGAGGGTCCGTCTATATCTTTTGGGCCCGCAGATCTGCAAGGAGTTCATTTTCCTCATGATGATGCATTGGTTATCTCTGCCACAGTGGCTAATTATAATGTGCAGAGGATTTTCGTGGACACAGGAAGCTCGGCGGATGTACTTTTTCTTGGTACGTTAAGCCAAATGAACTTAGGAAGCTTACCTATATCGAAAGTGAATACGTCCTTGCACGGGTTTGCAGGGGAAGTCATAAACCCGATAGGGCAAGTGTCTCTGCCAGTTACAATTGGTGAAGCATCAAGGATCAAAACAAAGATGATAAATTTCCTCATTGTGGATGCACCATCTTCTTATAATATAATATTGGGGAGACCAGCCCTAGCTGCTTTTGAAGCCGTTGCCTCCACCTATCATTTAATCATGAAATTTCCAGTAGGCGAGGAGGTGGGGCAAGTAAGGGGTGATCAAAGCTCGTCTCGGAAGTGTTATGTGCAAGAGTTAAAGCAAGAAAAAGAGCAGAATAACGAAGGAAAAGAACGAAGGGGAAATGAAAAGAGGAAACGGGGCGAGGAAGAACGAATAACACCCGAAGAGGAGTTCCTCAACATCGAACTGGGTCACCCTACTCGAGTTACTAGGGTAGGATCCCAGCTTGATCCAGAATTACGAGAAAAAGTGATTAATTGTTTGAATCAGCATGTGGATGTATTTGCATGGAGCACATCTGATTTAAAGGGAGTTAAGCCTGAGATTGCCGAACACCGCCTCAATGTAGACCCTAATGTTCGAGTAATAAGGCAAAAGAGAAGGCATTTTGGACCAGAAAAAGACGCTGTCATTGCCAAGCAGGTGGAAGAGTTGTTAAAAGCAGGCCACATTCGTGAGATCGGCTTCCCTACATGGCTGTCGAATGTAGTGTTGGTACCTAAAGCTGGTGATAAATGGAGAATGTGTGTGGATTTCAGGGATGTGAATAAGGCATGTCCCAAGGATTGTTATCCCTTGCCCAGGATCGATCAGCTTGTAGATTCTACTGCTGGACACGAGCTGTTGTGTCTCATGGATGCCTATCAGGGATATCATCAGATCCCTTTGGCACAGGAAGATCAATCAAAAGTAAGTTTTGTAACAGCAGGGGGAACTTTTTGTTATGTGGTAATGCCTTTTGGATTGAAAAATGCTGGGGCTACCTATCAAAGGTTGATGGATAAAATGTTTAAAGAACAAATTGGTCGGAACGTGGAAGTGTATGTGGATGATGTCCTGATCAAAAGCCGAAAAGCCAAGGACTTGGTCAAAGATATGGAAGAAGTTTTCAACACTTTACGAAAATTTGGCATGAAATTGAATCCCGCAAAATGTACTTTCGGTATTCGTAGGGGCAAATTTCTAGGATACATGGTTACAGAAAGAGGTGTTGAAGCTAACCCGGAGAAAATCCAAGCCATACGAGAAATGAATCCTCCGAGGACGTTGAATGAAGTGCAGAGATTGGCAGGAAGAATAGCGGCATTGAGCCGATTTATATCCCGATCAGCCGATAGAAGCTTGCCTTTCTTCAAAGCATTAAGGCAGGGAGTCAAGTTCGAGTGGAATGACCAGTGCCAAAAGGCCTTCGAGGATTTGAAGGATTATTTGGCTCAGCTACCATTAATAAATAAGCCTGAGCCCAAAGAAACACTTCTCGTGTATTTATCGGTGGCAGAAGAAGTCATTAGTTCCGTGCTAATCAGAGAAAAATTAGGACAACAACAGCCTGTATATTATGTCAGCCGAGCCCTGCAAGGAGCCGAGCAGCGATACCCGGAAATTGAAAAGTTGGCCTTAGCTCTGGTCACCACAGCGAGAAGACTTAGGCCATACTTCCTGTCTCACCCTATCGTGGTAGTAACAAACACTCCTTTGGGTAGGCTTTTATCCAAATCCGAAATATCAGGGAGGATGGTAAAATGGGCCACAGAGCTGAGCGAGTTTGAGGTCACTTATCAACCCCGAACTACAATTAAAGCACAAGCTCTGTCAGATTTTCTTGTAGAAGTCACCCATACCTCGGAAGAAAAAGAGTGGAGTTTGTTTGTGGATGGATCATCTACTCGATTGGGAAGTGGAGCAGGTGTCATACTCATTAGTCCTGAAGGGGAGGAAGTCAGGGTTGCCGTCCAGTTTGGATTCTTATCCTCAAACAATGAAGCTGAATTTGAAGCTATCATTTCAGGTCTCCAAATAGCATTGGACGCTGGAGCCATGAAGATAAAAGCTTTTATGGACTCGATGCTAGTCGTTCATCAAGTGAAGGGGATATATAAGGTGAAAGAAGAAAAACTTCGGAAGTATGTAGAAAAGGTACGGGCGATGATAGCTCAATTTCAAGAAGTGGAATTGATGCAGATACCAAGGGAGGAGAATACCCGTGCTGATGAATTAGCAAAGCTGGCTAGTTCAGTACACGAATGGAAGAACAGGAATGTGCTCGTGCAAGAGCTCTTAATTTCTCATATATCCGTCAATAGCATCCTGAGTATGGAGCCATATATTATATCCGATTGGCGAGAGCATCTTATTAATTTCTTGAAAACAAAGGTTATGCCTTCTGACCCAAAGGAAGCTGCTAAGGTTAAAAGAATGGGGAACCGATTTGTGTTGATAGAAGGCAAGTTGTTCAAAAAAGGATTCTCAATTCCTTTCTTACAATGTGCCTCGAAGGAAGAAGGGGAGCATTTATTAAAAGAGATTCATGAAGGATGTTGCGGGAATCATATAGGAACTAACATGTTATATCAGAAATCTATTCGAGCTGGGTATTATTGGCCGACGATGAGGGAAGATGCTGAAGAAGTTGTGAAGAAATGCATTAATTGCCAAAGGCACGCAAATTTATCCCATGTACCTGCGGAAATTCTTAATAGTAGCATCATTTCCTGCCCCTTTGACCAATGGGGAATGGATATTGTTGGGCCATTTCCTCCTGCTACAGGGCAGAGAAAATTTCTCCTGGTAGCCGTCGAGTACTTCACTAAGTGGGTAGAAGCCGAACCATTGGCTAAAATAACTGAGGAGGAAGTCATCAGATTTTTATGGAGAAATGTAGTATGCCGCTTCGGAATACCTCGAAGAATAATTTCCGATAACGGAAGACAATTCCAGGGAGGAAGAATACAAGAATGGTGCAAAGATATGAAAATTAAACAAGTCTTCACTTCAGTCGCTTATCCTCAAGCAAATGGGCAGGCGGAAGTGATTAATCGAATTTTATTGCACGGGATCAAAACAAGACTAGAAGGGGCTCGAGGGGAGTGGGTAAACGAATTACCCGGGGTCTTATGGGCCTATAGAACGACTCCTCGGGTATCTACAGGAGAGACTCCATATAGCTTAGTATATGGATCTGAGGCCCTCATTCCAGTAGAAATTGGAGTTGAATCTCTTCGAGTACAGAGCTATGATCCCGACCAGAATGAAGAAAAAAGGAAGTTAGAGTTAGACGGGGTTATGGAATTGAGAGAGAAGGCCTTGGCTAAAGTAGAATTGTATAAGGTAAGGGTGACCAATGCTTACAATCGGAGGGTTCGCCCGAGGGCTTTTCAAGTGGGAGATCTGGTGCTGCGAAGAGTAAATCCCGCGGGGGAGGTAAAGAAGTTAGCCCCCAAATGGGAGGGTCCTTATAAGATAAAAGGGGTGATTGGAAGAGGAGCCTACAGGCTGGAAGATCGCGAAGGTCGGGAACTGGTGAGACCTTGGAACATTCATAATTTAAGAAAGTACTTTGTGTAATCTTTCAATTATCGTTACTATTCCCATATGTATTTCTGAAATAAATAAATTTCCTGTTATCGATCAATGTTCGGGTTAATCGTTGGATCGGGATGTTTGGTCAACGTTTAAACTTGAAAATACCATCGTTTACTCGTTGGATCGGGATGTTTGGTCAACGTTTAAACTTGAAAACACCAAGTGATTGTGCTCAGGGTAGCGAGCTTATGTTGTTATAGTCCATTGTTGGCAGGTTAAATACAGGATCGGGAAGTTTGGTCTGTATTTGAACCTAAAATGGGACTAAGTGATTGTGCTCGGGGTAGCGAGCAGTGTTCGGGTTTATCGTTGGATCGGGATGTTTGGTCAACGTTTAAACTTGAAAATACCATCGTTTACTCGTTGGATCGGGATGTTTGGTCAACGTTTAAACTTGAAAATACCATCGTTTACTCGTTGGATCGGGATGTTTGGTCAACGTTTAAACTTGAAAATACCATCGTTTACTCGTTGGATCGGGATGTTTGGTCAACGTTTAAACTTGAAAATACCATCGTTTACTCGTTGGATCGGGATGTTTGGTCAACGTTTAAACTTGAAAACACCAAGTGATTGTGCTCGGGGTAGCGAGCTTATGTTGTTATAGTCCATTGTTGGCAGGTTAAATACAGGATCGGGAAGTTTGGTCTGTATTTGAACCTAAAATGGGACTAAGTGATTGTGCTCGGGGTAGCGAGCTTATGTTGTTATAGTCCATTGTTGGCAGGTTAAATACAGGATCGGGAAGTTTGGTCTGTATTTGAACCTAAAATGGGACTAAGTGATTGTGCTCGGGGTAGCGAGCAGTGTTCGGGTTTATCGTTGGATCGGGATGTTTGGTCAACGTTTAAACTTGAAAATACCATCGTTTACTCGTTGGATCGGGATGTTTGGTCAACGTTTAAACTTGAAAATACCATCGTTTATCGTTGGATCGGGATGTTTGGTCAACGTTTAAACTTGAAAATACCATCGTTTACTCGTTGGATCGGGATGTTTGGTCAACGTTTAAACTTGAAAATACCATCGTTTACTCGTTGGATCGGGATGTTTACTCGTTGGATCGGGATGTTTGGTCAACGTTTAAACTTGAAAATACCATCGTTTACTCGTTGGATCGGGATGTTTGGTCAACGTTTAAACTTGAAAATACCATCGTTTACTCGTTGGATCGGGATGTTTGGTCAACGTTTAAACTTGAAAACACCAAATGATTGTGCTCAGGGTAGCGAGCTTATGTTGTTATAGTCCATTGTTGGCAGGTTAAATACAGGATCGGGAAGTTTGGTCTGTATTTGAACCTAAAATGGGACTAAGTGATTGTGCTCGGGGTATCGAGCAGTGTTCGGGTTTATCGTTGGATCGAGATGTTTGGTCAACGTTTAACTCGAAATTACCATGTTATTGTGCTCGGTTTTGCGAGCTTATGTTCGGTTTAATCGTTGGCTCGGGATGTCTTTTCCCCGAGTTCTGTTATATTCATTACTTTGAGGTGTGTTCTAAAAAGTTTGCTTGTTGGAGAGACTAGTTTGCACAAGAGTGTAAGAAGACAGGGAAACTCATAATATCATAGTCCAAAGATTACAACTTTAAAACAAAAAGAGTACATTCCTAAATTTACAACTGGAGGAATTCATCTGGAACGGTATTCAGGGCCTCATCAACATTTATAAAATCTGTTGAAGTTCCTTCAGGAGGATAGCCAGCGGCTTTAAATTGACGAACAGACGCTTCAAAGCCATAGCTAAGGAACTTAGCAGCGCGTTCGCCCAGAATATCACCATACTCCTCAGACTTCATAAACTCTTCCTTTTTGATGAGCCAGGATTCCTCGATCTGAGTAGCCCGAGATAGTTTCTCCTGATCAAGTTGTTCAGAAAGGGCTTTGTTCTCTTCAGCTCGCAGTGATCTCTCTTGTGAAAGTTGTTCTAAGAGGGATTTATTCTCTTCAGTCACGGACCTGAATTGCCCGGATAAAGTGGTGTTAGCCTCCTCAAAGTCGGCTAATTTACCATGCGCTTCCTCGAGAGCTGCCACTGCCTTATCTCGAGTAACAACAGCAGCAGAGTATCGCTCTTCCAATAACTTTATGGATTTCTTCATCTCCTCACCAATACCTTCTAGCTGTTTAAGATGTTTCTGATTCTCCCCATCTGAGGATCGCATGGATTGGAAGCGAGTCATAATCTCACCAGCCATCAGATTGGTCTGCGAGCAAATAAACGAAGTTAATATACCGAAGACCGAAACGTTTATCAGATGGAAATAGATATAAGGTACCTGAGTGAGGGAGGTGGAAAAGTCATTTATCAAATTGCTGAAGGCCAATCCTCCCAGGTATTTGCGGTCGGGAGAATTGGCCCAATTGCAAATAATAGAATGGGAAATTTTGGGGTCCGGTTTTCTCAGAATCGGGACGTTGGGGGGATAAATCCAATCAGGTATGTGGTATCTGGAGGTTGGGCGAGAAGAGCTAGAACCACCAGGAGCAGGTTGAGAAGTAGCCCGAGTTTGAAGAGACGGATTAGCTCGGTGGGTAAGGGAGATTCGGGGGGGAGTTTTCTTGGCAGGAGGAAGTTTAGATGAAGAACCTGGGCCCTCGGGGACCGCCCTCTTCAGTGATCGAGGAATCAAGGCCTCCGTCTCCGGTATTTCAATCACCTCTTCGGGGGGAGCATGTGTAATAGAAGGGGGAGGATTTGTTTCAGTGGTCGGTTTGGTAGCCTTCTCTGGTGCGGCAATTTTCTTCAGGCTAGCAGCAATCTTGGCTTTCAGCATCTTGTTTTCTGCAAGAGAGAAACATCATAGCAATTATTCAAGCATGTTATTACAAAATATGCAAACAAAGCAAGATGCTCGGTAAATACTCACCGAGGGGCATTTTTAGGGAAACACCCTTAGGACTAAGCTGGAACAAGTACAGCAGTCCGTCGTCAATCAGCTCCCCAAGGTTAAAACACTGATCGCCAAGCTTACGACGAACCGATAGATATGTTTCTCCCTCAAGTAGCCCCTTGATTGACTTGCCCTTCGGTAAGTTTTCTTTCCACTCCATGGGACAGTCCCAAGGTTGGAGTGGGCGAGCAAAAAAGAAAAATCTTTTCCAATTTTTTATGGAAGAGGGGTAATTTTTAAGAAAACCCATCCCTGTTCGGGAAGAAAAATAAAAAAGTCCGATCTCTTTTCGGTTTAATTGAAAGAAGCAATGAAAGAGTTCGGGGGTCGGGGAAAAGCCAAGAAAGGATAGGACTATGTAGAAACCCGCTAACAATCGGTAACTGTTGGGGAACAACTGACTTAGAGAAATGGCAAAGTAGGAGGCAACATCTACAAAGAAAGAAGGGATAGGAAAGCGAAGTCCCCCTCGAAGTTGGTCTAAGTAGAAGGGAAAATAACCCATGGGAGGCAGGTGGGGGCGAGATCCGGGAGGGGGAACAATAATAGATGTCCCCTCTGAAATCCCCCATTTAGTTTGGATACTGGATATGTGCCGTTGCGATTTAATCCCTGATTCAAATATCTCAAACCAAGGAACGCGGGCTTTTATCAGATCCTGCTCTGTCGCAGCCTGAAGCTCTTCTCCACGAGCATCAGGGGTTGTCGACGAGCTGGAAGTCTCCCACTATCAGAGGAAGAAGAGTGTCGAGGAGAGGGACCCAGGATACCCTCTTCCTCGAACATATCTATAGTCTTCGAAATATCGTCAGAAGAAGACATACTCGATGAATGGAAAGAAAATAAGTATGGATGAAAAGATTGGTCGGACGTCTGAAATGCTAGCTCGGAAGCAAACTGCAGTAAAGTAAGTTAAATCCGCAAAATGAACGAGTATTTATAGTGGGGTGCCACTGGAACAGTCGTTAAATCAGCACCGTTCAAATAAAAACCCATGAACGGTTATAGATGTGCTTTGGGAAACGAAACGTCGCGAGATTTTTGAAATTTTCAGGCGGGAGAATTAGGCGGTTAAAATATCCCGAGCATGTCAGGATTTTACCCGAAGACAATAAACCAAGATTTCACTACTCTCATCTTGCTTTACTTTGGGGGGGGTGAGGTGATGTCATATGACATTGATTTCTCGGGTAAAATCCATTTATGAAGACACAAACCCTAAAATTGCCGAGCAGAAGCTATACCGAAGAGATGCTTGTCGAACCCAGGATACTGATCAGCATATTCTCGAGCATCCTTTGCCCTCCTCGGGATTTTGGTCAAAGAGTAGCGGAAGACCCGGTCATAACTAAAACTGATTAACCGGCGGAGATGGAACGTGCTTTAATGGAGCGGATTTCTCGGACACGCTTGGCTCCCATCAAGCCACGATCAAAGGACATCATATGGCTGGTTTTCCGCGAGTTAATTACTAAGGGCAGTCCTATAAATACCCTCAAATAACTTCATAAAAGGGTTGGAATTTTTCTGGGCAAAAGACTCCAAGGAGAGCAAGCTTGAGTCTGTTCGGTCTTTTTTATAATTTCTACAACGTTAGTTGTGTAAGTCATTGAATAACTTTCTTGTGTCCAGATCCTCTTGTAAATCAGTAATATTTATAGTGGAACTTTATACTGGACTGGGTCCCGTGGTTTTTCTCTCAATTTGAGGGTTTTCCACGTAAAAAATCTTGGTGTATTCCTTTTATTTTTCGTACACATTTATTTCTACCAAACACGTAAAATAACGGATCACATCAATATATATACACATCAAATCATGATGTCATCCCTTTTTCGAGATTCAATTCTATCACTTTCCACTACTTTTTGGACTCCATACATGCTGCATATAATGATTTTTTGAACTCAAGCTCACCCCTCTCATATTAATAGAACTTCACCCTCTCGATGCAAAATCATAACCCAAATACGAATTTGCTTTCTCAAATTATGCAAGTAAAACATAACTAATCATTAGTTCCATGCAAGAAACATCCCTTAGGAAATTGCAACATTTTAGGATCCTTGGAATACCAACAAATGCATATCTTGTTAAAAAAAAAAGTGAAAATACTTTTGCAAAGACTACTCCCACATGAATGTGATTGTTTGATGGGATCCGCGAGTCGAAGCCTCCGGAGCATGCTGAATTGTTTCGGGGAAGTGCAAAGTAGAGGCATTGCTACCATGAGATTCCGTGACGGACACAATTGGCTCACTTTCTTGGCCGAAAGCAAAATGGTTCAAGCCATTGTAGTGCAAGTTGTGAGATAAAGAATGTGGCTGGTGGAGTGGTTCTGAATGGTCTACATTGTTCAAACCCAACCCCCGAGTTAGAGAAGGTGCCGATGACAGAAGAGAGAGAGCACGATCAGAGTCAACAACTTGCTTAAATCCAGTAGAAAACAGTTTCTGGCTGCTGTAACTACTTCCCAATGCATTGCTTGGATCAAGAAACGGTTGACAAATGGAGGTTTCTTGGATCGAGCTGTCCCTGCCTTGCGCGCATGTAAGTTGATTAATGACTCCCTTGTAGCTGTGAGCAGAACTCTGGGGAAGAGAGTTTTGTCTCTCTATATAGTTCATCTGTCGTTGATTGTTGTTCATCTGTCGTTGATTGTTGTACAGCATTACATCATTATCGGCATTAGCGGCCCCAGCCCAGGAAGAGCTCACGACAGAGCTTGGAAGTATCTGTGGGCTTCCAAATGAAAGAATTCTTGAACTGTCAATGGCTTGAGGGGTAGAGAAAATTAGTCCAGAAGTGCGGGAGAGAGAGTCGGGCTGAGGTTTCCTTCGTCTCCTGTTATGACCATCAAGTCGCTTCCTGCAGCTTCGCTTCCCCTCATCAAACTCAACTAGTGAATGAAACCTACACAAATGATGCATGATTTGTTCCAAATTTAAACTCATAGTTAAAGTTTAACCATGCGAATTTGAATCCAAGATCGAGTGCCGAATGCTTCATGATAATTACATCCTAAAACACAACAGCAAGAAATAATGCAAGATTGAGATATGCACCAGCTGATCTACTTGCTATCGCTTGTATTTAATTCTTGGATACATTCAATCGAGCATATGTCATTTAAGGGAAATTCTTGTCAATTAAATACCCACAACGCTTTGTTACACATAACATAACTTGATTGCTGTTGCCTCAAATTTAAAGTCATTACCATATCATTATTATTCTTTCATTCATTCAAATTAGAATTCCAAGCATTCACGACTTCACAAATGTGAAGCTTCAAGTAATACATCACAGAAACAAACCATACTGTACCTGCTGCATTGTTGGCAGAACCGCTGCTCTCGACCACCAATCGTGACCTTTGCGGTCTTGGAGTGAATTTCGCAGACTTTATGTCTCCGGTGATATTCCCTACAAAGGCTTAGATCTTCATTACATCCATCAACCAAGCAATTAGCAACTTGAGAATTACTTCCAGGAGCTTTGGCCCTTTTCGATGATCCAGGAAATGACGCCGATTCCATCGGAAGGTGCAGTGAGTTCCAAATTCTTTCAAACTCCAAATACCCAGATTCCAAACCTACTTTACTTCGTGAACTAGTTGTTTACTATCTCCACGCTCCGATTTGACTTACTACTCTGCGGAAAAGATTCAAGAAAAATGTGCGTCTTCAGAATTGAGATATATTTCTCATAAATATGAGCTTCTTCAAGTTCAATTCATGCGGGTTGTGGAAAGAAATCAATTGCCAACAGCAAAACAAAGCATTCAAATACCAATTTATCATTACTTTCCACTTCGTAGCTCCAGATGAAAACTAAGAAACAGAAGTCAGGAGAGAAACAAATACCAAACAATTTGAGTACTTCAATACTTTCATGGGGAAATCCAGACACAATACCTAGTTGTCGCAAATTAAAGTTCACAAAAGATCCCCAAATGCGTATTTTTCTGTCAAATTCCATCCACCGAACACAAAAGATCGGATTTTTAAAGAAAAATGTAAAGTGGTACAATCCACTATAACAATGCCCAGCAAACCTCCCACCAAGCAAGAATTACAGAAACTCAAAATAGAAACATTAATTAAACTGGGAGAAAAGTCATCACTCATAAACCAATTGCTCTTAAAGTCTGAAAAAGGGATGAAATTGCTAAATATATTCAAAATATAATTCAAGAATTTCATAGTGAAACTTTGATTGAAGTTTAGTACCCCACTTCACACCAGTTTGTAAAAGAAAGAAAAAAGACCCAAGACCATGCCCTGAAATCTACGTAGTACTTCTCCACTTTAGTTCGATTGCTAAGAGGAAAACAACAGTTGTGAATCCATCAAAGCCCCATTTAAATCAGGGAAAAAGAGAAAAAGGGGTCGGTGAAGGTCACCTTTTCTTTTGTCCGTCACAACAGGATTACTAGAAACAGTAGAAAAAATTAACACCCGCTTCAAATAAGTACATTCTTAAACATAAAACTATAAGATAAAAAACTTAACCGAAATCAGCTACCCACTGTACAAAAACAGCTCAAGCATTCATTTTTACCAAAATCTTCCCTGTGCGGGTTAAAGTTGATAATAAAGACCGGAACTTGAGGAAGTTCAAAGGGACCCCAAAGGGAAGAGCCAAAATTGTACCTCAAAATCAAGCCAAGAGTCCTCAAGAACTCAACCATGCCAAGTCCCAAGAAAGTGAAGTAATAGTGCACACATATATTGAGAAATCAGAGCAACCATATAAACATGGGCGATTCTATTCACTCTCGAGGGGCTGCTGTTTTTTTGGTGTAATTTTTTTTTTTAAACTTATTTTTTATTTTACCTTCTTAAAATTATATTTTGACACTTTAAAAAAAAAATTATTTATTATTTTTATGTTATTTTTTTTTATCACTTTAGGTTATATTCACACACGAAGGTAAGAAAAACCAACTTAGGTACAAGTATTAAAGAAGTGTCCAACGATACTCATGGACAGGTGTAAAAGGGGAAGACTGACACAGTCTCCTTAGCCATTCAGTCTCTGACAAAACTCCATTATAGAGAGAGGGGATCAGTAAAGTTGGCAACTGGCAAAAGCAAGATAGGATTACTGTGCGTTTGAAAAGAGAAGTATTATTGTAGCAGGAGGGTATGGGTGGGTTACTGCCTACTGGGTTATGGAGCATACAAATGAAAAAGAAAATTGCAAGAAGAGAACAAATGAGAATTTAGTGTTTATATTAGGAGAAACAGAAAACAACTCATTCCACATCCTACTGTTTAGGAGGGCACCGGTCCAATCCGAAACGGGTTGGTCCGAATCCGGTAATCATGGAATCGATCCGATTCGTTAAGGAACTGGATCGGTTCCGATTCGGGTCCCAATTGGGTCTGGATCAATCCGATTAGATCCCCGCCCTTTTCTTTTTATTTTTATTTAAAAAAAAATTAACCGGTTTCGGTGGCACCGGAGGTGGTGCTACCGGTTCCAAATAGTGAAACCGCTCCGGAACCATATATTATCGATTTCGAAACCTGTTAGTCCGGTTCTGTTTTCAAGCTGATCTGGATTGACCCGACCTGTTAACCAGCTATAATCCTACCGAACTATCCATAATAATCTGTAATTTTATTCATAATAGAGAGCAGCTACCGAACTGTATATGAATTAGATGCAACTGGCGAAAACTAAGCTCTTCGTATTTAATTTAAATTTCACCTGTAAGTACTTTAAAACTAAGCTCTTCTTACCAAATCTCATTTAAAAAAAAGTACAGAAATCTCCCTATTATTCTTCAGTTCCACTTCCATTTAAAATGTGCTTAAAAACTAAAATAAGCATCTCAGGTCCTGTGAGGGGACAAGAAAGTTAGGAAGAGTGGAAAAGAGCATGGGTTGTTGTGCACATCTAAAATATTTTAAACAACATGTTTTAAATATGTGATTAAGATATTGTCCTTACGAGCAACATTTAAATAATTTGAAAATAGATTTGTCCATTAGGGCGGCATTAAAATAACCTGAAAATAGCATGTGAATATTTTTCTAAGTATACATGACATTTTTATAATATCATATGTCTTGTTTATTTCATTTTAAAGATGATATTGTCTCCCCAAAACGGGGTAATAAGTGAATATATATATTTTTATTTTATTCTTTTTATAAAGTTGTGATTAAAAGTAGTGGGTTTTTGGCATGCTACCTACCAAACATAGATCATAAATCAAGAAAAAAGAGAGGCTTACCAGTTTTAACACTATACTCACCTTCCTTTTCAAGCTAATAACTTTGTAAAAAGAGGGAGAAAATAAAATAAAAAATATAAAAAAGGACAGACCCAAAGACGAGACGAGTGGCAATTAAAAAGGGACAGGTGTTTCTAAAAGAAAATATAAACTACCGAAAGAGATGCTTCACACGAATAAAAAATGGATATTCGCTTTTTTAGAAAAAAAAAATATATATAATGCAATTTTGAAAATTGAAATTTATTATATATTGTTAGAATTATACTAAGTCACATAAGTCGGATGCGTGAGCGAATGCGGATGCGGATGCGGATGCGTGAGTGCGTCAATTTGCAAAAAAATTGAGTGCGGGTACGCCTTAATGCGCCTATTAAAAATTAATAAATAAATATATATATACATACACTGTGATGAAATGAAGTTAAACATACATAATATACATCATATTTAACAAACTCACATCATTATTATATTATTTACAAATTTACAATATGAAGTTCTTAACACCTTTGGTGTTTGCAGCTTTACTATTCTTAAAAAGTATTAAAATTAGATTTTATTGAAGAATCTAACATTTGCAGCTTTGCAAAAATGTTATAGCCAGTGATACAACGTAATTTGAATCTTGTATTTGATCTTTCGTCTAGTAAGAATTCTCCGAAAAATATATTGTAGAAATAGAAATGAAGTATTAAAGTTTTGTTTTATTTTAAGATATAAAATAACGAATTTGAAAAATGAAACCAAATTGTTCATATTTATTTCAACATGTTTGGTAATAATATAAATTTATTAAAAATGACTCATATTATTTCCGGAGACTTATATTATTACTTTATGAAATGACTAATATAAACATTTAAATTAACTCAATAAAAATAAAAAGTTTTATTTATAAAGTTCATTCTATTAATTTTCATACAAAAAACTAAGATATCAAATTTATTATTATTTACTCCGCAAAATGTTACAAAATCACAGATTTATCATACTTTCTTTTATCACATATTTTAATCTTTCATATGTTATTATGTCTTTTCATGATTCATTATCTATCTATTTACCATATAATATAATTTTCTTACCAACCCGAAATACCTAGAAACCATAAAAATTCATCTAAACCCAAAACCGAAGAATTATTTTTTATAATTACAAAAAAAAAAAAAATTCGGAGAATTAAGGAGGATTAACAAGACTTAGTAACTTAGTGCGCGACTTAGTAAATCCTAATGCGTGAATTATGAAATCTTAGTGCGCGAATTAGGAAATCTTAGTGCGCGAATTATAAAATCTTAGTGCGCGAACTAGAAATTCTTAAAGCGCGAACTAGAAATTCTTAAGTCGCCTTAATGCGCCGCACGCGCATCGAGTTCGCCAGTTCGCGGCCGGAGCGCCAGTGTGTGGAGGGTTGTAGGAGGATTATGTGACTTAAGAATTATATAGTAATTTGGAGAGACGTGACAATTTAAAATTAAACTATTAATTATGTTGCAATTAGAAATGTGTTTTTTAGAAAAAAATTAAAAGAAAATAGTAATAATGTTTTTGTTTTTTAAATATACAGTTATATGATAATTGACGGTCAATTTTTTTCCGCTGGTCACCTCGAATTCCACGTATTGGGTTCCATGCTTTGGGGTTAATTATTATTATTAATATTTACAGTATATTCGTACATATTTACGGTTTATTCTTGGCACGCGGCACCGCTCCATGGGGTAGTCTCCTCCATTGAATATATATATTCCCATTAATATTTAATGAATGTATCTACCACATGGAGCACTACCCTATAGAGCAGCAAATACCAATTCCATATTTACTGCTGTGACTCTACTCATTTTTTATTTGCCACCACAGCATACAAAAATCAAATAATTCTATTTACAGATGCCATACTATTATGGGCCAAACCACTTGATGAGCTGGATAGCTGTCCGTAAAAAAAAATAAAAAAAAATTTTGTTCAACCCTAAAAAAAAATATTATTTACCTTCTAAAATATATATTTTACCCTCTTAAATCTATTTTTGACCTCTCTAAAAAATTTGTGCCTTCTATTGTTTATGTCATATTTTTTTTACCTTCTAAACAAAAATTCTAAATTCGTCAAAATAAATGAAAACCAAAACTATTTACAAGAACTACGATAATAATATGTATTATTTCATAAATAAACTAGCTATATGAGAAATTATTTAATTCTATAGTTGAGGTGATACGTCCACCCACATAGTTTAATGCAGAAATTCATGCATGCATCAGGGCTATACCTGTTGCAATTTTCCCCTAGTAATGTGACTATGAGTCATTGGTCAGAGTTGCTAATTCTTCTTGTCATTAAATACAAAGGGAAGGTCTTGGTTATCCCATGAATTAAATGCACTATACATTAGGGATATTCCTCATTGGGATATCATAAATGCATGGTAGATCTACCCCATAGGATTGTGGGGCAACCAAGACAAAAGATATACAAACATATACGTGTAAATTAGGGCTGCTTAACGGGCTAGGTCAATCCAGACCCAGCCCAAAATCGGAATGGTTAGCCTGGTTCGAAACCGGCCCAGTTCGAAATCGGGCTAACCGTTTCCGAAAGGTCCGGATTGATTTTACCGTTCCGAAACCGGTATCTTACCGGTTACGGACTAAACGGATCCAGTTCCGGGCTGAACCGGAACCGGATCCGTTATTTTAAAAAAATAATTTTTTTTAAATTTAGATAAATATATTTGAGGTTAGATTACAAACACAAAGGTTCATTAGCTCAATTGGTTAGAGCTCTAGGGTAGAAGACGAAGGTCCCGTGTTTGAATCCTCCAAACAACAACTTCCCTTAATTTTTTGAAAAAAATAATAATAATTCAAAAAAACCGGTTCCGGTTCCTTACCGGATCGGATCGATTCCGAAATTAGCGGATCCGAAACCGGCCGATTCCAGATCAGATCGAGTCGGATTGACCCATTAAGCACCCCTAATGTGAATTCTAGGAGATAATTAGGCCCTTATTGTTACAAACATATGAATCTATCGGTAAATAAATAAAAATATATAAAAATATAATATTAAATTCGAAACTATAATAGTCAACTTTGGAGTTCCAATCCCATAATCTAAGAGACAAAATCATAATTCGAACGTTAGTAGCTTTGTATGCTTTAAAGCTACCATTGATTCTTTCTGGAGAAAATCAAAACATTGGGATGGTAATTGGTCCATTTGCAAACTGTGCTTTTTGTTCTTTTACTGTGTGAAATTATGGAGAAAAGAAATATAAGATATGGAGCTGATAAACATGAATGCTCCTCGTGATCCTGGTTCGCAGAGTCCATGTGGGTTTCATTTCTTCTGCTTCCGTTGATTTTAAACATCAACTCCAGTAATTATTACTGCCAGCTTCGATTTTTCAAAAAAAAATCGAAAATCAAGGGATCAATGGGTTTTTTAATGAATTAACCCATAAAAATAATTAATTTAACAAAATAATCGATATTTTAAAATATTTTTTAAGTTACCTAAAACGCCACTTGAAGTGGCGACTTCACTTCGAGTGGCGTATTCATTTCTGAATGAAAAAATTATTGAAGGCGCCATCTTTCAGATATTTTAAAAAAATATTATTGAAGGCGTCATTTGAGATGACACCTTCAAAAAAAAAATAGTTTTTTTTATTGAATACGACATCTGAGATAGCGCATTCAATAATGTTTTTTAAAAGCGCCGGCCCTTCTCTTCTTCTTCCTTTCTTCATTTCTCCTCCTCTTCCAGACAAAATTTATCCCCAAAAATTTCCAAAATTCTTCCACTTTTTTTTTGCCAAATTTTCAAAGTTGTTGTGGTTTGCAATTTGTGGAGCTTAGTTGTTTATCATTCTTGAAGTTGAGGTAATTTTTTTTTTCTTTAATATAAATTTTTGAAAGTTGTAAAATTTACATCATTTTGTTGCTTGTGTTTGATTTTTGTTGTTTAGTAGTTGTTATTGAAAATATAGTTATAGTTTGAAGATGAGTGGAGGAGACCACCGGATGATTTACGACAGTTGGGGGTGTTTGGAGGTGGCCGCCGTTTTCCGGCAGCGGCCAGTGGTGGGGCGGCGGCGGATGGTGGCGGGTGGTGGCGGCCATATTTATATTTTTGTTATGTTGAAGAGTTAACCAGACCCAATTGACAGTCATCTCTTATCATTGCAGTCATCTCATCGATCTGAGAATGTTTGGGCATTTGATTTTAGTACTACACTTCAAGGCAGAAACCCTCATAAATATTTTTGGGATCTTTGTCCCCTCGATACGCGTGTTGTGAGTCGGTTGGACAATATTGGTTTTTATGGTGTATATAGGTCAGGTAAAATTGCACTTGACTTTCACCTCATCACGGCGTTAGTTGAGAGATGGCATCTTGAAACACATACTTTCCATTTCAGATTCGGAGAGGCAAGCATCACACTGCAAGACATTGCAATGATATGGGCATTGCCAGTATATGGTATTATAATTATCTGGTGTTGATTATGATAGGAGTATACATGAGTGGCAAGAATATTGTCATATGCTTTTGGGATTTACATCGGATACTGCACACTTTAAAGGTGCAAAGTTGTACATATCTGCAATAAAGAATAATTTGGTGAATAATGCTCTTAATGAGCACAGTACGGCAGAAGATGTAGTCAGATATACTCGGGCTTATATATTATTGATGTTAGGTGGAATTTTGTGCCCTGATTCCTCCGACAATACTGTAAAGTTATTTTTTTTATAGAAGTTAGAGGATATTGATTATGTTGGCAATTATAGTTGGGGTAGTGCCGTCATGAGCAAGAGACCATTGACACTTATCAATACGACTCAAGTAATTAAAAGCCCTTGGTTCTATAAGTTTTATCTCTTCCATTGTGCAATCAAATTTTCTGAGCTGATACTAATCCCGCTCTCCAACATAAGTCTTTCAAATGAACGGATTTGAAGCGACTATTAAAGTTTGAACAAACATGTCTCAAACAAAATCGATGTACCACACGGGGTGATTTGAAGTCAGGAATACAACCGGCTGCTGCAAGGAGGCTCGGATGACGGTCTGAAATCAAACATACACCACCCTCAGATCTTCTCACAATATGCTTGCTAATCATCTCCAAAAACCCTCTCCATGACACAAAGTTTTCTTTGTCAACAATTGCAAATGTCAAAGGTAAGACTTGATTATTAGCGTCCATTGCCACGGCAATCAACATCTTATGTTGATATTTCGTATATAGATGTGTTCCATCCACACTTATTACCCGGCGGCATTGTTGAAATCCTTCTACACATGGATGGAAGGCCCAGAATACGCAATTCAAAGTCTTTTCTCTTGGTCTGGCATTGTCAAAATGAACCCACTCAACGACTGTGCCGGGATTCCTTTTTTGCAAAGCTCCCATATAGTAAGACAATTTCTTTACGGAGCTCTCCCATGTTCCGTACACATTCTCAACAGCACGTCGCAAACTACAGCATCCTTTTGCATATGAGATCTCAAATCCATATTTATATTTAGCTGTTTGAATTACATACTTTATTTTGTAAGATGGATCACGCCGAACAATTCTCACTAACAAGCTAGCAATCATTTTTTTGTCCAAATTTACATGATCGATCGACAATTCACTCAAAAGGCAAGTGTGAGAACCTCCATACTTGTTTATTTTGAATAATCAAAATTTTTTCTTCAACGAGGCCCGCATGTACCATCTACAAGTTATATCTTATGTATGTGTTTGCACACCACTTTCTACAATATTTTTGTACTCTTGACTATGTGGTACTCCCGTTTTGCAACATGTACAGAGTAATCCTTTATTTTTGAAGACCATATCTAGATGGATATCCCCTTTGGAGTAGTCGTAATAACTCCCCCATCTACCTGTTGGAATGTCTATTGAGTCTCCAAATACTTCGGGTTGTATCATTGAGAAGAATGGAATTGTTGGATAAAGGACATGAGTATTTGTTGTGGTTGTCTCCGGTACAGTAACTGACACTTCTTGGGTGATTGGTATCTCCTCATCTTCATCTGCAATTGTTTCTGACATGACACATTGTCAACCTCATCGCCATCAGCATCATCCTCAGACGGATTATCCTCTGGTTCAGATTGAATATCATTTCTCAATTCAGCAAAACTGTCTGCTAGTGGCTCAGGAGCAATAACATCAGCATCTATGGGATCGTCATCTGGATCTCTACCAGAGGTAGTCAGTCCTTCTGCAACTACATGCAAACAATCTACATTTTCTGGAAACAATCATAGTTTCGTGGTTATGTTTCTATGTAAATTTCCAAGCAACTATGACCTTGTTCTGAATCCAATAGACATGCTAAATTATAATCATTATCTATTGGCAAAATTGTCTGTCCTAGCCCGAAAAAATCTCTGAACATGTGTCTTGCATATATTTTCAGAAGGAACTGGTTGCGGTCGATTCTAGTGATATTATATATTTCGTTCAACAACTGCATAAAATTAATTGTGCGAAAGTATTATGGTACCTCTTAATGGACCACGATCATATCTAATGATATCTAAATCTTGTATTATGTTACCTCCCCAATACAATAATATTTGAATCGACATCTCTGAAGAAAAAAAATTAAGTATTTCAAGTAATTAATAGATTTAGTTTAACAAATTTATATAATCTGGAAAATGATAAAATCAATAATATAACAAGTTTTTTACCTGAAAAATACTTGAAGGGCGACAAATTAAGATTGGAGATACAACAATTTCAACGATAAAACCAGAGGAAAAAGCTATAAATGTTATGTGATTTCGTTTCGATGTAGAAAATGAAGGGGTTCGGCCGGACTTTTATAGTTAAGAATGCGTCATCTCAGATGACGCCTTCAGCAGAACAAAATATATATATTTTATTGAAGGCACGATCTTAGATGGCGCATTCAATAATATTTTTTAAAAAAATACCCGAAGCGCCATCTCTTCAATAATTTTTTTTTCCCCACGAGTGAAGACTTCAGATGGCGATTTCACTGAAATCGCCATCTGAAGTGACGTTTTAGGTTAGTTTAAAAATATGTTAAAGTATCGATTATTTTGTTAAATAAATAATTTTTTCGAATATTTTGTTAAAAAACCCGGGATCGATCGCTAATTTTAAATATCAAAAATTGAAAAAATAAAAGTTTTGGTTCAATTTACAAGTTACAATTTTAATACTAAACCGAACCATAAACATTTATTTGAATATACCTACTTTCGTTTTGGCCAAACAAGCGTTTATTTTGCGCAGAGGGTATTTTGTTCTTCATATCAATTCTCGGTAACCAAAAACAAATTGCCATGCTTTCTCATCTTTTTTTTCTTCTTTACAAACAGCATCGAGTGTACCCTCGGTGATCCACAAGGTCGAATGTGTTGGCATCAATCATTAGAATCCTACAAGTTCGGAAACAAATTGTATCAAATCTCTTTGGTTTAAGTAAGTAGTTGCTGATATTTTGGGATTAGAATTGATTCCCAAAGATTGTTTCTGTCACGCTCTGAGATCGGAGCGCATGACATCGGAGTTGATTCCAAAAGTCAATTCAAAATCAACAAGTCTCGTGTACAGATATATGATAAAATCAGTCTATTTATTCCATTAAAATAATAATAGTCTTTACAACTGTAAATCAACTTGAATTAGTTGTTCAATAAGTACATTAGATCTAAACAGAGTTGCGGAAGCGTAACATGATAAAATCTTGAATCTACTCGGTAGATCACCAGCCCAAAATTGGTCTTGTTCTTTGTCTTTAACCTATTCTTCGTCCTTAACTGGGGAGGGGTGGTAAGTGGTGAGTATTTGGGGAAATACTCAGCAAGCAGGGGCCAGTTGAACATGACAAAACATACATATAAAACTTTTCAAATAACTCTTTATCAAACACATAGTAGATCGATACACATACTCATTGCTCACACTAGAGCCTCATCACATAAACACATAATCAAATAATCTCCTTTTTGGGATCAAGACGTGTCTCCAGTGGCATAGCACTTTGCTCTGAAGGATCAAGAGTTGACTCACATGCATGTGGCACGCTCACATGCATGTGGCACGCTCACATCATGTAGCACTTTGCACCATCGAATCAAGTGGTGACTCATACACACGTAGCACTTTGCCCCCACGAGCCTTCGACTTTCGATGTGCATTTATCATCAACTTTCATAATATGAGCTTAAAATACTTTTTCGTGTTCAACTGAAATTTTAACACATATATAGAGTTTCAAAAAAGAAATGACATTTGTAGCGAAAACCCAATTACATCGTTGTAGATTCGAAGCACGTTGAGATGAGATTCGGGTTGAGAAAATGGTGCAAAACTATTCCTCTCTTGCTTGAGACTTTTCGAAAATTGGTGTGTGAGTATGTGAAATAATGCTTCTTGGTAGGCTAGCTATCTCTTTTGGTGAAATTCTTGTGTTTTTAAGTGTATGAATAATCAATTGAAATTCATAAATTTATGCCATTTAGTGAAATTATTTTGGGCAAGACAATTGAATGTGCTATTGAGGCAATTGAATGGTCATCATTGCCATGATTGATAAGCAAAAAGAATGGGTTTATGCCATTTAGTGTCATGTTTGAGTAATAACATTGAATGACTAATAACAAGATTTAGGCAAGGCCATTGAATGGCTTATATGATTTGGGGGCAATGCACTTGAATGGGTCAATTCAATAGAGTAAATGAATAAATGATTTTGAGTGTTTATTGTAGGAGAATTAATTGACCAATACCCAAACATTTGCCATTTAATGACACAATTTGAGCAATGTACTAAATGTCACTAAATGAGATTGAATGATAGCATTTGATAGGGTTGAATGAGATTGAATGGTGACATGATTGAGTAATACAATTGAATGACCTTGAATGAGTAATTTTATGATTTTAGCAAGACAACGAATGACTCTCATGATTTGGAAATGCAATTGATTAGGTAAATTTTGGGTCATCACAATTTCTTTGTGATATATAACTTGTAAACATTTTAATATGCAATATACGAAAATGATGTATCAAAAACTTGAAGTTTAACAATTTTTTCAAAGCATGGTTGTAGTACCTTGTAATCTAAAAAAAGGTTGATTAGCGGGCCGGGTCAATCGGCCTCGGCCGGGAACCGGATCTGTTTAGCTCGATTCAGAACTAGAACTGGGCTAACCGATCCCGAACTGCTAAGATACCGGTCTGGATCGGTTCTACCATTCCGAAATAGGTAGCTTACCGGTTACGGACTAAACGGATCTGGTTCTGAGCTGAACCGGAAAAGGATCCGTTATTTTAAAAAAAATGAAAAATTTGATTTTATATAAATATTATTGAGTTCAGCTTATAAACATAGAGACCAATTAGCTGAGTTGGTTAGAGCTTCTCGCTCGAACACACGAGGTTGCGAGTTCGATCCCTGCTAGTGACAAAATTTTACATCACAATTTTCTTTTAAAAAAATAAATTAAAACAGGTTCTAATGGACCCAGAATCGATTCTGGTAAAATCGGACCTGGAACCGTCCGACGGGTCCGATAAGCACCCCTAATCTAAACAGATAACATACATAGACCGCTGCTTCATATAATGAATCGATGTACCAAACAAACATATCCACCGACTCTATTCTAGACAACCTCACGACCAGAATGACCGAGGCTTTAACCAAAGCTCAGACCCTATCTCAATCCACAGATTCTCCAGCGATGGCTTGGCCAGCGACACGTGCCCTTGGGGCCTGGGGGCCCTACTACCACTCAACATCAAATTGGATGGATCCAACTATCCCCTCTGGTCTCTGGTGGCTGAGATGTACATCTCAGGTAGGACAAACTGGGATATACTAATGGTGATCTTCCCCCACTATCTGAGAAGAATTCTGTAAATGATGCACCGAAAATGCCATCATGAAAGGATGACTAATCAATTCGATGGACTCTTCCCTGCTCCCTAACTTCATTCGCTTCCCAACAACCAAGCAGGTCTGGATTTGATTGCTACTACCTATTTTGATGGCACATATACATCACAAGTTTATGAATTCAAACGTAAAGTCACACGACTGCGACAAGAGGAGGATCAATCAAAAAATATTGTACCTGCAAGGATTGTGACATGAGATTTATTTTCGCTGTCCTAATCCTATGCAGTGTGCAACTGAAATCAAGTGCCTTAGTACAACAAGAAAGAGTCCACATATTTTTAGATGGATTGGATGATCAGCTAGATCACATCCGGAATGATGTACTCCAATTATTGTCATTTCCCACAAACAAGCATACACACATGTTCGAAGGTGCTCTCCTTTCATGTTCCTCTACCTACGGCACTCATGCTTCCACCGTGAGTCTTTGGGTGCACGGTGTTTGTCCATATTCAGAAAAATCAACTGAACAAATTTGATCATTGTGTTGTGTGATGTGTATTCTTGGGCTATGGAGTCCAAAAAAAAGCTACAAATGTCTGGATCCTACATCTAAGAAAACTTATATCACCATGGATGATGCATTCCTTGACTCAGAAACATATTTTTTTTTACCAATGATAATCAACTCAGATTCTCAGGGGTGCGTAAAATTGAGGAACTGAATTTTGCTCATGGGAGGACCTGTCATAAGTTCTGTGGGAGAGCATACACCTGAAGTGGAAGAAACCATAACAGAGTCCACACTTGAAGAGCCTACTGCTAGTCCAGAAGCAAGGCCAATGAGGAAATTCAGGATCAAGAACCCCCTTCTCCACAGTGCCCATGACTTCACCTGAAAACAATCTTGAGGTAAGCTCTCCTACCACCCCCTCCATGTTTTATTAACCAACATACATATGGGGAATATGTGATACCTTTCAGACAAAACTGAGGAAAACCTCCAAATCGATCCTCTCCTGATGAAGAAACAAGAAGATTTAAGTACCATATTGCCAACTATGTATCCACACAGCAATTTCTTGTACAAATGAAGACATTTGCTGACACTTTATGTAATGCCTCGATGTGAATCATATATGCTTACTATGATTATTGTGTAATTATGTGATATGGAACTACTATTATGACTTGTCAAATTGTATATGCTTGCTCTTTTCGGTTTGATGATGGCTATGACATACATGCAGATTTAATTGTGTTGGATATGACTGATTTTGACTGTATTCTGGTATTGATGTGTTGAGTGGATATCAAACGGTTGCTGATTGTTATCAGAAGACAGTGATGTTTCAGTCTGATAGTGGAAACCAATGGATCTTCTATGGACAGGGATCACGTGCAAAGATTCCAGTGATATCTGTTATTCGAATGTCACGTTTGTTAGAACATGGACATACGAGATACTTGATATATGTGATTGATGTAACTGGAAAGAAGAATAGAAAGAAGAATAGAGGATATTCCAGTGGTTGCAGAGTACGTTAATGTGTTTCCAGATGAAATACATGGATTTCCAAAAAGTCGGGAAATGGAATTTGGCATTGAATATATACCTGGTACTTCTGCAATTTCACGAGCACCGTATCAAATGTCACCAACTGAACTGAGAGAGTCGAAAACTCAATTACAAGATTTACTTGGCAATGGATATATTCGTCCTAGTGTATCGCCTTGGGGTGCTCCAGTGTTGTTTGTAAAGAAGAATGATGGGTCACTGCGACTCTGCATTGACTATAGAGAGTTGAACAAGGTAACAATTAAGAATAAATATCCTCTTCCCCATATTGATGATTTGTTTGATCAGTTGCAGGGCTCAATGATTTATTCTAAGATTGATTTGAGATCTGGATATCATCAAATACGTGTGAGGGAAGAAGATGTACAGAAAACAACATTTAGAACTAGTTATGGACATTATGAGTTTCTAGTTATGCCATTTGGAGTGACTAATGCTCCAGCTGTTTTCATGAGTTTGATGAATCGAGTTTTTCAAGAATACCTTGATCATTTGTTATTGTCTTTATTGATGGTATACTGATCTATTCTCGTAGTGACGCAGAACATGTCCAACATTTGCATATGGTATTACAACTATTGAGAACACATCAATTATACGCCAAACTCAGTAAGTGTGAGTTTTGGTTGAACAGTGTGAGATTTTTGGGGCATGTGATTTTCAAAGATGGTATATCAGTAGATCCGAGAAAGATAGAAGCGGTATTGAATTGGTCAACACCTACTTATGTGCCAGAAATTCGTAATTTCTTGGGTTTGGCAGGCTATTACAGACGGTTTGTTGAAGGATTTTCAAAAATTGCCAAACCATTAACACAACTGACACAGAAATGAGTACATTTCCAATGGTCAGAGGCGTGTGAACATAGCTTTCAGGAATTAAAACATAGGTTGACAACTGCTCCGGTATTGATTATTCCATCAGAACGTGAAAGGTTTGCTCTTTATATGGATGCATCATTACTTGATTTAGGTTGTGTATTAATGCAGGATAAACATTTTGTGGCTTATGCATCAAGACAACTGAAGCCACATGAAATGAAATCCAGTGCATGATCTCGAATTGGCAGCCATAGTCTTTGCATTGAAGTTATGGCGACATTATTTATATGGTACCTCATTTACCATATATACTGATCATAAAAGTTTGAAGTTTTTGTTTACTCAGACAGAGTTGAACATGAGATAAAGGAGATTGATGTATCTTTTGAAGGATTATGATTGTAAAATCGAGTATCATCCAGGAAAGGCCAATCTAACAGCTGATGCTTTAAGTCGAAAAGTACACTCGACTGCCAATGATATGATTCAATTCTCTACTTTGATGACTTCTTGTTGTACTTTAGGATATGAGTTTGAGGCAGTGACAGTGCCAGTTAGGGTATCAACACTGTTGGTTGAACCCGATATTTTTGAAAATATTAGAATGGCACAAAACACTGATGATGAAGTACAACAGTGTAAGGAAAAGATAAATCAAGGATATAAATCTGCTTTTGTCATAGCAGATGATGGGAGTTTGAAACATGGACATCGTTGGGTAGTACCTGCTACATTAGGACTACACCAAGAACTACTATAACGTGCACATTGTAGTAGATATAGTCTACATCCTGGAGGAAAGAAAATGTACAAATCTTGCATACACAGTTTTGGTGGAAACACATGAAACATGATGTACTTGAAATTGTGAAACGGTGTCTAATTTGTAACAGGTGAAAGTAAAAAAAAGAGAGACCAGGAGGCGAATTGAGAAGTCTAGAAATTCCTCAATGGAAATGGGAACATATCATGATAGATTTTGTGACTCATTTACCAAGGATTTCTTGTGGTTATGATGCTATTTGGGTGGTTGTGGATAGACTGACAAAAGTAGCTCACTTCATACCATACAATATGACATTTAGTTACTTGAGAATGGCTCGATTGTTTATTCAAAATATTGTGAGACTACATGGAATACCAGTTTCGATTGTGTCGGACCGAGATCCGATGTTTGCTTCTCATTTTTGGGAAGGCTTATAGTCAGCATTGGGAACAGAAGTACGGTTGAGTACAGCTTATCATCCTCAAACAAATGGACAGACAGAGCGTACAATACAAACGCTTGAGGATATGTTACGTGCATGTATATTGGAGTTTGATAACTCATGTCAAGAATCAATACCATTAGTTGAGTTTTCATACAATAATAGTTATCAGACTAGTATACAGATGACATTGTTTGAGGCATTGTATGGGCGACGGTGTAAATCACCATTATATTGGGATGATGTTTATCAGTGTTCTATATTGGACCGGGTATGATTAGAGAAATGGAAGAAAAAGTGAAACTGATCAGAGTGAAATTAAAAGCTGCTCAAGATAGACAAGCTGCATATGCGAATAAGCGACGTAGACCGTTTCAATTCCAAATTGGTGACCGAGTGTTCTTGAAAATCTCACCGTTTAAAGGGGTGGTGCGATTTTGTATGCGTGGAAAGTGTCTCCACGATATGTTGGTCCATATGAGGTCTTGCAACGGATTGGTACATTGGCTTACCGACTGGCATTACCACCAGTATTGAGTGATATTCATTATGTGTTTCATGTTTCACTATTGAGGAAATATGAACCAGATCCGAGTCATGTATTACAACCTTCTGATGTACAGATGGATAAAATGTGTCATATGAGGAAATACCGATTAAGATATTGGATAGAGCTGAACGGAAATTACGAAATAAAGTAATCCCAATGGTAAAAGTATGGTGGGCTAGACGGGGTGTTGAGGAGGCAACGTGGGAGATGGAGCAGCATATGATGCAACAATATCCTGATCTATTTTCTGGTATGATTTTATGTTGTTGTTTATACTGATGAGCATTCATGTTACTGCAAGCTTTTTCTATGTTAGACATATAAATGAGTATATGTTTATGTTTTGGCAGTCATGCTATGTGTAGGCAATTTCGAGGACAAAATTTCTTAAGTAGGGGAGAACTGCAGTACCTCGATGTGAATCATATATGCTTACTATGATTATTGCGTAATTATGTGATAATTATGGGACGATGTGGACTAAGATGTGGGATGCACCGAGTATGAAAAACGAAATGATTTAGTGAGAGAATAATGTTCATGATATCTTTGGCAAAGAATTGAATGAAACATAGTTGGAAACAATGAATTAATATATATGGCTTGTTAAACATGTAGTAAGAGAGCTATGCTATGTATATGAATGACATGAGTACATCTTGTTGATTAGTAATTAATCATGCATTTGAATTTGAGTTTGGGATGTGCATGTGCATGGAATTTCAGATGGATTTGAGTGTTCATATGTAAAGAGAAAATCAGATTCTAATAACATACTACACCACAATTCACCTAGCAAAATATGGAATTTCAGGGGCTGATGTTCTTGAAAAATAATCATTTAGATGTTGAGGGATACACCGATGTTGATTGGGCTGGAATGTCCTAGACAAAATATCCACCTCGGGATACTTTACATTCGTGGGAGGGAACTTAGTCACATGCAAAAGTAAAGTTTAAAGGCATGGCAAAGGGACTTTGCGAGTTACTATGGCTAAGAAGACTATTAGCAGAAATTGGCTACAATCCATGCAAAGAAATGAACTTTCTTCTGACAATAAAGTTGCAATTGACATATCTCATAACCCAATCCAATATGATCGAACCAAACATGTGGAAATTGATAAGCATTTCATCATGTAGAATCTTGAAGAGAAAATCATTTGGTTTCCATTTGTCAAAGTCAGAAGACCAACTCGTAGACATACCCACTAAAGTTGTGTACAACTAGGAATTGGGTATTAGAGATATCTATATACCACCTTGAGAGGGGTATTGTCACGAGTCATTAAAATCCTATAAGGTAGGAAAACAATTATATCAAATCTCCTTAGTTTAACTAAGTAGATTAGGTTGCTGATATTGTGAGATTATAATTGATTCCCAAAGATTGTTTCTTTGAACATTTTAATATGCAATATTATTTAAGTTGTCGGCGGTATTTAGTTGATATTAGTCTGTATCTTTACATTTTCCTCGTACGAAAAAAAACCAATGCTCATTTATGCTTTCCAGACAAAAATGAGCAAAATGAATGAGAAACAACAATGAAAAATCGATGAAGTTTAGCATTACAATTTTATGTATGTATGTATGTATGAGGCACAATTTTATTTATGTATGTATATGTCCACGTATATTGTACATAAGAGTCCATAAAATGTTGGTTTCTGGACACCATAAAATACTATGTATCAACTTAAATGGAAGTGTAAATTTGCATCTGACTAAGAATGTGCTCGAAATTGTCGGTAGGTTTGTCTATTGAGTGTGAGTGTACCCCTTCGTAGGTTGTCACCACAATTCCTTCATCTTTGGACAGCCTCTGAACTTGCTTTTTCACGTTGCAATTTTGATGTGTGCACCTGTAATAGCTTCTGGAACAAACGAAAAAAAAAAAAAAACATTTCATTTTTTTAGATTTGATTATACCATTCAAGCGTGCGTGTCAAATATTCATTTGATATAATAAATGATTTAATATCAAATTAATGAAGTATAGAAAGATGGTTGCACCCACTTGATGTATATCTTTGATATGGTGAATTATTAGTTTTCGAGTTTTATGCAAAGAAGTGTATTTGGAGTTTGCAACTATTCCTAATTTTTATGCTATGACTTGTTATTCTTTTTGTGTTTCTTGTTGGAGTATAACAACGATCTAAACGTGTAGTTTGAACTGCTGTATAGTTTAAAAATTTACATAATTACCACCGGTCACAGTTTTTGGTAAAGTGCAAACACTTGATCTTAAAAATTGGTATCATAGTCAATGCCATATTTTCGATACCCATTAGTTGCAATGTAGTGCAATTATTGGGAGGGAGATTGTTGGAGTGTAATAATTGTCTCTGCTTGGAGAGCGGTCGAAACATGGTGATTGAGTTGCTATACGGTTTAAAGATTAGAGTTGCATCGTTACCACCAACTATAGTTTTTGGTAAAGCGGTAAACGCTTATTATCTATGTAATTAAAACAACGAAGTGATTACATCCCGACCTTACCGATCTATAAATTTTAGCTAAATCAATTACCATATATGCGTCTTAATTGTCAAGTGTCAACTAATGGCGACTTCACTGCTTGTAATATACTATATATATGTATGTAAGTAGTATGGATTGATAATTATGATTCTACATGTAATATAGAATCTAATTAATTATCATTCTTTGTAAGATATCATTCGGTATACTTAGGAAGATGAGATGACTAATTAATCATAATTTTTAATTACACGTCTCTCGCTTTATCTTCTCGTCCAATACAAAACGGTGTCTAATGTAACATTTAACCATGGTTTCAACTATTTTGGGACAGACAACACGAATACGATGAATCAAACAACTTAAATCGAACAAGGAAAAATAAACATATAAACGAATGACGAACCTTGGGAATTTGTTGTTCTTCACTGCTTTTTGACCATATTTCCTCCATCTATACCCATCATCAAGTATATCAACTTGGCTTCTCGTCTGAAAAGCATACCTGGGTTTCCTTGATCTTTTCTCGCCCTTTTTCTTGCTCGATTTGGCCTCGTTCCCCACTTCGTTACGGTCGTTAAAACTTGAGCTAGGAATAGTGCTCTCCATACTTGTGGTCAACCCCATGTATCCGTTATCATTATAGGGCTTATGATCTTGGAATTCTTGTTCATGTGCATGAGAATTCGCCATGTTTAATAGGGAAAAATGGGAATTTTGAGGGTTCGAAGACGAAGACTGAAACATGGTTGGAAAGATATTCTCCATTGGAGATGAGAGAATTTGTGATATTGTGTTATGGTTGTGGTCAAAGGTATGATCGATATAAAAGCACCCGAGGTTAATAAAGTGAAGGCGGCTGGCATAAACATATAACTATTCAGCGTATGGATTTGTCGTGATATGAGGCTAGGTAAAAAAAAGATTTGAGAAAAAAATGGTTATTTTTTTTAAAAATTATATGTTTATGAGGGAGTTCGGCCATTTATTTATCCATGTTTAATTTTTTTATTTAAATGTGACATTTAAATTTAAATTATATATATTTTATCTGAGAAGAAACTAAAGATTTTTTCCGCGCACTACGAGACTCGAACACGAGTCTTCCCAACGGGCTTGTGCGTTTTTTCCCAAACGGGCTAGGCCCGAATTTCAAATTCTATATTTTATTCACAGTAAATGGTTCTATTAACTAAATTTCAAGCTATTCATGGAATATCTGCGTATAATAATGTTTACTATTGAAATATTTCGTACAGCACAAGAATTGGCGAGAAAACGTTTAAATAGAGTTGTCCATTGGAAAATATTTTAAGTGTGTCAGAGTAAATTTATTCACACTTGGGATCATATTCGGAAAATCCTTTCTCCGTTGGCTTATTTGACCCGATTCATTGTCATCATTCAATGAACAAAGTTTATCAAGATTAAAATATGAGGAAACTTATAATTTATTCATTTTGTAGCTTTTAATTATAACCATTTTCTGGGTTCTAAATATTTTTTATATATTTTGAAGCACTTACATTTTTTCGATTTGTAATTTAGAAAGAAAAGATTGGGTATAGATGCTGTAGTACACTCCAAAAATAATTTCTCATTTTTTTTAAAAAATCATAGCTAAACTAAGTGACGGGTATTTAATAAAATTAATCCAAATTTTTTCTTTTTTTTTTTTAGCGTAGAACAGATAATATATTAGAGGAAATCACAATTCCAATAAGTACAATGATCGACAAAAGTCAAGGTAGTCGTTGGTTTATCCCGCTCAAGCTATTGTCTTTCTGCTGGAATACACCAAAATCAAAAATGACAAATAAAAGACACCTAAACATAAAAGGATCCCATGATACTGAGAATCACAATAGAAAGACAATAGCTTGAGCGGGATAAACCAACGACCACCAAAGCGACTTCAGATCCCCTCAAACCAAACAGCCTATTGTGAGGTCGGAAAGGGAACTGTCTTCCAAGATAACTGAAGGTGCTATAATGGATAAGCGAGAGACAAAAACTAATGAAAGTCCAATAAACGAGCAGGTTCTCGTATCCAAGTCTCAAACAAAAATCCGTCGACCATGGAACGACACTGTATGGCGCACGAAACCGAGCCTCCCAGTAGTCAACGCCAAGCGGTGCCCAAGCAGTGAGAGAGAATCAAAAAACCACCTCATCAGTACCTTCTTCAGTCTCTAGTTCGGTCTTCACCTCCACCTCATCAGTACATTGCACCACATCAACAAACAAAGAGTCAACCATGTTAACTTTAAATAATCATGCTCGTTGTGTACATGTATTGAAGATTTAAACATATTGAATGTACCCGATCCTCTCCTACGCGGAGGATCAACTTCCTTCCTTCAAAATCAACTATGGCTCTTCCAGTAGCTAGGAATGTGCATCCCATAATCAATGGCATGCTCACATCCTCCTCCATATCCAACACTAGAAAATCCACCGGCAAAGTGAATTGATTTATCTTGACTGACACATCCTCGACGATTCCTAGTGGGTAGGTGATAGACTTGTCCGCCATTTGCAACACCACCCTTGTGTGCTTCGACTCTCCCAGTCCAAGTCGCCTAAAAACGGAGAAAGGCATTAAGTTAAAACTAGCACCCAAATCACATAATGATTTAATTGAAGAAATAGGCCCAATAGTGCAAGGAATAGAGAAACTCCCTGGATCTTTTAACTTGGTGGCCGATTTCTTTTGCACAATAGCACTACATTCTTCAGTCAAAAAGATAGTCTCTTGCTCTCCCAATTTTCGTTTCTTAGATAACATCTTCTTTAAGAATTTAGTATAATTTGGCATTTCTCGTAACGCATCAATAAATGGTATATCTATATGCAAATTCTTAAGCATGTCTAAAAATTTGGCAAAGTATTTTAATCAACCTTCGCCATATTAACTGCTGCAGGAAATGAGAGAGGAATGTGTACCTTTTCTTGTGGTGTGATAGCTGTAGTGGCTCCAGTGGACTTACCCTTGTTGCGTGGTTGCTCATTCTCATCTTGCTTAATTGCAATCTTTTCGGTCTCATTCTCGTCACGAAGTTCCTTTCCACTCCTTAGGATCACGACATTGGCTTGCTCCATTGGATACTTCTCTGTGTCACTCGGTAGAGTTTCTTGTGCTCTCCCAGCCAAGATGGTTGCCAATTGCCCTACATGACTCTCCAAGTTTTGATAGATGATTCTTGATTATTCATCCTTGTTTCAGTTGAGGATATGAACTTGGTCAGTAGCTCATCCATGCTTGGCTGTGGTGGATAACCCGGTGGTGGTTGCGGATGATACCTCAACCACGTATTGTATGTATTTGGGTAGGGGTTGTTTTGTGGCCGGTTTCCTACATAATTCACATCTTCATTAGTTTGAACGAATGGGTTACCTGCTTGGCATTCAACGCTCGGATGATTGCCTCCGCATAGGTCACAAGTAAGCACTTGAGCTTTCATCATTGTCATGTTCATAATGTCTAGCTTCTTGTTCAATGCCTCAATTTGGGCGGCCAAAGCAGTAACATCGCTCACTTGATGAATTCCAGCTTACTTCGTTGGCACGTTACTTTCAGACTGCCACTGATAGCTATTAGTAGCCATCTCCTCCAAAAGTATATGGGTGTCTTCCAGTGTTCTTCTCATAATGGTACCTCTCGATGCTGCATCAATCATCGAACGGTTAGAGGAAAATAAACCATTATAGAATGTTTGTACCTGAAGCCAGATGGGAAGACCGTGATGTGGGCATTTCCTCAATAAGTCTTTGAAGCGTTCTCAAGCCTCGTACAGTGTCTCTGGATCATGTTGCATGAAAGTAGTGGTGTCCTTGCGCATCTTCACAGTCTTTAATGGTGGGAAATATTTGGACAGAAATAATTGCACCATCCCATCCCACGTAAAGATAGAACCTGCAGGCAAAGAATGCAACCATGATTTAGCTTTGTCCTTTAATGAAAAGGGCAAGAGTCGTAACCTGATGCGTCGACAGTGTCACCATTGTGCTTGAAGGTATCGCAGATCTCCAAGAAGTTGGAGATATGAGCGTTAGGAACATCAGTAGGCGATCCTCCAAATTGCACCGAGTGTTGAATAATTTGAATTATGGGAGGCTTGATCTCAGAGTTATTTGCCTGAATCCTCGGTCTAGCTATGCTCGACAGGTTGCTTTGGAAAGAGGGTTGTGCGTAGTCCATCAATGATCGTGTAATCGGCACCTCCTCGTTGCGCTCTTCACGTTCACCATTCCATCCTTGATTATTCTCAGCCATCACTCGAGCTTCTCTCCGAAGTCTACGGCAAGTTCGTTCAATCTCTAAGTCAAGTGGCTCTAGTATAGGTTTGTCACTCCGTAGCATGCACCACGAAGACAACAACCAAAAGTCAAAACAAGAAAGAAACAGTAGTAGTGGAATAGTATAAAACTTAACAAAAGTAATAATAAAAGAAATGGCTAAATTACAGTCAACTAATCTCTTATGATATTACTTAAACTAGTCCCCGGCAATGGCGTCAAAAACTTGATCGCGATTATTTTAAAATATTTTCCAGTATGGCGCAATTATACCGCAAGTGCACGGTGTCAAGTTTTAATATAATGATATGAAAGTATAGATGTCTTACCCACAAGGACTAGTAGTGATTATCAGATTTAATTATTTTAACTATATTTAACCTACAAATTTGTGATGAATAATTGACTAATTTACTCAAATTTAAGGAAATAACCAAAACACAAAGCGAGAATGTAATAAAAAGTAGAGATAAATATCGAGACTTCGGTTCACTTAAGTAATACCCCACAATTCATCTACTAATCATAATCAAGATTAATGCATCTAAGGTGACAAGTTTTTCGGTTCTATCTCTCGAGTTATATTAAACCTAATACCAATTTGAAGTAAGTAACTCTCGTTCACTT
Organism: Haberlea rhodopensis; assembly: GCA_907163345.1. NCBI lineage: Eukaryota > Viridiplantae > Streptophyta > Magnoliopsida > Lamiales > Gesneriaceae > Haberlea > Haberlea rhodopensis. The sequence goes on along the minus strand of CAJQUN010000026.1, from coordinate 4,559,833 downwards.
ATTTAACAAATCAATATTTTATACGCTTTATGAAAACTCATAGCCTTCGATTGCTAGATATCTATAGCTATCGCTCATGTATTTGAAGTCATCACTCGATCTCAGTCTGAAATTCACTCGTTGTGTTATTTGTTCCGTGTTACAATCTTATCTCTCGATCTCAATTGCAAACTAACATCATTCAAAGGGTAGTTAATCTCTTAAAAGCATTAAAAAATAACTCAAACTCAAAGATAGCAAAAACTCAATCAAAAACTAGAATTAAAACCGTTGGTTCATACAAAAGATCCCCTAATCTCGATAAACGACTTAGCCTAGCATAATAAAGCAAGAACAATGTTTTATCGTATTAAACAACATGATAAACATTGAAACTTGAATAAACAATCAAAATAAGTTCAGAAATACAGAAAATTTCTAGGCGTTGACTCCTTTGCGTTGATCCGATATCCTGTCTCCCACTGCGTTGCTTGAATCTCCAACTTGTATGTGGTGACCTCTCCCAAGTCTAGGGTAAAATCAGATGTCCAAAGTCCCCTCTTTGATGCAAAAACTCCCTTTTATAGTGAGAAATTCGAGCACATCCAAATCTGAGGCCAAAAAAACCCATAACTTAAAAAAGGAAGTTTTTCTCGCGCAGGACTCTGTTGGCGATCGATCGCTATGTCCATAGCGATCGATCTCTTCAATTGTTCTCTCTATGGCGATCGATCTCTGCTTGAGTGGAGATCGTGGCGATCGATCTCTTCAACTGTTCTCTCTATGGCGATCGATCTCTGTCTGAGTGGAAATCGATCGCCTAAATTTTCTGCCCCGATGCAATCGATTTCTCATTTATGGCGATCGATCTCTTCATCATGGCGATCAATTGACATCTTCAATTTCAGCCACATCAAGTCTTTTCACATTCATTCCAATCTATTGGCTCGTGTTGTTCCATTTTCACCTTCCAGTTCATAAAATGAGGTTTTTCTAGTACTTCATGCACTTTCACTAGATTCCTGGAATTTTACAAAAATACAACCAAAACATAAAATCGTCCAAGAATCACTGTAAAAATGGCAACAAATATATATAAATATAAGTGCAAATATGGCATTATCAATCTGCATGTTTAATTATCTTGAATGTTATCGATTACGAATCGATCTCTTTGATTGAATATCTCCTTTGACTGAATGAATGAATGACTGAATGTAGACCTGTATATTTAATCCACTGAACAACGCAGCTTCTTCCCTGAAAGTGAGTCCAATAAACAACGGATGACAGTCTGGGTAAATGGTTCATCTGAACAACGCGCACCGTTTTACGGTCCGAAGAATGGTTCACCTTGGCTCGTGAATGAATAATTGTACAGATCCTATCTGAATATGTGGGGAAAAATGCTACACCGAACTGTCCGGTGGAAGCCACCTCTTAGCCACGATATTCATTCTGAAATCCTAGATCGTCACTGTTCATTATTGACAGTTGCTTGATTGCAAGATCTTTGTTACATGACATATCATATTGAGACATTGCACTGTTTGATAATTATAGATATAAAAGTCGTTGTTATTCATTCGTTAAGTCCTCAAAGACTTAACTTATGTTTTCCTTATTGTTTCAGAAACAGGAGTACCGGAGCCAGAGACTCGGAGGGAAATTAGGAAAAATGGAAATGTAATCGGGACTGTTTATAGTTATTTCTCTTTAATTAAATATTGGACTGTTATAAGGAGTTTGTACTGAGTTATATTTTGTTATTAAAAAGGCTTGTATGTTATAACGCTTCCGCTATGTTAATGAATGATTGACTATAACGCTTTCGTTATTTCCGAACAGTTTTAAAATTCTCGTACAGATTATTCATAGAGAATGTTGTATCAGATAAGGGATAAAGTAATATGTACCGAATCGGGTCCCGAAATATGTTTAAAACAATATATTTTAAAATCAGGTTTTTATAATTTAATTGAATCATTTTCTTGTTCCTAATTTTTAACCAAGATTATTTATTTATTTATATTTTTTTAAAAGTGGATTTTTATTATTTGACAACAGTTTTGTTGTATTTTACCTTTTTAAATTAAAATGTATAATATCTGGTGCATTCATTGTTTTATTTATTTTTTTTAAAAGAGGCTTTTTTGTTAAAAAATGGGTTTTTTTTACTGAAATATATAGAAAAGATAATAATGTATTAAAATATGATAAAATTGGAGGTTTTATTATTTTATTTTTTTTACAATCCAAGTTTAACACTCTAGAATATTTGGGTAAAACCGGACAACCCCCAACATTTAACCACTTTAGCACTTTTCCCCTATTAACCCTTAAACAATTTTTAAATGGTGCACTTAACCCCCTAAATAATATTCGGGAACAATTTTACCGAATATTCTGAGCTGCAAATTCTTTCGCATGCGTCTCACATGCCACGATCGAGAGTATGCATATATTTTCATGTATTTTCTTGTAGGAATTTATGAATAAAATTCATCGATCGTGGTATAATCTTAAGAATATTTTCATGTATTTTCTGATAGGTATACTCTTAAAATTCCTGCAGAAAATACATGAAAAGACATACATACCCTTGACAGTGATATGTGTGACGCAACATGAAGAAATTTGCAGCCATAATATTCTGGAAATTTGTTCTAATATTGTTTAGGATGTTTAAATGCACTATTTAAAATTGTAATGGGGTTAAGTTATATATTTTGAAGATTATGCAGTTAAGTACGATGTAATATTGGGAGTTGTTCGCTGAGGGTTAGTTTTGAAAAAAAAGATCGATCACATCTGTTACGCCCTCATAAATGCATAGAGAAAATATGTATTGGTACACTTGGATGACGTTCAACACTGTTATTATAGGCCATTGGAATATGATACATCGTTTTCATTTATTTTGAATATTTTTTCAAAATTGTGTAAATTGGTCTGTTCTGCATTTAATAATAATATATTCGTATTTAACACATTTTCACTTCTTGTACAACCCCGAGCGCAGGCGACGAAGATTTATATTTTATTTGGATTTTTTCTCTAAAAATTATGTCATATTAAAATTTGTGAAATAATTAACGCAATTGTGCCACCACAAATATTTCTTGGATTTCTACCAATTAAGGGTGTGTTTATAATTATTTATTCAAAATATTTTTATGTTGTTTTTGTTACAGTTGGGGAAAAAAATTATTTTTAAGCAAAACATTGCTATTAAAATAAAAACAGCTTAATGAATTTCAAATTATTTCAAAATTTCCATCACACAAGTAAAAAACAGTGCAAAACGTCACATGATTACTTCTCTACCTTCTGATTTACTTATTTACTTTTTAGAGAAGCAATATCAGAAGCAAATGATATAAAAACACTCAAAAATCTGTTTTTTTTTTTTTTGTTTGAAAAGCAAAAATCAGTTTTGAAAAACAATCGCAAACGCACAACTAATAATTGATTTGGCAATAACTATTATTTATATGCAAAGTGGCAAGCTAAACAAAGAAAAAGATCATATCTGATATTAAGAAAAAAATAACGAATATATTGTATTATTATCTAATTAATCCTCTAATACGTAACTTTAATATATATATATATATATATATATATATATACATATTATATATATGTGTGTGTGTTGGTGGGGTACAGTTGCCAATTCAGTGGGGCACCAAGAATTTGAGGATGTGGAAATAATGTAATAAATGAGTGTACAATGATATTACACACGGCACCACAATATAATTATTGGATGGTTAATTAAAATGATATAATACCAACAGGAAACATATTGTATTTAAAAATAAAACTAAAACTGCCTTACTATTTAACATTACTTTCCCAAATAATATTTTGAAAAAAATACATATTAAGTAATTAATATTGGATAGGTTGTAGCTCATGTAAGATTTTTTGTTTAGGGTGCAAAAAATATTAAAATAAAAAATGTAGGACAAATTTTCATGGGAATATAATATTATTTAAGGGGTCAAATGTAATTTTGAGTGGCTTTTGTCGGGTAAATATAAAATTCTAAATAATTTTTTTAAGGGTACTAATATTTTTTATTGTTGCAAGGCGGGCAAGTGTCCCCTTGCCCCTACGTGGCTCTGCCCATGCTTTGTAGCTACCTCTCCCATGTGAAATTAATTTATTTTCATATTTTAAGTATGTTTTTTTAAAAATATATAATTCTCGTTTTTTAAGAATATATTGCTAATCATCGTTACTAAGAAAATCGGAGACCATTGATTGTGATGCATGCAAATCGGACGTCAGTAATGACGAAAATGGTTTCCCATTCCTTGATTTCTCCAATAAAAAAAATACGCAATTGCGTGTATGTCACTAAAACCCCCAATTTTCTCTATCGTTTGAATGCACTAAACCCACAAGGAAAATTTGATGTTACGCAGAGTGTCGTGTGATATATTTATCATTAATCAATTTTTTAATTAATATATAGAGTATTCGCTATCAATAATAATGATACCTCTACAGTACAGTCGGATTCTGGTTATTGGTTCATACAAATCGTGACTTCGCTCCTGCCTACGCATTGGTAATCAGATATAGATAATGAAAGAAAATTTGGGCGTGGCAATTGGCAAATGAGGTGGTGTTTTGATCAAGCGGTTGTCGCTTTACAGATAACTATAAGATGATGATAATGGTTTGCAATATTTTAAATCTTAAAACGGTTCAAGTGTATCATTCTCTTGTGGTCAATTTTGTACTCCAACGGACGGAATGATAGTTTAACTAGATATTTATCAGGATATTGGAAGTATGAGAGTATTAATAAAATTGATTCTATGTAATTAGATATATATTCGAGATATCGAGTATGTTATCGAGAGTATTATTTCTATAGCATATATATCCGATGTCGTGCGAATTTTATATAAGAATCGTGTATATTTTGATTTTATCATATGTTATATATCTAATAGGTTTCTTGGCATAGAGCCCCTTTCGATTTAGCAAATAGACAATTTATCCATTTATGGTTTGATAATATGTAGTTTACCTTCATATGACTTGTGAATAGATGCAAAAAACTCCATGCACGTACGATTTAAGTTATACATGTCTTCTTATGCGTCTGAATTTATAAAGTATCTATCAGCAAATCATAGTAGACCCCGACCAAGGGTCATCATCGACCCTGGACCGGCCCCGACCGGCCCGTGGTCACGGGCGGTTAACCGGGTCAACGGTTCGAAGGGTCGGAACCGTAACCGGCCCGTCTATAGAGGGCAGTTAAGGGTCATAATTTTGCTAACCCGTGAACCGTCGGTTAACCGGCGGTTCAAGGGTTTATTTTATTTTTTTTTTACATTTTAAATTTAAAAATATATGTTATGGTGTATATTTGGAACTAATGACCTCCAACGTTAATAATTAACTTCAACCACTAAGCCTAAGAGCGTTGTTGATCAAATATAGTATAAATCAACCAAACAAATATATCTACACATTTTGATTATCTTGGCTTTGAATTATTTCACGTTTATTTTATGTTAATCCATGGATGAAAAACACATTCATACACTTTTTACACTTATTTCAAATTTTAATAATATTTTTAATTTTTTTTAAAAAAATAAGGGTTCAAACCGTAACCGTTGGTTAACGTAACGTAACCGACGGGTTCATGAACCGTAACCGTCAAGGAAGGTTAATGTTTAAGGGTCGAGTTTTTTGACCGTCTAACCGACCGGTTCTGAACCGTGGTCGGGTCTAATCATAAGGGTAAAATTGTCATTAGTTTTAGGTGTGTTCGTCAGAACAAACCAAAATTTTCTCAGAATTGTGGATAGGGGCGGTGAACCTGTATTTTGTCAATCAAAGGGATTCATTTTGTTTATTTATAAACAAATGGATAATAAAACGCCTACTACCAAAATGATTATGGGGTTAAAATGCGAGTGATTTATCTATTATACAAAAAATATACCGTATCTAATTGCGAAGCGACGAACTTGCCAGCACATAATGAGTTAATAACCAAATTAGAAGGCAAGAATAGTCTCACTGGAAAATTATGACATTAGATAGATGTGGATGGTCTCAGTCTATGAAACAGAGATTAATTAACAGCAACAATTATATGTTATATAGTTTGCGGTGATACAATATAGACCAGACATAAACTTTAGAGAGTATTTTAAACAAATTATGAGAAAATGATTAATACTTTTTAATTGTTTTCAATATAATATTAGAGTTAGCTCTATTTATGTATATTTTCAAATTAAAAGCAACTAATATCATTGCTTTTGGCCTGTTTGAATGGGAATACTTCTATGCATCTTTATTTTGAGCACCACTTACACACCAGTTCGATATTAAAACATAATACTTATTCAATATTAAAACATAATATCTTTTAAATAAAAAATACATAAGCTAGCACATCAACCACTTTATATCAATAATATTGAATGGTTCATGCATTCAAATATGGGTGTAAATGAACCGAATTGAGTCGAATATGAAGGAAATTTTAAGGTTCGAATTCTGCTCGAAATAGGTGTATTCGAGCTGCCGAACTCGAGCCAAAAATTTAAACTATTCGAACTTCGAATCGAGCTCAAGCACGATCCGAAGTTCGAATAGTTTAAATTTTTGTCTCGAGTTCGGTTCGAATTAAAGTACGAGCTCGAGTACGGCTCGAAAACTTCGAACATGCTCGCGAACTATTTGAATATTGCTCGAAAATAAATATTCGAAATGCTCGAAATATATTTATTTAATATAAAATTATATATTAATAACATATTAAAGCTCGCGGGTGACTCACGAACTATCGAACAAAATAATTCGGGATCGAGTTCGGCTTGAAAAAATGTTCGAATACGTTCAATTTCGGCTCGAATTCGGTAATTTCGAATACGAATCAATACTTTTCAAGCCGACTCGAAAAGCTCACAAACGACTCGATTCGTTTACATCTCAAGGCTCAAACCAGGGACATACAAGCATTTTTCCAGTTGGATGCGATAATTATTTTGAAATAAGGAGTATAAAAAGAATTTGTGGATCAATCAAATGACGTGATTAGCCCTAGTCAATATTGTTTATTTTTCTTATGGGAATAATTAATTAACTACTTTATATTCAGATGGCGTAATTCTGTTTGCCATTGTAAATTTTGGCTTTATATTCGCAAATAAAAGAAAGTTCCAAAATTTTCAAAGCTGCATTGGAAAGGCCATTTCAGTCAATTTTGTTCTAGAATATTGATGTAGATTATTATTAAAACAATATTCAAATGGATAAATGATACGTTGGTATGACTATTTCAATAATATAATTAAAAAATGTATCGTACAATAAAGTTGGACCATGTGTGCCAATTAATTTAACAATTCTAGATATTTATGTTATTATTTTATATTTTTACTTGAATGTTATTTAATGACATATTTGTAAGGCATCTAGCTTCTATGTATATAATGGATTTTGAGTGTTTTTTTTCATTTTTTCTGCTATTATTACTCTAAAATAAGTATGAAAACACAAAAACTGAGAAGCAGAAAATGTTTTCAATACTTTTACTTGTTTGATGTCAATTTATAATAATTTGAAATTCATTAAGTTATTTTTTTATTTTAATAGTAAACACTAAACGCTTTTGCTTAAAAATAATTTTTTCTAACTTTAAGAAAAAAAACAAAAAAAATATTTTGAATAAACAATTACAAATACACACAATATCAATGTTAACGAGGTTAAGAGCAAACTGATAGTTGAGCGTGTTAAGTGAATATTAAACATGAATAAGCGTGAGCGGTTATTTTACAATAATCCAGTTTTTTATTTGATAAAATTAAATAATAAAAATGTGCACAATAATTTAATATTTTATCTGATAAAATAAAACAAAAGAATATTTTCATTAATTTTTTTATAACTGATATAATAATTATATATTTCAGTCTTTCCATTTTGTAAACTATGATGAAGGCCAAGTTAAACGATGCCCAACCCATTCATTACCTTCCCATAGAAAATGGGCCGAAATATAATAGTGTAAATCCATCACATTACAACATTTTATGAGGTTCGCGGATTTCAATGACCTAGTGTGTTTTGGATTGTTTATTCAAAGAATTTTTATATTATTTTTGTTTAATATTAGAAAAAGATCTTCTAAAAATAATATTGAGTGTGTGATATCAAATAAAAAATACTTAATGAATTTTAATTTATTACAAACTGTCACCGCTCAATATAAAACAGTCAAAAATATCTCATAACGTGCTTCTTTTACCTGTTTTTTTTAAAGAAGCAATAGTAGAAATAATGAAATTAAACAATCAAAATCTATTTTTCTAAATCTGAAAAAGTAGATAATCAATTTTCAAAAGAAATAAAAAATACTCTCTAAGCTCGATATAAAGTCATTTTTCGAAAGTCGATTTATAAATATGATGGGGTGTTTTGTATCTCTCCTTGGTACGAAAAGCCATTAATCGCCAAACTTTTCAGAATTTGTCAGATATCGATCTTAGAAAAAAAAAAGTTTATTTGATACTATCATTAATGACTATCTTAAGGTAGTGATTGGGACAATTGTCAATTCATATTATATATGATTACAACATGTGTTATAGAAGGCGACAAGTGTCATAATCACTATCGTAATTGTATTGTCCTTAAGTGTAACATTAAATAAACCGGGGAAAAACTAGAAACAAGGGTCGTGATGACGAGCTAAGTAAAGCAATTAGAGTACTCATTAACAAGAGTAAATAAATGAAAAGAAAAAAAAACACATCGAGGTTTATGCAGCTACCAAGGTCATATTATTACACACACATTTAAACATATTAAGTAATTTTGATGTTACAAATATATAATTCTTGTTCTACTAACAATATATGGTATTGGTAAATGGAGTAGTGGGCTTTATGTATCTCAAACGATGACCTTGAGGTCCTACATTTTGGGAAGCTCTCTGTATATGTTAGTGCCCCAAGAGCACACATTGCCTGTGTCTTACAGTATTTTTTTTTGGTATGTATTAAATATGTATGCAAATAAAAAATATATCGAAGAGAATGTGAGTGTGTGTGCGAGCTGACAAGGTCAATCGGCTATGTTTAAGTTTTTGTTTCACTTTAGAAGAGTGATCCGAACAGATGGAAATGCAAAATATACCCCAGCAGTTATCTTACATATAAAAACTTTATAATAGGTTTTAGATATTGTCCCTTATGTTTACTAGTTTTTTTTCTTTCTTTGAAGACATGTTTACTAGTTTTTGGTTGAAGTAAAAGATATGTACAAGTGCATATTAACTACTTTCATGCATTATCTTACAAATAAATATCTAATAAAGCTAATGGATTAGTTTATATTTTTAAAATTGGACTTAGATATGAATATTTTACATATAACAATATCCATGCCCAATCAACGAGTAGATATGAAACCAAAAAAAAAAGTATAAATTATAGAAGATGAGTCCTAGAGTGTAATGATTCTATCTTAGAATCTTTACCGACGACGGTTACGTTAAGTAGTTGCTACCTATTTGGGTAATGTTTTATAAGGATAATATAGTTATCATTGGATGAGAATATTCAAATCTAAATAAGGTGTTTGTTGCTTAAAGAGGTCCCATATGTTTTTATTTAATAATATATAGTAAAATCAAATCCCTAACCACGATGTAATTTACATTGTTGACCCCCTCTCTCTCCGTCTCTCACTCTCAACAATCACCTCGCTCTCTCTTGCCCTGTCGCCTCTCGGCTCACCGCGACCTCTCGCTCTCTTCCTCCAAATTTCAACAGGTAAATTTATTTGTTACTTCAAAGATTGATGATTTGAATTCTTTTGTAATTCTATTTGTGAAAGAAAACATTTCAATGTTATTTTAGTTCAATGGTGGTTTCAATTTTAAATATTGGGTTTCATTTGTCTACGCCTTGTTCCTCTCGTTGTTCCTGTGAAGAAAAATATTTTACTGTGATTTACAGATTGCGGGATTTTGAATGTTAAAACTTTCTTTGGGATGATATTTTGTGCTATGTTTCATTAGTTAATTTAGTTTATCACTATGTCTGTTGGTTCTGATTTTGTCCCCC